>OX375874.1:14848181-15416598 GCA_947359465.1 Metellina segmentata | reverse complement strand
AGCATGTTTTTAATACACTCTATAACAAAAAAATCGACGCACCAAGAAGGAAACATCCGATTGCTTTGAAATTTCGTATGGAAAAATGTTTTGACCAAATATGCAAATGATTAAAATTTGGTGTCCAATGAATGAATAGTGCGATCTCCAGCGCATCGGAACTGCGCATCCAGCAGATGTATATAAGGAGTTGTTCTTGAACTGCTGTTAAAAATTTCTGCTGCATTGCGATTTTGGATACCTTTTAACGACTGAAAAAATGCCTCGACGCAGGATTCGAGCTCATTACGAGCAACTTTCAGAGTTTTAAAGAGGTCGTATCATTGGATTGAAAGAGGCAGGTTGGGCAAATCGGAGAATCGCTCGTCATGTGAGTCGAAGCGATGCGTCGATTAGAAGATGCTGGCAAGAGTGGGTGGGCAATGGCAGATTTCAGAGTCATGATGGTAGCGGTCGACGTAGGGCCACAACAGATCGAGAGGACAGAGTGATTGTCCGATCAGCTGTCACAGCGCCTGATTCATCGCTATCAACCATCAGTCGTGCGACCCACACACGAGTGTTCACCATGACCATTCACAAACGGCTGAGAGAGCGAAATCTACGCTCGTACCGACCGTTACGCCATCTGCCACTCACGCCTGCACACTGTCGAGCAAGATTACAGTGGTGCTTGGCTCAATCAAGCTCGAATGATGCTGACTGGGGACGTATAGTCATTAGGGACGAATCCCGCTTCCAACTGTGTCCTGACGATCATCGAAGACGTGTCTGGAGACGCCCAGGGCAGCGTGCCGATCACTGCTTTCAATATTGCATGACACACGGGCCCAGCCGGACCCCTTTAGTCGTCATTAGAGGTACACTTACTGCACAGCGGTACGTTGACGACATTCTGAGATCTGTTTTGCTACCGTTCCTTTCGCAGTACTCTGGGCTTATTTTTCAGCAAGACAGTGCCAGACCACATACGGCACGTGTTCCTATAACCTGTCTTCAAGCTTGTCAAACACTTCCTTGACCAGCCAGATCACCAGATCTCTCTCCCATCGAGCATGTCTGGGATATGATGGGAAGGCGACTGCATCCGGTAGGGAATGTTGCCGACGTAGTCCTATTATTGGAACAAATTTGGCAAGAAATACCGCAGGACCCCATCCGGGAGCTTTATTGGTCTATGCCAGGGGTCGGCAACCTGCGGCTCTTTTGATGTAAAGTTGCGGCTCTCCAGTTCCATACGAAAAAATTAATAATTTATCATCAAAACCTTTAAAAAAATAAGAAAATATATTTTTAAGTACCTATTTTCTCAATAGCTTCTTCTATTTTCATAATCGTTAATTACAAATCTCTACGCTTAACATGACCGTAATGAGATAAATTTGAACTATTGTTTTGTTCTTAGAGATGAGACTCCGTGACCATGTTTATCTTTCATCCAGTTGTATTTCATTTCCGTCTCACCCAAACAGCCACCGTCTAGAGTCTAGACAATATGTCTAGATGATGAGATGGTGAGTACGTCAAAGATTGTTTTATATGTGCATCTGAAGAACTGTTTTGTAATTTTAAAAACAAAGCAGAAATCATGAAAAAATTAAAGATTTGCCATTATCTGCTAAAACAGTACAAGATAAAACTGCTAAAATGTCTTCAAATGTAACACATATGCAAGTGGAAGACATTCAACTGGCTTCTGCCTTATCACTTGCTATAGATGAGTCTTGCGACATAAAAGACACGGCACAAGTTACCCTTTACGTCGGGTATATGTCGTCCCAAGGTCCAAAAGAAGAACTGCTAGGATTGCTACCGCTCTCAGGGCAAACTCGTGGAGAAGATATAGCAAATGCTGTGCAAAAATGCCTGGAAGACAATGGAATCGATATAAATAAAATCGTTTATTTTGCAACTGATGGAGCCAGAAGTATGACAGGAATACATAGAGAGGTAACATCAACTCTTCAGAAAAAAATAAACCACGAAATTCTAACGTTTCACTGCATAATTCATCAAGAAGCGCTATGTGCCCAAACATTTCCGGCCGAAATAGTTGAGGTACGAACTTGGTAATTAAGATTATTAACAGCATGTTGGCAAAAGCACTCTACCATCGCCAGTTTAAAGATTTCCTTGAAGAAATAGATAGCCAGTTTTCTGACCAACTTCTGCACAGTAAAGTGCGATGGCTTTCCAGAGGTAACGTATTGCTTTGTGCTTGATTGAAATAAAAACATTCTTCAATGAAAAAAAGCACTGACCATCTCGAACTGGAAGAAGACAAATGTCTGCAAAAATTCAACTTCATGGTAGATACCACAATGAAACTAAATGAACTAAATCTAAAACTGCAAGGAAAGGGCAACCCAGCCTACGCCTTGCTTGAAGAAGTGGTCGATGAGACCAATGCAACTATTGACACGAATTACTTCAGCATATCTTTAAAAAACATGAAGGGTGAATTCGCTGAGATTCGAGCAATTCAAAACAAACAAAAGTACTCTCGCGTTCATAGTAAATCCTCTCAACACAAATACAAATGAGATCAACATTGAGCCATTTTGAATTGATGCTTGGATCGCTTCAAATGCAATTGCTAGATTTGAAAACCAAAGACTTGTGGAGTGGCAAGTTCACAGAACTCAAGAGCAAGTTGGTAGTTCCAGAAATGCATGCACATCGCACAGCACAAGTGGACAGCTCTAAAAGAAATTCCAGAAGTTGAGGCCCTCATATTCGGCGCATGGAATAGTCTTCCAGAATGCTACAGCGAGGTGAAGAAGTTGGCATATGGAGTGCTGACGATCTTCGGGTCGACATATTCGTGCGAGCAAGCGTTCTCTTGCATGAATATAATAAAAAGTAAAGTTAGAAGTCAACTAACAAATAAAAATCTAGAGTCGTGCTTTAAACTTAAAACAACAAGTTATAAGCCAGATTTAATCAAACTTTCAAAAGGCATGCAAAGCCAATGCTCCCATTGATGTAACTATCTATATTTGTGTTTTTAAATGAATAAATATTATTCCGTGTTTAAAGCCGTTTATTTTAAATCAAAAATATAATATCGAAACGAAAATTTTTAGTGGCTCTTCAAAAACTGGGAAATTTTGTAAATTGCAACTTTTGGCTCTTCCGTTTCAATAGGTTGCCGACCCCTGGTCTATGCCACGCCGTGTGGCAGCTTGCATCCTGGCTAGAGGCGGGTCAACACCTTATTGAGCTCGTTACTGTAACTCTGAAATAAATCATACAATTGTTCTGAAATTTTAATCATTTTCTATTCTGTGCATAATTCTCCTATCCACCAATTTTTGTCTCCATCGGACAACTCCTTCTTGGTGCGTCGATTTTTTTTTTTTTTTTTGTTATAGAGTGTATATTCACATATAACTAAGCATTTTAGTTTAGTCAATATGCTATATTTAGAGGCAAAAATTAAAAAGTATACCCTCTTAACAGATGGATTATTAGTTTAGCGATTACATTTCGTTGTCGAATGCAATTTTTAAAATCTATGACGCTTATTGTTATAGTTTGCTTATTTTTAACTACACTCATGTCTATCAATTAAAGATAATACCAGCTCCGGCAAATAAAGGTTCAGAAACAAAACAAACGTGACTTATTCATAAAACCCATTTATTAAACAAAAAATGATGGTGTATGTGTGATACCATTCATAAAATTTATTTGCTCAAAAAAATTTTGCTCACTGGAGCAATTACAAAAAAATACCGACCCTACAAAAACTTAACATGACATGGTTGGTATGATGGTTAATACATTGTAATGAATGATGAAATACAGTCCGTACAACGCCTAGGCATGCTGAGGATCAAATTATCGAGCTTATCTTGGGGAAGATCACTCCACTCAGCAAGCAATACTCTCCGAAGTTCCAGTACACATGTAGGAGGTGGTTGACGGGCTGCATCTCGTCGGCCAAGCATGTCCCACACGTGTTCCATCGGATTCAAGTCAGGTGAGGATGCTGGCCATTCCATACGGGTGATAGCCTCAGATTCAAGGCATTCGTTTACAATGTTTACACGGTGAGGAAGGGCGTTGTCATCCATAAACACAAATTCTGCGCCCATGGCACCTCTAAATAAACGTACATGATGTTCCATAATGATGTCCCGATATATTTGGCCTCTCATGGTTCCGATTTGAACATGTAGATCTGTTCTGGAGCCTAGTATTATTCCGCTCCAAACGAGCAATCCTGCACCACCGTAACGGTGTCTTTCAATGATGTTGTCTTGATGGTATCGGGTACCTGGCGTTCTCCATATGACGTCCGCCGTAAATCAGACTGCAAGCTAAACCTGTACTCGTCGGAAAACAACACACAAGCCCACTGTGACGATGTCCACATTGCATATTCTTTACTCCAGGCTAACCGCTTGCGACAGTGAGTTGCCGTGAGCGGAACACATCTGACAGGCCTGCGAGCATATAGACCAACATGTCCCAGACGTCTGTAAACTGTTTGCCTTGAAACTGTCGTACCCGTGGCTGAAGATAGCTGACGAGAAAGGTCGGATGCTGTGCTCCGTCTGCTTCTTTTTGCAGTTACTGCCAAATACCGGTCGTCATTCGGCGAGGTGAAATTTCAGTGAACAGGTGAATTCTACAGGTGACATTTTTATTTTAGAGTTCGATTTCCGTGTGATTCTGAATTATCCTTAATTTATGGACATGAGTGTATATGAAAAGCAATATCAGGAGTATCAAGGAGATGTTACCGAAAAGGACATTTTTAGTTGTGCTGTAAGTTTAGTATTAGGTCGAAAGAATTTAAATTTTGTCGTCTCTTTTTAAGCTATTTCAATAAACTGTATCTCATTTTTGTCTCTATGGAAACTCACTAAGGTTTATGTAAAAAAATAGCTACTTCGTGGCTATATTTTTTTTAGCTGCGTTGCCTGCGTCAGTTGCTTTTTTGGGGTTTTGGTTAGCTTCGCAAGCAAAATGGGAATTTTTAGCCAATTGGATAACAGCCATAACGGAGTTGACCGAGGTGTTGGTGTGCTTCGCATACCAAATGGGAATTCGGTATGACATCACAATCTCTTGCGAAAATATAAATACCTAATTGAAAAATGATTTATTAAAAGAAAATCAAATGTATAAGGCCTCTATCTGGTGTCAAAGTTTCCGCAGATTACAAATCCGTTGAAATTTTCAATCTATCTTAAACGATCCCGATTTTACAAAAAAGAACAAAAATATGCCAGCCAAACTTTTTATATATTTTTTGCTTTCCTTCGCTGAAATCGTAAGACCGCAGGAAATGTAATCTGTTTATTTTTTGAACGCGAAGGTTGACGTGACGTCACAATCTCATGAGAAAATATAAAATATTTTCAATTTAAAAATATTATTTATTTTAAGAAAATTACATTTTTAGGTATCAATATAAGGGGAAATTTTCCACAGATTTCAAATCCGTTGAAATTTTACTCTGTCTTTAACGGTCTAGGAGTTAGGAAAATGAGCTACATAACTCTGGTTAAAAGTTTATTTCCTTTTTATAATCTGCTGGAAAATCATTACTCCGCGCAAAATGAAAACGGAAACAAAAATAATAAATTTAGAATCGGTGATTTTTCATGCTGTTGCATTCTAATGAAAAGAATAATAATTAAATTTCATTAAATTCATTTAAAACATTTTCTGGATTGAATTTAAAAATTCACCGCGACCCAAAAATTGCAAATAATTCGGACTACCTGTGTGCCAAATCTCATTATTGTATGTAAGTGTCATAGATTCGTCAGGACTCGTACAGAAAATCGTACAGAAAACGTACAGACAAATACTTCCTTTTATAATATTAGAGATAAATACTTTAAAATTTTTAAACAATACTTATTCAATATTAGTTCACGCACTGCTTTGGTTTTCATTAAAAACGACACCATTAAAAACATTTAAGCTGAAAGTTATATTAATTAAAGCCCTTTCAACAAACTCTGTATCATTAAAAAATATTTCATACATAATTAGACTTAATTAGTAAATTTTAGATATATTCAGAATAAAAGATACTATATTCATCACAAAAAAGTTATCTTCACGGCATAAAAATATGTATCAGATTTGAATACGAGGGAGATCCTTCTTTTAGGTATCCGAACACGTTTGAGGCCTTTTTTTTTAATGGGGTATAGAAACATTTTAATGATATTTTTAAGTTTAGTGTTATCAAACAATAACATTGGGCTATAAATATTTTATATATAATTCTGTAAAAATGGTATTTATGCATAAAATTTTAAAGACATTTGTCAAAAACTTCAAATGTGCTAAATACTAATCTATTCGGTTAATTAAAAAAGAGGCTATCAAAATAAACTACATGCATTTTGCTAGAGAATGTACTAGAATCAAAACTATATTTAAATAAACAAAATTTTTACAAGAGATCGAAAAGGGAATGCAAGATTTTTGGTAATTTTACAGTCCTATTTCTTAAATAAATGGTCATAGTTAAAAAGCTTTTGAAATCATCATAATTATTCCAGTTCATTCCCTAGGCAACATTAGAAAGAACAAGTGCTCAAGGTTCTACGAGAATCCATCCATAACTTTTTGTGTTATAACATTTGAAGTGAGGAATTAATGCATAAATATTAATTTAGAGTAAAAAATAGTTTGAAGTGTATTGTTTGCTCTCTCTCTCTCTCTCACTCTCTCTCTCTCTCTCTCTCTCTTGCTTTTATTGTTTGTGTAAATGATTTTATTCCTCACTTCTCTTTGAAAATATTCACAATATTTCCAAAAGACCTTACCTTCAAACATATAAGAAAACTTTTTAAAATTGTATTTACAGAAAAAAAGTGCTTTTTTAATTTAAATTGTGACGGGTTTTTGGTCTTTTAACGGTTACTTACGATGTTTTCCATACCTACTTCCAGTTTTTTCCCCCCGCCTTGATTAAAATATTAATATCTCTGCCACTAATAAACAAAAAGAAAAGTACAAATATATTTTGGAAAGTCAAATAATTGCTCTATCAAAAAAGATAAAAAACTGTTTTGGAATTTTTGGTCAAAAATGACATTTTTAACGTGTTCGGATGGATACCTTAACCGCACTAATCTCTGTTGTGGTGCCACCTAGAGAGGGAGCATATAATACTAATCTGATAAAAGTAATCTTCATTGGCTTACTGTTGTACATTAATTCCCCGAAGTTACACCACAGGTGAGTCGGACGAAAATCGCTCTTAAGTCGAGGTGCAACTTTGAATTTCATTCATATAAATTTTGTTTAATTGGGGACTTAGGACTAACAAAAACACCAGTTTAGAAGAAAAAATATTTAATAAAATTACAGTTCTTTATAAATATTAATATAAAATATTTAACAAATAATTAAATATGAGTTACGTAAAAACGTTATTTAGGTGTCGATGGACTCAAAGGATTAAACAGATTCGTCTGACAACACAATACCTTCTTTTTTCACGTAGAATTTCTTCGTAGGAAGATAATAATTTTTTTTATTCCTTGCTTCGTAGCTCTAATGCGTTCTTCGTTGGAGTTTGTGTTTACTAAACTTTTAAAGCTTTTTTCTATTGAACTGAGACTTTCTGTCAAGCTTGCAGTTGTCATGTGCTTTTCTGGTGGAACTGGTTCTGAAATGTCGGATATTTCAGTGATGTTTTGCTCACGCATCTCTATTGTCTCATCATTTGTCCCCTCCAACAACTCGTTGACATCCTCACCATTGACTTCCAAATCTAACTGCCTGGCAAGATTAACAACTTCTTCTATTACATGAGCGACATGATCAGTTTCTAGCGTTGTTTCCGTGTCGTTTTTGAAAAAAAAAGGACAAAGTTTCTTTCAGACTCCAAAATGGAAAAAGTTTCTTCCAGGTACCAAAATGGACAAAGTTTCTTCCAGATTCCAAAATGGACAAAATTTCTTCCAGATACCAAAATGGACAAAGTTTCTTCCAATGTGTTTCGGAAACTGAACACTGATTTGGAACTGATACACACTGAAGATGGCGGGCTGCAGTGTTGCCAAACGAAAAAATCAAGAGCCGAATAACTCCAAAGATCACGTAAGTCGGGGTATTACTGCACACGTAGCAGAAAACACAATTTCTAGAAAGTACAATATGTAGGAAATACACTTAGTAGAAAATACAATTAGTGGAAAATACAATTAGTAGAAAATACAATAAGTAGAAAATACAATAAGTAGAAAGTACAATAAAAGTAGAAAATACAATTAGAAGAAAATACAATAAGTTGAAAATAAAATTGGTACAAAGTACAATTAATAGAAAGCACAATTAGTATAGTAGAAAATACAATTAATAGAAAGTAGTACATTTGGTAGAAAATACAATTACTAGAAAATACAATGGGTAGAAATTATTTTATACTTTTTAGTCCGTTACACCGACTACATGGTAACTGAAAAAAAGACAACTCTAAACTAGTGCGAGGTAGTATCTTCAAGTGACGAAAGTGATTTGGAACCAGTTCACGATAAGAAAATCCGCGTACTGTCATACTACGAAGGATAATGGTTGTACACTTTTAAAAGTTTTATATGTGTAAAATAAGTACAATATAAAATGTTTAAAAATATTCGCATGTGTATTTTCTAAATGAGATCCCAAAAGGTTTGATGAGATTTCAAGTAGTTGCCAAGCCTCGTGTCTTGATTTTGTTTATAAAAGCAATTTCTAGTTATTTCGTAAGGTTTTGAGTTATTTTCTACGTGAGACTTTTTTTTATGCGGTCCCTGTTCACCGCATAAAAAAATACTTTTTAAATGTGTTGCGAAAAATATATTTTACAGCTACTCGTGAAGTTTTGGAAGATTTTTTTATGCGTTTTTTTTATGCGGTCCCTATCTACCGCACAAAAACAGGTTTGAGTGTATTCATTAGGCGACTGACTCACTTAGTTACAATCGTTGTCAATAGATGGCAACACGCGAGTGGCATGATAATGAAAGTTTTCACGAGGTTCAGTTTAAGAATAAGAATATGTGATCATGCCTGTATATTACAGAAAAATGTACCCATAATTTTTTGCAAGAGAGGCATTATGTTGGAAAGCAAAAGCTTCGTAAATCAGATGGTGCGACAGTTGAATTGAATTCATTCAGTGAAGCATATTTTGTTTCTGTGTGCGAGGATATACTATGTCTTAAGCGACTATAAATATGAGAAAAATAGTTCAATTAGTATATGTTCTTGAACACCTTGGTGAAACATGAGAGCATCAGAATATCAAACACTTTTAATTGCCTTTTCCCTTTTATTTTTGTACTCGTATGTGCTCTGATATAAATATTTTATAACTAAAATGTGTTATTCTTTCTTTTAGATAATTCACAGCGTATAACGCAAGGCCCACACCTTCCGGCTGCATCTCCACACCTCCGGGGCGGACGAGACACTCTTCACTGTTGCCACCTAAGTATCTCCATCGGTAAATAAAGAATAATGTGCGGTGCCCCCTTCGAAGACGAGAGAATCGTTCGACTTGTTACTTTGTTAGTGTGAACGGACGCAGAGGTGGTCTGCTCCGATAAAACCGCGGGACTGAAACTCTATATGTCATTTATTTACTTTAGCCTCGAAAAATTGCCTTAAATTGTAAATATGTTTAGTAACTAATTAAATGTGATGTTTTAATTGCTTACAAGCCATTCCCCACTTTAATTCTTCTCACGACATTCCAGACTTCACCTAGGCAAAATGAGATACCAAAAGCGGAGATTAAAAGGATACTGGATCTTAAGTTAATAGAGATTGGGTAACATCACCCATGATGTTAGTAGTAGCGGTAGGAAGAGAGTCACCCCTTGCATTGATTATAGGACATTAAGCTTAGTTGTTTGGACCGAATACCCAACATCGATGACCGCATCAAAAAAATATCAGCGGCCAAGTATATTACGGTGATTGATTTGATCAAGGATATTGTCAGATACCCTTTAGCCCAGAGCCTAACAATTGGCCACTGTACCATATGGTACTAGCCGACCCTTTTCTCTAACACGTGGACGCTGAAATGTTTCGCAATGCAAAAACAACTTCAGACTTTGCACGTGCGGGTTTTGACAAAATACCGAAAGAGAGTATTTTCTCATCGGCGGCCCGGCGTTCCGTTTGATCCATCGACACAGCTGGAGTTTCCGTCGGTTCCCTAATCCCATGTCTGGGATGAAGATTTGCTGTGGGGAACCCAAGTCGGTTACAAACGGTTTTTGCATCTGTGTGGGGGTGTCTTGAGAGGACATAAACATCTCTCGAGGGCTCGGAATTCACCCCCCTCTCGTTCGCAGCTGTGCGGTTCTGCGGAACCAAGAGAACGTGGATTTTTAGGAAGAGACTGATTCGAGATTCGACGAGAGACAGACGTCTCTGTTTGTGATTGTTACTTTGGCTCCAGGCAGGAATTCGACTGTCGATGGCTGTGCCCTTAATTAATCTTCTAAATTTTCTTGTAAATATTTAATTTATCTAAATAAATAGTTTAATTTTAAACCAGCTGTCCGTCTAATTCTTACATGACGGTACACCACATTCGTAACTACCTTTGGAACCTATAGACACTTAGTTCTTCCTTTTGGATCGGTAAACGTACCCTATTGTTTTTCGAAATTTATGACACAGTTGTTACAGGGATGCGACGATTTTAGTGTTCCGTACCTGGACGGCGTGGACATCTTCGGAAACTTGGGAAGAGCATGTGAAACATGTAGAAGTCGTCTTACGAAAAAAAGCGTCAGCAGAATTAACAATTAGACCTTCTAAGCATAGATTTGCACAAAATTGAGTTAAATATTTAGGACACATGGTAGGAGGAGGGTATAGAACCCCCACAGAGGCGAAAGTTAAGGCAGTAATCTATTATAGCAGAGCCTTTAACCGGTGCGTTAAAAGGGGAAAGTAGGAAAGCGATTGAGTGGTTGAAAGAATGTGAGAAAGCATTCAAGGACTTGAAGGGGAAACTCACGGAAAAACTTTTCTGAATAATTTATCATCCAAATCGATGCCTCCGATAAAGGAGAGGGTGTAATTATGGCCCAGAGAGGCCCAAAAAATACTGATCATCCGATATTATACCCGAGTTGGAAATTCACAGAAAGGGAACGCAAATTAAGTACCACTAAAAAGGAATGTGCAGGAATAATTTACACCATTAAGAAACTTATACATTAGAGTCAAAATTTGCTTTAACGGTACTTTTTAATGTTACTTTTGAAGTTAAAATGTTAATAATGTTCCTTGATAATGCGTGTAGGGGGCTAAATATGTATTTCGCCCCTTCTCCTGAGTGACAGGAGGAACCAAATACCCCCTACCCCCCTGTTGGCAAGTGCCTGTTTGCCCTCCTCCTGATCTGGACCTGCATCTATTGACAGGAAATGAAATTTGTCCAAATTTGCTTTAACGGTACTGTTTAATATTACTTTTGAAGTTAAAATGTTAATAATGTTCCCTGATATTGTGGGTGTGGAGGGGCGAAATATAGCTTTCGCCCCTCCACCTCAGTGACAGGAGGGGCCAAAAAAAACCAGCCCCCCCCCCCTGTTGGCACGTGCCTGTTTCACGTTGGCGTCGAAAGTAGGTGGTGGTCACATTAATGTGACTGGACTGTGTATAAACAAATGGATTGTATTACGTTCTAACTAACTGATAATATACATTACCTGTAACCTGTAAATATATACAGAGTTTCACTATATACAGCGGTCCCTTTCAGTGAAGTCCTTCCATCCTAATTAAAAGGAACTACTAATTTTTAAGGTTTAAAACCTTTTACTTTGGGATCAAAAATAAGTATTTACAAGTTATGTACATGCTTTAATCCATGGAAGTAGGAAAGATAAGGAAGTGTTATAACAATGTTTCGCTACCGGTTTAACTGAAGCCTATATTTCCATGGTTTTAAAGCACCAAGATGACGGCCGCGCATGCGCTGTTAAAAACTTTTTATAAGGCTCATTTTTTTTTCCATATTAAGATGTGTTTATTCATTTTGCAACTGGGCGATGCTAAATAAATGAAATTTTTCTAATTTTGGGAATATTTTGTTTTTTAAATGATAAAATAATTAATATATAAAAATTTTTAATAATAATAAATAAATAAAATTTTAATGTATAAAAAGAATTTATTACCTTTTTTCCATTTGCTTTTAAATTTTGTGATTGAATCTGCTATAATATAATAACAATAAAGAAACAGAAAACTAACAATGCTAGTTTTTTGTTGTTGTTTTTGTTTATCATTTCCATGCAAAATATTTTAAAACAGCTTTTAAATTGGTAAAAATTCAATGATTAGTAAAATTATAAGTATCCTACAAACACCATTCCTCAGCAATGTTTTAATTTAGATTAGCTGATCACACACATATCTTCTGCACTCTAGTGCCTAATAGTCGAGTGCTACTCTGTATCCCTCATTCTTGTTTTTATAAATTGTATGCAAATTGATTTCCATAATTAAACATTGAAATTCATTTTATTGATTTCCTGCATACATTGAAATACACACACTTTTGGCCCAATCATCCATTCTAAAAATGTATTTTCTTGTGGTATTTTACTTCTTATTATGCACCTCTTTATGATTATGCACTGCTTATCCATGCATGTCTACATTCTGGGTCTTTGGGAAACCTGAAATGAAAATTATTTTAGTTAGATACAATGAATTGATAGATGCATTGAAACCTACGTATAATAATCCTGTCTAATGATAAACCTGTCTAACTATATTTTTTCCAAGTCCCAACCGTATTACAGGTTTTACTGTTTATCTTAGACTATTCAAGCAAATTTATAAACATAAACTAATTCCATCTAAAAAACCACTATATAAATCGAACTTCTTTACAGTTATTTACTTTGATAACAAAAATAAATATGCGTGTTTTGAAAATCTTCTTAGAGTTACAATGTTTTAAGTATTTACTTGTCTTCTAAAAAACTCATTAACGAGTTGCTCACAGTCCAAGGTTTTAATAGCATTCAAGCAGTTACTTAATTGCTCAACGCAAAAGAACTTAACTAACAAAAAAATGCGCTTTAGAAAACCAAAAGTAATGTTTATAATTCGAATGTTATAACTGTTTGCTTAATTTGTTTCATTCTAAACCATGTAACATGAGGCAATATTTTCACCCATGCACTAAAAATACCGCTACTGTTTATTTGACTGTAATAATTTTTCATTAAATAAAATTAAACTTTCCTAAAAAGCAGTTCCTAACTCTTGTTACAACTGGTAGGTTAAAAAATCAAAATCGTACAATTATGTTGATCAATAAATTAAATTAATAATCTCTTTGGATAAATCAGTCAACTTTTCAAAATAATTCTTTAAATGTTTATAAATACGTCTAATTTTGAATATAATGCTGCTTGGACACTTAGAAGTTACAGGTCAAAAAGCTATCAGCCAAAATATATGTCAAATTAAGCTTACCTATGAAAGGATATTCCACGGATCTTCGTCTTTCGGTTTGTACTCCCGTAGGCGACACAAGACGTCATATTCAAATCAAAACTAAGAAAATGGTGCTAATTATTTGGTTAAAATCGTCAATAAAAAACCATGGAAGTTCAAAAACGGTATAACCACGTTGATTAACATGCACGAGCACGATGTTTTTAAACTACCAAGATGGCGGCGCGGTTATGGCTTTAACAGTATAAAGTAAAGGCACTTCCATTATCTTTCCTACTTCCATGCTTTAATCAAAACGACAGCGTATTGCTTAAGAGTACCGGCGGCAGGTCGATCGCAATCTGAACATTACTTTCTTTTCAGACATATCCCCCGTTCCCTCGGAAAAATGGACCGAGCACTCCAAACACGCCCTGAATAAGGGGTACGAACTCCTGACCTCTCAGAAAACGTAACCATTACACTTGACCAATTATTTTTATATATTTACTAGCAAAATACCCGACCTTACTCGGTTTGAATTGGTTTACTCTAGATTGAAGAGATAATCAAAATATATAATGACTTACGTTTTTTGTAGAATAAAAATTTATTTTAACATCTTTCGCCATCTTTATATTTTCTACAACTTACTTTAGACGCAAATCCTACACATGCATATCCATTCATGTAATACATTTCACATACATCGCACAATTGCTGTATGACAAAGCTACAAAATGACGAAAGGTGATACTAAGGTTACTACTATAAAAGACGATTTATAGGAAGATTTGGAATTCCCTTTCTTAAGTTCTTTTCATGTTCAACTCAATTAATTAAAATTATGATTTACGGCGAGTGCTCTCGCACTCATAGTCAACAAAACAATATTTTTTTACTTGTGGCACTCTTGCCTCCGGTATGCGACATTGTGAAATTTTGCAATATTCTCCTGTCATTATTGCAAAGAATTTTTTAATGTTTGAAAAAGTTCCAGTTTGGATTAATAAACATTATTATTCGTTCAATAAAGGCATTATTCTTTAAATAACGGCATTATTCTTTAAATAACGGCATTATTCTATAAATAACGGCATTATTCTATAAATAACGGCATTATTCTTTAAATAACGGCATTATTCTTTAAATAATGGCATAACTATACTTAAAATTTACTGAAAATTTATACTGACTTACCTAACATTTTTAAGTCTAATACTTTGTGGTGCTGTTGCGTGTGATGAGAAGGAAAACACATTTATTAAAATAATAAATATTTAAAACAGGAAACAGCGAAGTAGAACAAAATAAAAGATGTCGGAAAAATTGTTCTAAAGATATTAATTTGTGATTCAATTTTATCTCTTGATCTCGCACAGTTGCCACAACTTACAACTAAAAGTGTACAAAATTTAGAAATGTGAAATTAATTCAGAGCGAAAGAACCAGAAAAAATATCACTGCTCGCGCGATCGTGTTCATTCTCGTTTCATTGAAAAATATCGTCTGTCCCAAATTTCCAGAAATCGTTTTCATTGCGCAAAGAATAAAAATAAGACTCAAATAAATGAAGTATCAGAGATGAAATTCCATAAAAAAAATATAAAAAAAATTGAAGAATAATTATTTTTTTAGCAGTACTGGTAAAGCAATCGAAGTAATCGTAATATTCAATAGACATTCCAATTTTTCCAAAACTACCAAATTATGGTTGATTTAAGTATACTTACTCAGGTATTTTAGCATAAAACTCAACTAAATATAACAATAAAGAAATGTTTAATATTGCATTCACTAAACTAATAGATAATGTATAAAATAAAATACAATGCAATCAAATATCTGGAATACAATTCATGTGATGTCTACACAAACACACTAACACAAAATCGAGCATAGAACAGAAAGACGGACAGACTTTCGCAACCACTTCCACTCACTAAATCAAGATAAGTACTCTCTGTATGCAAATTTCCATGAAAATATCTTAAACCGCGTGGACGTGCATAGGGCACAACATACAGACAGACAGACACCAAACGAGAAAAAGGCGGATTCGGCATCAGAAGGGTCCAAAACGGATAGAAAACTTGAAATGCGTCGAAAATATTGAATGTACAAACAAACACTCCATTCTTATTTATATAGATTGAAGACTGAAAAAAATTTCCCTTTTATGGTGTTCTCAGTATCTTTAATGAGTATTGATTTGAAAGTCTTTGATACTGGTTATAAAGACAATTTAACAGATACTTTTTTTCAATTCCTTTTTTCTTTTGAAAAATGATCAATATTCATCCTTTTTAACAGTCAAAATGAACTTCTTTCAGCATATATGAAATGCTTGTTATAATATGTTCTAATGTATGTTACCCTTGTGTGTAAACCAATTTTATTATATTTCTTGAAGACTAAAAATTTTCCTTTTATGGAAAAAATACACATTTCAAGATAATGAAGTTTTAAGGCATAAAAATTTAACCTTACTTCAAAACATAGACATTTTTCAAAAATGTATAAAAAGTTGATTTTAGCACAAAATCAAATTGCAAAACAGTTATTAATAAGCTTTCAGTCCTCAGAATCCACAAATAAAAACACGAGTCACATAAAAAAAAATCAAATTTTTTATTAATTAATGGTACATGATGGAATGATGAAGACACGCACTGTAAGGTTCTTTTAAAAACAAATTGAAAAAATATATATATTAAGTAGCCACACCAAGATGGAGAGTGGAACACAAAAAAATGAAAAAACTTATTTTCCTACAAAAGGTGTTCATGAGCAATAGTTATCTCAACACTGAATATTTGTATAACGATACAAATACAAATATTGACGACCAGCTACAGGCTCAAGCCCAACAAGACTGGTCCTTTGTTTATGAATTCCCCAATTCCCACTGACTATCCAATTGTCTTAAATTCGTACACTCCCTTTGAATTAACTATATTTTCTGGCAACGTGTTCCAACTGTCTATTACCCTATTAAAGTAGTAGTTTTTCCTTAAATCCCGATTAAAATGTGTCTTATTCAATTTATACCCATGACCCCTTGTTCTGTTATCCCTATTGAAATTTAAGCCCTCTGTGTCCCCTTGTTTTACAAACTTGAAAAGCTGAATCAAATCCCCCCCTCCTTCTTCTTCTTTCCAGTGTATACATGTTTAGCTTACTTAAACGTTCATTATAGTCGAAATTTGCTACCCCTTTATTATTTTTGTAGCTCTGTGCTGAACCCTTTCAATTGATTCTATGTCCTTTCTCATACATGGAGCCCAGAATTGTACAGCATATTCTAGATGTGGTCTTACTAAACCCTTATATAATGGCAAGATTATATTCTTATCCCTTGAAGTTACAGTCTTTTTAATATACCCCAATAACCTATTAGCCTTATTACCCACAGCTGAACATTGGTGACCCATTTTAAAATCCCTGTGAATTATCACCCCAAGATCCTTGACAGTTACTCCCTGCAGACAGTACTCGGCTCCACTGTTCCTGTAACCCATATGCAGAACTTGACATTTCCCTACATTAAATGACATACCCCATTTTACAGCCCATTCGGATATCTTATCAAAATCCCCTTGTAAATTTTCTATCTGTAACTTGGTATCCACTGTCCCCCATATTTTTAAGTCATCTGCAAATATACTGATTCTATTCTTTATCCCCTGACCTATATCATCTATGAAAATTATAAATAAAATTGGTCCCAAAACTGATCCCTGAGGCACCCCATTTATAACTTCTGTCCACTGTGAATAATTTCATTTTACCTGCACTCTCTGCTTTCTACCCAATAACCAATTCTTTATCCATATTAATGTTTTTCCCTGAATCCCCAGCCTTTCCAATTTAAACAGTAATGCCTCATGAGGAACTTTATCAAAAGCCTTTTGAAAATCTATGTACATGATATTCACACTGCTCTTATTATCCAGCTCCTCAGTAATTTTTTCGTAGAACTTCAAAAGGTTTGTAGAGCAGGATCTGCCATTCCTAAACCCATACTGATTCTCTGATAACAGTCCCCCCTCCTCCAAGTATAACATTATATGCTTTTTTAACAGATTCAAATATTTTGCAAATTACTGATGTTAGACTTACTGGTCTATAGTTGCCCGGATCACTTTGTATTCCCTTTTTGAAAATTGGAGTTATGTTGGCCAACTTCCAATCCATTGGTACCCAACCTGTGCTATATGTTGAATTAAATATCGTGTGAATTACTGCCCCCAGTTCTTCCGCGCATTCCACTAGTACTCTCGGATAAATATCGTCTGGCCCTGGTGCTTTAGATGGCTTAATTCTTTTCAATTGATGTACTATTTCTTCCCTGTTGAATTTGCATTCTTTAATTATACCCCCTGCAAAGGCTATATCCTTGGGATCCTTTTTTAAATTATAGTTACCATTGAAAACCCCCAGAAAAAGGTCATTTAACACGTTTGCCATTCCCACCTCGTCTTGAATTAATTCACCTCCCTTCCCCTCCAACGGGCCCAGTGTAGTACTAAATTTATTTTTACCACTTGCATATGCAAAAAATTCTTTTGGGTTTATATTTATTTCCCTTGCTAATTTTTCCTCCAAGGACACCTTTTGCTTCCGACTAATAGTTTTAAACTCCTTTCTGATATGCCTCCTTGTCCCTGTTGTTACCAGTGCTTTTATATACCCTGTATGTTCTTTGTTTTAATTTTAAAGCTTTGTGTGTTTCCCCTAAAAACCACATAGGGAGCAATTTTCTAGATTTTCCTTTTTTCCTGAACATTACATGTTTTTTTAACACCCTGTCTAACTTATTCTTGAATTCCTCCCATTGTTCAGAATGATGTGGTGCTAATAATCCCCCTTTGAATGTTTCCTTTAACTCTTCCCTTATCTTATGAAAATTTATCTTTCTGAAATTTGGAATTATCCTACTATTGATTGTGTATGCTGACTGAAAATTTATACTTAATCTGATACTTCTATGATCACTTTCTCCCAGTGGCTCACCTATAACCAAATCCTGCACCCTATCCTCATCATTGCTGAAAATCAAATCCAATATTGCATTGTCCCTAGTATCCTCATACACCATCTGGTACAAAAAACAATCCTGTATCACTACCAAAAATTCTGCCCCTTTCCCATTTGTAGCTAGATTGTTTGTCCAGTCAATATTTGGATAGTTATAGTCCCCCATTAAAATTAATTCTCCTTTTTGACATGCTTCGTTTATCAGATTGCACATGCCCTTTTCCTGCTCTTCACTACAAACAGGAGGTCTATATATATTGCCCAGAATTAGTCCTTTGCCTTTGTCTGTATTCAGTTTCACCCAGACTGATTCTATACCCTCAGTTTTACTATTTAACTTAATTTCCGTACAGTTTAAGAATTCTCTCACAGAAATCAAAACCCCACCCCCTTTCCTATTCACTCTGTCCTCCCTAAACATTGTGAATCCACTTAATTCTAAAATTTGTGCATCTTCACTGTTTGCCCAACTTTCAGTAATCCCAATGATATCTATATCCTCTGCTTGTGCAATTCCCTTGAGCTCATCCATTTTATTTCTCACACTGCAAGCATTACAATAAAATACTTTTAGCTTATTTTTTACCCTTATATTGCACTTTCCTTTTGTATTATTTGTCTTGGTATTGTTTTTCTCCCTTACATTGCACTTTCCCTTTGTATTGTTTGTCTCCTGCAATTTAGACTCTGTTAGTTTTCCTAAGCAATTACAGTGTACTGTCAACCCTCTGTCCTTCCCATCCCTGCTTGTATTCTAGTTTTTTGACTCCAGAATATTCAAAACTCGCTTGCCAACCTCCCTATTACCTATCAGGCTTAAATGCAAATTGTCCCTGCTTATCCAATCCCTCCTACACTCCTTCCAAACATCTAACCTCCTCCCTCTCACACAAATCCCTTAACAACCCGTTCATTTTATTGGCCCTTTGATTTAACCACCCATTACCTAACCCATACCTAGGTAGTAATCCTAATACTGTTACATGCATATGGAGCAGTTTTTATAGACAACCGTTTTTTCAAATCACTTAACAATTATTGTACACGTCTTATAATTTTTATAGTTGAGATATTTTGTATTACACCATGATGCAATTATACATAAACTTTCTGAAACTTATTACATCAAATTCATCTAGCAAGGATACATAGTTAAATTTTTTTCTACATGCATAGCAAATAAAAACTCCACAGTTTATGTCATCATTTCGATTTATGTGAGGAAGGGATAGGAAATGTCCATGTTATAAATTAATTAAAGAATGAATTGAAAATTTTTACTAATTAAGTCTGAACAATTTTTACAAAGAGCTTTAGTAAAAGGATCATAAAACTCAAATACATGTTTTTAAGTATCAACAAATAACACCCAGTGACTATCAAGGTTAATAGGGGAAAATATGTTTGCTTTGGGTACAGTACCAATTTGAAAGAATGAAGGGCGAGATAATGCAAGAAAGGCGATATTATCAATAGAAATGGGTATTGATAACAAAAAATAAAATAAATAGTGCTGAGAACAAAACCAAAGCTGATTTTAGTGAAGCAGGCATTAGTGGAGCCATATGTTGAAGAGGTTCAACAGCAGGCACCAGCTGATGTTTCATTGGCAGAGCAGCAGGCACAAGCTGATGTTTCTCAAACAGCAGCAGGCATGAAGGCATAGCAGCAGGCATCCGAGGCGGCAGCTGTTTCGGCCTTTTACTGAGTCGTAAACGATAAGCAGGCAGCCAAAATGAAGCGTGCTGAGCTGGTGCAGATGATGATTGCTGATGCAAACTGATGATGGAGCAAAGACAGCATATTTCTAAGAGTAATAAAGATATATAAAAGAAATTAATATAATAAGAATACTATTATACAAAAAAGCAAAGTAGACAATGACAACAAGGCATGCTGATTGTTGAGGCAAAGTTCTTGCTTTTCAAGCAAAACCAGGCACTTTATAGGAAATTTAAGATGGCTACATTTTTACTACATAGGAAACTTTTTACAAGTGCTATTTTTGGGTCTCATGGTTCCAGTTGGTAAACTAATCAATTTTAGAAAAGCTTTAAATGTTATATTGGATTCTTTAACTTGGTTGAGAAAAAGGTGCAATAAATTTGTAAATGTCTTGTAAAAAAACATTAAAAATTAAAAAAAAAAGTAATTGCATAGAAGTTGAAGCTTTTCAGGCTTTCTTTAGCACAGCGGGAGCACTGTATGATTAAAATGCACTATCAGCACAGTAGTATTATAGATAAAAAACAAGAAATGTAAACCATACCAGTTTAGGAAGAGTTTTTAGAGGTGGCAAATATTTGAAGGGTTGCATTAGATGTCTAATGCGAGTGCTGCACAGATGAAGAAAATCCACGCTCAATTCCTTTTATAAGGATTGAATACAGAAGTCAGTCGTTGCATTCCTAAAGAAAATAAAAAGGTCATTGCAAACTGTAACAACAAGAATGTGGATTATAACCTTATTTAAAGATGGAACAGGTATTGCCTCTTTAGCATCATTTCGAACAGGTATTATCTCGTTAGCATCATTTTGAACAGGAACTGCCTCTAGCATCGTTTAGGACAGGTATTACCTCTTTAGCATCATTGGTCAAATTTTCATTTTTAGTGGGCTGAATAAAACAATAGATTCCTAGAGCAAATACAATATATTTCAGAACTGCATTTTCAAATAAATGAATCACATGATAGACTACAAACAGTACTACAAGCTTTTTTCATGCCTTGTCGGTTGGTTGGCTTTAGGGGTGCAAGGTCCATGTTTGGCCATGCTGCGCAAGACACAAGACCTGTGACGGCCCTAGAACCTCTTAGAAGTGATGCGAGATCTAGTAGCACTTCCAATCTGCATTGTCGGTTGGTTGGCTTTAGAAGTTTTATGGTGCAAAGACAATATTTGGCCATGCTGCGCCAGACACGAGACCTGTGACGGCCCTAGAACATTTTTGAAGTGATGAGAGACCTAGTTGCACTTCCAATCTGCATTGTCGATTGATTGGCTTTAGGAGTTTTATGGTGCAAAGACCATATTTGGCCATGCTGCGCTAGACACGAGATCTGTGACGGCCCTAGAACATTTTTGAAGTGATGCGAGATCTAGTTGCACTTCCAATCTGCATTGTCGGTTGGTTGGCTTTAGGAGTTTTATGGTGCAAAGACCATATTTGGCCATGCTGCGCTAGACACGAGACCTGCGACGGCCCTAGAACATTTTTGAAGTGATGCGAGATCTAGTTGCACTTCCAATCTGCATTGTCGGTTGGTTGGCTTTAGGAGTTTTATGGTGCAAAGACCATATTTGGCCATGCTGTGCCAGACACAATATTTCCTAGTTGCACCTCCAACCATAAATTTCAGAGCACTTAAGTCAGTCGGTTAATCGATCATCTCATACCACCCTAGGGCTGCCACTGCACAAGACATACAATATAAAGTAATACACACACAATAAAAGTTTTGCTTATACAGATGAGAGGAATACACCTAGTGAGGAATGAATTCACCCAACAGGAATCGAACCTCACCGCCTATAACTCTAAGGTTGCAATACATGCTAAGGAAAGTTAACAGTCCAAACATCACTTAAATAAAATTTACACAAATGATCTTTCACACTGTTCAAAATTTGAGTATAGTGGGTTATATCATTGTTAAACAATGGATCATAAAAATCTAAAATTTTTCTTTCTTTATTTACAAAAACTAAACAGCAATAATCATTTACACAAACTGGTAAAAATATGAATTCGGAAGAACTGATCAACCTGTTTTCATTTTGTAATACATCACCTATTGCAATGCCATTGACATTTAAATTTGTTAAAGCAGAATCAATGAAAAGAAAACTGTTGTAATAGTACATGATACATGACTGAATTCATCAATAATTACATCAAACACCCACCCTTTAACAAAATCTTTATATTTTAATTTTATAGTCCTTTCTTCATCATCACTAAGAAAAGGATCAAGTGATTTTAAAGCAGGTTCTCTCTCTCATTCAATTTGTATATCCCAACTTGATAGTTAATGCCTTATTGATTCCATCATCTGAATCAGCTAAGGGCTCATTACAAGAAACATTAGCTAGTTTACAAGGGAGCATGTTCAGAAATGGATCGTCAATATCTTCAGAAAACCGAGGCCTTTTAGCACCTTTAATTTTGGGTAATGTTGTACTGTTGTGTTTTCTACTGGTTTTACAAAAAATTTGACAGTCAAAAGTTTGATTGGAAGCCACTTTGGAATGAGGCATATCCTTTTACTGAGTTTTAGAATTTAAAACACCACAGCAACAAGCGACAGCAAAGTTGTATAAACTCTTGAACGCGTGGAGACAAAGGTGGTTTGATAGAGGTTTTGTTAGAAACAGCAAGAGACAAAGGAGGTTTGACAGAGATTTTATTAGAAACAGCAGGAGACAAAGAAGGTTTAACAGAAAGAGCAGATGAAGAGCAACAAGAATTGATAGAATGGACAGGTTTCAAAGAAATTTTACTGGAAACAACAGCACAATACAAGGGTTTAGAAAGAGCCGATTGAGAGTAACAAGGAGAATTGATAGAATGGACAGATTTTACAGAAAGGTTATCAGAAACAGCAGAAAGCAAAAGAGGTTTAAGAGAGAGTAGGTGTAGACTTACACTGAACAGGCAAGCTAGCACTTGACAAAGAACTTAGCTTCTTACAGATTGCAGCATTCATAGCAATCAGCCCTTTTAATGTTCTCAAATATTCTTGCCAGGTAGTGTTTTCCTTTTCTATTGGGATGCAATCTTGAGATCCATCTCTGCCCCAAAAGCCTTTCCATGAACCGAGAGACTGACAAAAATAAAACTCCTCGGCTCAGGCAAGCCTTTTACAGTTCCGCATTGATGATTTTTGTCCAAGCATTCAAGGACATCAGATGAGATGACAAAACAACGGGATAGATAATCCAGACCATGAGGTACGGTCCCTGAAATAACCACCTTTACACCAGGATGTAAACATGAAACTTCCTGAAAAAGTGAGGTGTATTTATGAAGAACACCAGAAACATCACCATTAAGGTTATTAGTTCCAATGTGAAACAACATTCAGTCATCTTGAACTAATCCACCAAGTTTACTAGTCACCCTTTCTATCTTGGCTCCTGGAAAGGAAAGTATCATGATTAAGATATCAAAGGAGTACAAAGTTTGAAAAAAACAAAAATGCATCAATTTTTTTAAACTACAAATTAACAAGTATTATTCAAGAAAAATAATGAGCAGCAAGCAGTTTGAGAACGCAGTGTGATCATACATGACAAACAGATGTCCAAAGATGGCGATTGGAAATAATAATTTGAAACTAGTTTTTCCACAAGCTCAGCTTAAGAATTCTAGATGCATGTCCTATGCCCTCAAGTTTTGCCATGATAAAACGAAACTAAACAAATGAGTCATGGGTAGAGAGACGAAGGGCATCGTGGGACAAATTGAAGTAGACCAATGTCGTGCAGTCACCAAGAATCAAAAATCATTCCGTTTAATAACATTGATCCAACAAATGAGGCTAAAATTAAAAGCACCAAAAAACACTAAAGTAGAGTAACCCAGTGCACTGAGAAATAAGCTGCCAGATGTAAAAATCTAAATAACCCATTAGCATCATCCTGAAATGTGTAAGTTTTATGAACTCACAATCCATAGTCAATTTAGATTGAACTTTGTTATACTATTTAATCTATTCAATTTTTTACTTTAAAATATTTAATCATTGTACAGTACGAATTAAAAAAAAAATTTTATTACATTGATTTTTTTATTCTGCTACAGTGATCTCTCACTTATACACGCTCTCTTTTATGCGCGTTTTTCAGTTATACACGTTTTTTTCGCGGTCCCGGCCATGAATATAGGAAAACAATGATAACTCTTATTCATTTATACGCCACAATAAAAAAACAGCTCTCACTTATGCGCGTCGCAAAAAAAATTTCAGTTCAAAAGTAGTTTCCTCAAGTCAGGTGTTGCTTATCGCAAAAACTTTTCCTTTTTTGTTCTGCTTCTAGGAATGTATTCCCTCGCCCTTCCCCTATCGTTTGGATTCCCGGAACATATTCCTCTACCATATACACGGGTGTACCGGAGGGGTCTTGTGACTGACGGCAGTAAAAGTCGCATTTATACAGCAGTCAATTAGAGTGGTTAGTACGGTACGTACCACGTGGCATTGATCGCTAACGAAAGAACCTTCTTTGGAGTTCGGGTTAGATGGTATCGTTTTAAAACGGCAAAACGAACAAAATTGTAGCTTTCGTTTAAAATGGCTGTTATAAAAAAATTAAGAAAATCCTTGCAACTCGATAAAAGCTTTAGTGAAGCATTTTAATGTTCCAGAGTCGACATTGAGAGGGATTTTAAAAAATCAAGAGGCGATTATAGTCGCTCATCGAGAATGTGGAATTCAGTCGAAGAAAAGAAGCAGAATTCAAGGTGGAAAGTTCGAAGAATTTGAGAAGGTTTTGTAGCTATGGTTTAAAGAAGCTCGTCAATCGAACATTCCTGTTAACGTTGAGCTTCTAAGGGAGAAGGCCGTACAATTGTCAAAGAGTTTTGAAATGGGAAAACTTTTCTGCATCACATGGATGGTTTGAAAAATTCAAAAATAGGCATGGCTTGGCAACTCGTGTCCTTTCTGGGGAAAGTGCGAGTGTTAATGAAAACACTGTAGAATAATGGAAAAAAGACTTGGCTACTTTATTAAACAGATAAGAACCGAAAAACATCTACAATTCTGACGAAACTGGACTTTTTTATAAACTGATGCCCGACAGAACCTTAACATTCAAGGGAGAACCATGCCATAGTGGAAAAAAAAGTAAAGAAAGACTAACTGCCTTGCTGTGTTGCAACGCTGATGGTTCAGAAAAATTCCCGCCATTGGTCATTGGCAGATAAAAAAAAAACTCGCTGTTTTAAGAACGTGAAGAAGCGTCCTTGCGACTGCACTAGCAACAAAACAGCGTGGACGACATCGCATATTTTCTTGGATTTCCTTCAAAAATTCGACAGGAAAATGCAAAAAGAAAAACGGAAATTTCTGTTATTCATGGATCAGTGTCCTGCTCACCCACAAGATCTTCTAACTTTCAATAACACGAAAGTTGTGTTTTTCCTGCAAATTGCACGTGCAAGATTCAACCTTTGGATCTGAGTGTCATCCGTTGTGTGAAAGTGCACTACAGAAAAACTTTAATCCTTCGACTTCTGGCTACATCAGAAACAAAACGTGCATTAAAAGACGAATTGAAGCAAATTACCGTCCTTGATGCAATTCATACGTTGTGTTCATCATGGAGAAACGTTACTGACAAGTGCATTAAAAGCTGCTTTAAGAAAGCAGAATTTTCGTTTCCAGCCGAAAATGAATGTGAGGAGCTAGAAAATGAAAGTGAAAACTGTGAAAATGACATAAACGAAGAAGATTGGCATATTGTATCTGGTGGACTCGCTACGTGCACTACTTTCAACGATTTCGTTGATGCAGAGGAAAATTTAATCATAGCTCAATTGCGGGAAATAGGAGACATTGCAGCCGAAATAAATGGTGGTGACGAAGATGAAGAGGACGACGATGATGAAGATGTTGCAAAAGTTCTCCCAACTCACTCAGTAGCGTTTGAAGCTTTGGAAACTCTGTGTGACTATTTTCAGTTCAATTCCGGAAGTATATACATAGTATTAACAATACACTGTATTGATTTTTCACTTTTAAGCTCCCTTTTGTGGTTTTTCACTTATGCGCGTTTTTCACTTATACGCGTTTTTTTCGCTGTCCCCAACGCCCGCGCATAAGTGAAAGATCACTGTATTTATATTATGGTATTGTTTAATTATAATTATTTTCTTTATGGTAACATATTTTTGTACAATAAGTAATCAATCATAAAGCAGTGTAAATATTTCAGAAGATGATACATCTGTTACAATTTCAATCTTTATTAAAAATTCAAGTTTTCCCACAAATTAGATAAACATTTGTAATATCTTTGAATCTTCCTCATTCATAAAAAACAAATTTTCTTTATAAACATCACAGTTTGTCATTGTGTTCAGAGTGACACCATTTTTTTTCCAAAGGGATACGTCCATTATACTTCCAAAGTATGTATTGGCTCTATTTCTGTTTTGAAATTGAAAGTGTTTATTAGTGATACTTTTAGAGATAGTTATCATCTATATAAATACCAAGAACATTTTCACAAATCTAAATTATGTAATTGTGAGAGATGTTTTCATTGTCTGATACATTGTTACTTATGGAATTGACCAACTGTATACAAATTATTAGGATATGCAATACAGCGTTTTGTTCTGTAGATCTCGAATACAAATAGGAATGCTGTAGCCTGGTACATTCCTCACAAATGTTTTCTAACAATTTTCCCCTTAAATTATTTTTGGTTTAGATGGATACGTCTATGTCTTTGTAATCTCCAAGCATGTGAAAACATTTTCATATGCATATTTCACATATATACGGCTTCTCTTCAGTGTGTATACGCCTATGTCTTCGTAAGTTTGAAGCATCTGAAAACTTTTTCATATGCATACTTCACATACATACGGCTTCTCTTCAGTGTGTATATGCCTATGTCTTTGTAAGTTTGAAGCATGTGAAAACATTTTCATATGCATACTTCACATATATGCGGCTTCTCTTCAGTGTGTATACGCCTATGTGTTTGTAAATGAGAAGCCTGTGAAAAAATTTTCATGCATACTTCACACATATATGGCTTTTCTTCATTGTGCATACGCCTATGTCTTTGTAAGTACAAAGCATCTGAAAACTTTTTCATGCATATTTCACATATGTGCGGCTTCTCTTCAGTGTGTATACGCCTATGTGTTTGTAAATGAGAAGCCAGTGAAAAAATTTTCATGCATACTTCACACATATACGGCTTCTTTTCAGTGTGTATACGCCTATGAGTTCGTAAGTTAGAAGCTTGTGAAAAGCCTGTGTTACAAATTTCACAAGTAAAAGTTTTCGAACCTGAATGGTTGAGAATGTGCCTGGTTAAGATGAACTTCCGTGGAAAGGTACTTTTACAAACCTTACACACAAAAGGTTTCTCCCTATTATGCACTCGAATGTGCACTTCTAAAGCGCATTTTCTTGTAAACACTATGCTGCAAACATCACATTGATGTGACTTTATTTCAGAATATATATCTTGATGTTGTTTCACAGGGTTCCCACTCTTTTTTTCTAACCAAAAATAAGGACTTTGTAAGCACTTTCTAGGACAAAATAAGGACTTGCATAAAACATTATAGAAACCGTATTATACAATGTAATACCCGACTTTCAACCAAATGGGGACGCTCTTACAGATTAGTTAATCTTATAAGAACAGTAGTATGTAAACAAATTTAATAATCAAGTCTATTTTCTAAAAATTATACACAAACAATGCCACACAAAAATGAGATTTTTCAAAATAAGAAGTCTGATTTTTACAAAATTTAGCAGCTAATAAGTGGGCATTTACGTGTACATGTACACTATTATAAAAGGAAGTGTTTGTCTGTCTGTTTGTTTTTTGCCCGCGAAGTCCTGACGAATCTATGGCACTTACAGTAAAGAGATTTGGCACACAGGTAGTCCAAATTTTTTTCAATTTTAGGGTTGAGGCGAAATTTAAAATTCAATCTAGAACATTTTAAAATGAATTTAATAGTTTTTTTTCACCATTCTTCATTCTACTGTGGTAAATCAGAAGAATAAAGAAACATCAAAAATTAGACTTTTCGCTCTTGCATGTCCCCTTTACGCCAGCCTTTGGAACCATGCCACTTTTTTTTCTTTCCGAGGAGAGAACAAATTCGAATGACCTTCGTTTCTTTCGAGATTCATTCATTTGGATTTCCTGCGAAATGGATTCCAGTAAAGCAAAAGATTGCTAAAGTTATCACTGGCATTCTTCAGTGCTTTTTTTCTATATCAGCGATCGTGAAAGGTTGAATAAAAATTTTAACGGATTTGATATTTGCGGAAAATTTAACACCAGATAACAATCAAACATCAAGGCGTTACCCGTGGTGTTACACGGGCATGGACAATGTCGGGCAAGCCACACAGTGGCTAGTAGTTAGTATATGTGTAAGTACATATACAAGCTATAGAATGAAGACCGCAAAAAAAAAAAAAAACTTTGGATGTTGTTCTTATTTTTTTGCAGTGCATTTGCTTTTATAAAAAGAGAAAGAAAAAGTTCAATTTTACGAGGACCGGACTTGGTGTTGTCGATCTCAAAGCTGCTGTAGCAAGTTTGATTTAGTTTTCTTATTATTTTCATATTGCTTTGTTTTTAGATTTTAATGATCTTTAGGGGTCACCTCCCTGATTCTCCAACACTTTTATTTTCAAAATTTTCCTAATTTTTTTTGTTGTATCTGCAGCTTCAGCCGGCTTATGAAATGGAAATTACCCACTACAGTAATTATCTTATAATACACTTTCATAAATTCATAATGAAAATAAGAAGTAAATTCATTTATTGGCACATCGTAGGTTTCAATAAAACATAATTAGTGGCAAACTATTAATTTACTAAAAGTATGTAAAAGGATTGCAAATTGCACACGTCAGAGACAAATTTGACTGGATCGGAGACCGAACGAGTTTCTAAGAAAATATTGTCCCGTGAACCAAAACAGATCATAAGAATTATGCAAAAACTTTGATAAATTTATAAAAAGGTTAAAAAAATAAAATGCAACTTTATTGAATAGATATTTAACTAGTTACCTCAGTCCCAGCCTAAGCCATTCGGTGTATTGCCTCATAATTTTGAACCACGGTCAGATGGCGAGACATATGAGCTGGTGCCCTACTCTCCAAACTTAAACACCAACCCAACATGAGGACTTTTAACCACGACAGATTTACAGTGAACCAGCCATTTCTACACGATATGCTAACAAACATCATTTTAATGAAACAAAATTAATTTGAAAATAATCATCTTAGCTGACAATGGAAACAGATTGCGCATGGCATAAGAAAGAAAGTGAAATTCAAGCACAGTCGGCAATTGAGTATTTGTCACCCGGATACAAAGAGAAAAAAATTATAAAGCATAGAAAAATTACTTTCGTTTTCAGTCAGCAGCCAAATACGATAAGAGTCCGAAATTTCCAGTTTTCAAATGACTTTTCCCGATTATTGAAATTCCTTGACTACTCTCGGTTCTCCAGTACTGTGGTTTACTATTTTGCGATCTTTTCCTCCAATGTTTTTTTTATGCGAGCGGGTTGGTTTTCTTTTGGAACTGATAACCAATTGCTTCAAATTTTCAAAACAGAATCACTTCCGAAAATCTTCAAAAATGTTCTTTTTTTTCTCTTGGTATAGCAGTTACAAAAAATTAGAAGCATAAAAAAAAAGCTAGATTATAAAAAAAAATTGCAACACATTGGGTTACTACTCAGATAGCAGTATTAATTAAAATAAATTATTTTTATATTGTTTTCGATTCACCTACAAACTTAAAAATACACTTCCCCATAATTATAACAAATTTTTAAAACATTGCACTCGCGGGTAACTGAATAAAACAAAATTAATTAACATTTGATGATTGTATTCTAGTTTCCTCTATCAGGGCAACTATTTTGTGCATTGCAAGAGCCACTCACAAGTCGAAAACAGACCGATTTTTATGGGTTTTCAAGTTTTTGAAGTGTATTATGAGCTCATTAAGAAATGATCGAGGATTTATATATCGCATATCAAGGGTTGCCATTCAAGCAAGCCAGTTCCCAAATCATCACCAAAACCGTACTTGTAAGCAGTTTTATCGCCGATCAGTTGCTAAAAAGAGGTCGGAAATATTGTAAAAAAATATTGTTATTTGAAAACTGAATTTTGTTTTCAAAGGAAAATAAGCACTTTCTAAGGATTATTGATGCAAAATAAGCACTTCTAAGAGCCCTTAGAAATGGAAGGTCAAAATAAGCACTTAGAAGCACTTTGTAAGCACCCGTGGGAACCCTGTTTCAGTTGTCATATTCCTTTAAACCGTTTTCCACACTGGTCGCATGCAATAGGGATGCGACATCGATGTCGGATGCATTTAACATCGATGTATTGGGGTCAATGTTTTGGTAACATCAATGTTTTATTTTTAAATGAAAAAAGAACCATTATAAAAATTTAAAAAATAACCAAGTAGCATAATTTTCATAATTAGCAAATTGAACATACTTTTAGACCAAAGTGACCAAGGATGAAGGATCTGAAAAGTAGGGATGCGACATCGATGTCAATGTTTTCTAAACATTGATGTTTTAGAAAAAAACATCGATGTATTGGAGCCGATGTCGCATCACTAGTTGCTAAACCAGTTTTAAGAAATGGGGAAACAAGTTTAAATACACTGAATTTTAAAAACATCGATGGTTTGGGGGCGATGTATTATTAACATCGATGTTTTAATTTTGAACATCGATGTTTTGCTATCGATGTCGCATCCCTAGCATGCAAACCCTTTTGACGCTGAAATGATCATGTGATTCTTAACTACACTATTCAAATAATTTGACTTTGAAGACATTTGTGATGGCTGTAGGGTCCATTTAAAGGATTGGTGTTTCAATCAGATGTAAAACAGATCGTCTACCGCTGTTGGATTGCTTTGGTTCGGATCACATTTGCATTTTCTGGAATTATTACACTCCTGGCCATTTTATCTGCATGGTGTGTGTTTGGATACCGTGTTGAGTGGCGTTTTCGTGGATAAAACGTTTCACTCTGAACTAATACATATGGTCTTATGCTTGAATCAGTAACAAGGCTTGTCCTTTTCTGCACACATGCCAAACAATAAGATTTTGAAGAGTACTCTGAAGAAAGGCTACTCAAAAGGTTTTGTGTGCTCTGCTCAGGGAATGCTGTCTCTTTACTTTGATCTTAAGTAATCAGAATGAAATAGGGTCCTAGCGGAGTCTTGTCCATCAGGCATTTGCATGAGATCTCTTGACACATTTGGGATTAAGACAGGTGGTTCCACTGCATGCTATCAAAGTGAGGGTGTTTGTTTACATTAGTTTGGCTTCGAGAAGAACGTCGTGCTTCAAGATTCGGGTGTAGAACTGTACAAAACGTTTGACTCAAAAATCCAATATCGATGCTGGAACCTTTAGTTCTGTAGGCCCTTCCGTCTTTTTTTCCGGCACCAATCCAATTCACTGTTGCACAAGTTGTTTTGGTCTTGTATCCTTCAAGTGTTGGTGAATGCCTATCACCAAAGGATGCTGTTGCTTGAACATGAAATAAACATCAGGATCTGAGTGCTGCTGTTCTGTATTTATTTTGAGCATTTTGTACAGTAAAAATCTAAGTCTGCAATCAGATAAATCTAAAATAATGGAACTAGAAATTATGAAATTCCAATACTGCAAAGGGAAATCAATTTACGAAGCGAAAGAGCTCAGTAACTGCATTGAAATGAATATCAAAAAATGCTTTGACAACTGAATACTTATAAATACTCAGTTACTTCACTTCAATGCGTTAAATTTTGAAAAAAGTATTTCATAATATGTGAAAATATAGTATTAAGATGATGCGTATACATGCTGCTCGAAATAATGTACAATATTTCCCCAAAACAGAAAATAATTGTTACATTACAATTATCAATGTGATCACAAAGATTATTTAAATGGTGAAAATTTATCAATCTGAGTACAAGTGATCGTGGTGCAGAATCTGTCTATACATAAAACACTTATGCGTGGAGGAAAAAGGGTCTTTATTTCTTTCTTACCATTGGCAACAATCAGTTTGTTTACGAATCTCAACAATGGCATAGAGTATTTTGCTGTTGAGCTACTCGCTTACACATTATAGGAACATTCGTTATTCAAAATGAGTTTTTGTGATGTGTTGAATATAATTTGCAGAGGAGAGAGCAGCGTGCTAGGGAATCCCTTGATGAAGGATTCCAACAAAGATCGGCCAGAAATACTGCTGACAGGCTTAGACGAGCAACAAATGGCTAATAGGGTGAATTCCTAAGTTGAAACAAACGTTTCTGAGAATTATAGGTTAGATTAGGAATGATTTTAACACGAGAAAGGTTTTCACTTGCTCACTGCTCCCATAGAATGACAAAAGTTACTACTCTTTGCAAAGTCTAAATATTATAGGTTAGATTTTTTTTTTTTGGCACCGTGTTTGTACATACTATATTATCCCAGATATAGTTTTACTGTAAATGAATTCATTTAATAATGCTGTTCTTTCTGTGATAGTGATAAAGCTAGACTAAAATATTTTTTTGTCCGATGAGCGAGCGAATTGATCTGAAGGATTTCCAGGGGTTAGCAAGCAGGGGACGATAGCCCCCTTGTATTTAGTATTACCTTCGACTATATATTACAGGGCTCATACTTTAGCAACTAAATCATCAGGATAAGTAATAGTTTTTTATGTGGATCATCCATACTGAAAGATACATCCTGTGTAATTTTAAAATATGGTAAAATCTATTGCAAATTTTATTTGTAAAATTTTAAATTTATTTTGATTTTAATAAAAAAAATTTAATTTAAATGAAAAAAAAATATATGAATTTTTGTATTTATTTTGATTTTAATAAAAGGTCATTCTTTATGAAGTTGTACATATTGTATATTTGTTACAGCTTCTTAAAAAGAATGACCCCTCAACCATTCTTATTTCTAGTTAAATTTTGCATCAACATTTGGGGCACAATTAGGACTGCTCTAAATGATATTTAAATCTCTTTCTCTCTTAACTCATTGATTTCAATTCTACTTTTCTTTTCATCTCACTAACTTTTGAACTAAAGATAGGCATGGAGCTAAATAAGCATCTCAAATTCTGATACACGCATAGCACTTTTATACACTTAATGAATTTTAAATCCATTGAAAGAACACAACTACAAGTAATCCAAACTGGTCAGTTACTAGGTTTTAAGGCAAACTTTGAATTGAAATTTCATACTTGCCAACTTTGAAAACGGTGCATCAGAAAAACTTTTCCGCCAAACGTTCCTTGCCATAAAACACAACATAAATACGTACATCAATTCACGTGTACTAGAAATATCCGTATATGTCACAATAACGTAGTATTAGAATTTAAAAATGCACAAGTAAAAGTTCATATTTGTATCAACTACAGAAACCTCACAAAGCAGTAGTGTTTTAATACAAACTGTACACCCACTGTAAAAAAGCATTCACTTTATGAGTGAGTACCTACACATTGCATCCAAAACTGTATGTTACATACCATTTAAATTTGTGTCAGGATTACACATCATGGGTGTTCATAAAACGTATTTACAAGTAGTGAAATAAAAAAAAATCAATATTCTATTTCTTAAAAGTTGTTTCATTTAGTGTTTTATCCAGAAGAAAGGGTTGCAGAAAAATTCAATGAACCTGTAGTAGCTTTTTTGGTCTTTAATAATTCTGCACTGAATTTCTGCTCAAAACAAGGTTGGGGGAGGGGGAGTTTAGATTTAGTGGATGCTGGATGGTGGCAGAGAACAAAATATTTCGATTGCTCGATCGAAATCTTAAAAATTCGTTTAATAAAAAGGAGACCTCCATAAATCAGTAAAATTAAGTGGAAATCAGTAAAAATTACAGATAATTTGTAAAAGTTGGCAAGTATGAAATTGAATATTTCAGGACTACTGTAGGCAGGTAATTGAATTATAAAGTAACACAGCAGCAACACAACAGACTGTTGGTGAATTCCAGGATCAGTCTCGAAGGGGAAAATGCAAGAACAACTTTCTGTAATTTAGAGCGACAGTGAGATGACCATAACAATACCCGAGGTAGAACCCTTCTCTAAATTTTTACAATATGCCCAGCGTTCGAAATCATTGGTGGTCAGCAGGTCCGAGGCGACTTAAAGTACGATCGGGCCAGGAGATTAAAAATCGGGTTGGTCAGTGGGACCAGTAGCTATAGTGAGTAACTTAGGGCATGTGTTTTCTTTTAATATAAGTTTCAAACTTCCAAAACCTTACTTTTGGCAAACTGTCAAAATTTATTTCGGACACGTGATCAAAAATTCGTATTAGCATATACTGGATTCGTTTCTGCCTCCAAATCGTAAACACAATAATCGGCGCCTGTTGAATCATTTGCCGTTGACGATCAGCAGGTCCTAAAAGAAGGTATGGCTATTGCTATGGGCGGGCATGCTTACTTGACCATGTGGTTTATCACTGTTCTTTTGCGATGGCCCCAGCGTCCGATTTCTGAGTGGGGCAATTAGAATTCCTTAAACTTGAAACTAATAAAATACTTATAAAATTTAACAGAATTTTTATTCGGCAAAGTAAAAATTTTGCTCGATGTTGACGAGTGGATATTTTGTGCCCTGAATAAACATGCTATTAACTTTATTAATTTGGTATATACTGGTCCCTAGGACCAGTCACTTTTATTTTTCTTTTCTAACACCGATGCCATTGCAATGACACAACACATTTAAAATGAACCAGCCTCCGGTGGAGTGGTAGCATCCGATACGTTAGGCCGCTAAAGTGATTTTTTACGCCAAATCAAGATGGCGGCCGATATAAACAATTCCAAGATGGCCGCCATAAATCCACACCGTAAACCTTTGCACAGTGCAAAAATAATAATAATTTTTTTTAATAAAAAAAAAAGCAATATAAATTTCATTTGAAAACTTTCTACTACTTTAGTCTGGTTTTCTCTGAACATTTTCGCAATTTTTCATCATTTTCATCCTAGTTTTTTTTTTGTCCCTTAAAAAAAAATTAAAAAAAAAAAACCTTAAAAAAAAAAAAAACGCGATTTTTTTTAAAACGTCCGGTTTTTATCAATTTTGAATTAGAGACTTTGCAATGCATAGAAAATTCAAAACAAGGAATCTTTTAAAAATAAGTTCGTTTTTTTCTGTGATCATGATAATCCACAAGAAGGATTTTTATGAGAAAAAAAAAAATTTCTGCTATCCATAAGTGTGAAAAAATATTTTTTCACAATTTTTCTAGCAATTAGCATTACATGAGCAACTCAATGGGAATATTCCTAGTTTTAGAGCCATATATGAAAAGCAAAACAAATTTTTTTATTGTAGCGACTTTACAAAAGGAAATTGTTTTTTAGAGAAGTTAAAGCGTATTGCGCATAAGGTTTTAATGCATTTAAACCAGTATACCGAGAGAAATTTATTTGTAGATAAGTCACAGCGTATAACGCGCGATCCCCGCCTGCCGGCTACCTCGCCGCCGGCGAGAACCTTTCACCGTTGGCTTCCATGCGTATAAGTCACCGTATTGGGTGCCCACCCAAGCATAGTCCAGTGTTTTTAATGTAACAAAAAGCTAAATAAAAATCAAACTTACCCTCATCCTCTTTCTTCAGTGTGATACAGTCACCACCTGTTCAATGAAATGTAAAAATTTCCTTTGGATTTCGGTTCCCAAATGTTGCCGCCGCCAGATGTAAGCAGCAAGGTAACCGTCAAACTGTCCCTTAACGGCATTTGTTCCTGTAAGGGACCGCTTGACGGCACCCCACGTCCCCTCAATGGAGTTGGTATGGGCTCCTGTAGCCGGGTCCTTGAAATTCTGACTATGGTTGACAGTCATATGCTCGAATCAATAACCCTTGAACTCTTTGTCCTTCAGGTTAGGGATACCAGCATATGACTTCCAACAGTCAGAAATTATAGTAGTTCCTGGCAAAATCCTGCTCCGAATCACCTCAGCCAAAACTTTCTTGCTCCTATTTTTCACTACAACCATAAAACATTTATCCGTCCCTCGTTCAAGTCCTCCAAACACCCATTTACCCTCCACTTTCTTACCCCTGTTATACTTCCTTTTACCAAACTTGCTCTCATCAATTTCAACAGTCTTTCCTGGTCCGCCAATCTTTTCATTCAACTCCAAACAAGCATTCAAACATACTTCTCTACAAAAATTATACCAGTCAGTCATAGTATGGGACGCCACATCCATTTCATTCATAACACAATTAATTGGCGTATCATTCACAAAATACCACGTAATCATCAGAATCTTGCATATGTGTAATTTACTACTTTCAAGCCAAGTTCCCTTTCACACAGATTTAGTACGCGTGTGTCCATTCTTTCTACATTTCCACTCATATCCATCACCTGCATCCTTTCTTAATGTTAAAATCATATCATTCTCACATGACGGACATTTCATTCTCTTCCCAATCAAACCAACTTTCTGACACCATTCAATCACTTTCATATCTTCGGGATTAGCTAATGAATCCCAATACATGTTTGCAAAAAAAAACACATTCAAACGTTCGGTAACACCATCCACTGTCATCAAATCAATTGAGGAGAAGTGAGCAACAAATGGGGGAAAAAAATTCTAAATTCCAATCTGCAATTTCAAAAATTAAATTTAATCCAAAAAAAATAGCGAAATTTAAATCAAAATTTAAATTAAGGAACAAAATAAAAAAATTGTAACTTACAATCCTGCAATTCCCAAACTCAAAAATGGGGAAAAAAATTCTAAATTCCAATCTGCAAATTCAAAAATTAAATTTAATCCCCAATTTTTTTTTCGAAATTTTAATTGAAATTTAACTTAATAAAAAATAAAAAAGTTGTAACTTACAATCTGCTTTTCAAACTTATCTCGAGTAAATAAAGAAATTTAATTTTTCCAATGAAGAGCACAACAAGAGCAATGAACAATTTCAAAGACTGTCTAAATTTAAATTCCGTTCTGCATTTTAAATAAAAGTGGAAGAACGTATTTTCTTCCTCAACCAATCATGAGACGCGTTTCTTATCGTCGGGAGAAAATCTCTAGGGTTGCCTAAAAACTCTAAGAAAACGCAAAAACTGGAAGGTTACCACATTTGGCTATACATCGCCTGAAAGTTGTAACGTATCGGATGCTACATACCACCCATCGACTCAGAGCTGCATCAAAAGGTGATTATTTATACTGTGTGAAAAGGAGAGTTGAAAGAAAAAAGAGTGAAGGCAGGCTGAATGAAATAAATATAAATTAATTTCAATGCTGATGTATAAAGATGAATACTTCCAAGGACTAAAATGGTGAAATTACTGACTGAATTTGTGAAGATACCTGGTGAAATGAAAACAAATGTGGTATAAAAAGAACTTAAGAGTGGGATGGAGTTTACGAGATCCAGGCGATTTATTGTCAAGTATGGCAAGCAATTTATATGATGCAATTTATCGCCAAGTATTACGCAACCCTATGCCAAGAAAATTCTGGTTAACTTTAAATGTTCATTTCACGTTGGTTCTGTTGCTTGTGGGTGCTCATTCTTTGGAGGATTTCCATCTGGAGGTGGCAGCAACACTTGGCCACATAAATTCAGATGTTCCTTGCTTTTGTGCAAGAAATTTACCTGTAGGGGGGGCAAGTTTAATTTTCTTTACTTTCTAATGTTTATTTGTGCGCCTACCCGCCCGGTCAAGTGGTTTCTAAGAAATATATTGGTAATCCTCATGATATTTACACTAAACAAGGATTTGAATTTTGAAAATAAATTAGCAATCAACTGAGACAATTCTTATAAACTAAGGAACACTAAAATATGGGACTTTATCCAATATTAATTACCTCTTTTTCAATATACTAAAATGAAAATAATATTCAAGGCACTAGCAAATTAGCTCTTGGGCAAAATATGAATTAATAATGTACATTAACTGGTCAATTACTGGGTGGTTAACCTTGTGTCCTGTTTTTTTGTTTTGTTTTGAAAACAACCTAGTGGACTCAATTTTCATTTTAGAAGCACTTATATCACAGAAGTAAATTTCATTAGTATGCTTAAGTACAGTAAAACTACAATTATTCTAACTGTAGTTATCCAGATTTGCTTTGAGAAAGAAAGAAATCAGCAAAACCCACATTTTAAGTTTCTTATCAGTGAATGATAAAATCAAAGAGGACATGGTGTCAGTTGAGGACAAAAGAAACATCATAGCGAAAATTCCTGGATGTTCTGAGTGCAGTGCAGAAGACGAGTGGTTGGTGGGTGATTTTTCAGACCCTGGATTCTACAAATTCATTAAAAGTGAGATAGAAGAGTTCATTAATGACACGGAAGATGACGACAACATTTTACTCAACCAGACGCGGACCGTCAGCTGGTATGGCGTTTGAGTGCCTAGACAGAACTAAAATGGAGCGGCAGCCTGAGTGCGGCCATCTACAACTACTCATCGCCGGTCGCACGAAAACAAGTAGAGACAGAAAAACAAATGGCTTGAACCAATATGTTACAACAATGATACATTTTAATACAGTTCAATTACAAAATGAAAGCAAAATTATTTTTAGTCATTAAATTTTATTACATAATAAAGCAAAAGTACTTTTAGTCATAAAATTTTATTACATAAAAAAGCAAAATTAATTTTTATACTACGAAATAACCTTTTTTTTGTGAATTATCCAATTATCCGGATGGGGTCTGGTCCCAATTAATCCGGATAGCTGGAGTTCTACTGCATATTCCAAATTTGAACTTACGACGTTATGCTGCTGGGCAATTTTATTGTTCTTTTGCCAGAGACCAAAGCACTATGATTCATTGTTTTCTCTTCTTCGAAACAAGTGGCAAAATAACATTCAAAATACGCGCATCAGTACGTAAAAAATTAAAACGGAAATCGAGAAATCATTTCTTTACACAGCTTGGGAAAATACATATTTTTAGTGTTGCCAATATAAGAACATAAAATTAATATTTTCTGTTAAAGCAAACCAGTTGGAGGTAGGTAAGTAATTATCGTCAAAGTAGTTGAGCCCCACAAAGGACTCAACTAATTCAGAAAAATCTGAGAATAACACTACTTAATTTTCAATCACAGTTGAATGACGAAGCAACACCTGAGCTGGCGCCTCACTCTTTAAGCAAACCAGAGACCTGCGGTTATTTTAACTTAAGGCATATCCTTCGTAAGATCTGTGAAAGTCATAACACGTGGACTTCCGAAACACCTTAGCCCAGGCCAACCAACCGGTATAGTGGTTAAGGTGTTAGCCTCTAGACCGGAAGGTTCCTGGTTCGAATCCGGGTCCGGGCATGGATGTTTGTAAACGTATGGTGTAGAGGCGGCTGGTGCACCTTAAATCTATCGTGGTCGAAAGTCCTCACGTTGGGTTGGCGTGGAAGTTTGGAGAGTGGGGTGCCAGCTCAGGTATTGCCTTGTCATCTGACCGTGGTTCAAAATTACGAGGTGTTGTCCTCGGATCTTGCCGTCAACATGCTATTGACGACGGTCCGGGTAATTGGTAATTTTTAGTTAATGTCATACTAGAGCAACACAACGGGCTATTGACGACGGTCCGGGATCAGTCCCTTAAGGGAAAGATCCGAGGACGACACCTCGTAATTTTGAACCACAGTCAGATGACGAAGCAACCCCTGAGCTGTACACCCACTCTCCAAGCTTCCACACCAACCCAAAGTGAGGACTTTCGGCCACGACAGATTTAAGGTGCACCAGCCGCCTCTACACCATACACTTACAAACATTCATGCCCGAACACGGATTCGAGCCAGGAACCTTCCGATCTAGGCTAACACCTTAACCACCAGCAACCGGTATAGTGGTTAAGGTGTTAGCCTGGCGTGGAAGTTTGGAGAGTGGGGTGCCAGCTCATTTGTTGCTTCGTCATCTGACCGTGGTTCAAAATTACGAGGTATTGTCCTCGGATCTTTCCCTTAAGGGACTGATCCCGGACCGTCGTCAATAGCCCGTTGTGTTGCTCTAGTACGACGTTAACTAAAAATTACCAATTTTTTACCTTAACCACCAGACCGTTTGGTGTGCTTTGTTTCCTAGCATTGCTGCTTTTAAATATGTTACTTGGTGACAAAGCTGCAAAGGAAATATATCCACGGTGTCCTCTCAAATTCCTCAGTTTTCTTGAAATAGGCCGGCCTATGGTCCAAACAACTGGATCGTAAACTTAAAATTAAAAATATAAACGCTGACTCAACAAATTTCAATTATATTGATACAGCTCTAGATCAAACGGAGTTGTGCATGAGATCTTACATTTTAGAAAAGCCACCTGCTGAAGGATAGTACCCTGCTTTGAAAACTAGGTTGTTGGTTGAATATGGCGGATTCGTTCGAAGTACGTTTAAAAATTTTGTTCAAACTTTAGAGCAAGGCATAAACACCCTCAGAGATTTTTGGAAATGCGAGATTTATCTGGTTATTGTGTAAGTGATTATTCTACTGTGATCACAAAAGGTATCCGGAATGCTTCCTTTAAAATACATACGAGGGTAGTCCCAGAAGTACCCGACCTGACGTATAGATGGTGGTTGTTGTTTAAAAAGAAGGACTATGGTAGAAAGTGGCAACCCTTTAAAGCTTAAGTTTGAAGTTTGGCGACTCTACGTTGATAAGTATTTTTTTAGCAGTCATCAACAGTGAACGCTCTCAGTGCATTTGTAAACATGGAAAAAATTGGTCACCGTTATGTGATAGAATACTTTCATTTGAAAGGCCTCAGTCCAATCAATATCAAAGTGAAGCTAGTTTCTTTTCTGAGGAAGACTGCTCCTTCGTTTACAACAGTAAAATATTGGGGTGTCACATTTTAAACGAGGCCGTACGAGCTGCCGAGACGAACATCGCAGTAGTCAACCAAATGAAGCCACCACGCCAGAAATGGTGAAGAAAATCCACAAAATGGTATTGGATGACCGTCGACTGAATATGCGTGAGCTAGCAGATATGGTAGGCATTTCAAAAAGTGCTGTATATCAACTATTGACTGAAAATTTGGTCATGAGAAAGTTGTGTGCAAGATGGGTGCAGCAATTACTCACAATGGAACAAAAACAGCGTCGTGGAGGTTGTTTCAATCGAGTGTTTGGTTCAGTTTCACTGCAATAAAGCCGAGTTTTTGATTCGATTCATAGCCATGGATGAAACATGAGCCAATCACTTCACACCTTAGAAGAAGGAACAGTCAAAACAATGGATTGAAAGGGGAGAATCTGCTCCAAAGAAGACAAAGACAGTTCCATCAGCAGACAAGGTCATGGCGTCAGTTTTTTGATATGCACGTGGGTTAATTTTCATTAATTATCCTCAGAAAGAAAAAACAATCAACGGTGAGTATTGAGAGATGAAATCGAGAAAAAACGGCCGCATTTATCGAAAAAGTAAGTTTTGTTTCATCATGACAATGCACCAGTTCACACATCCTTTATCGCGATGGCCAAAATCAATGAATTAAAGTTCGAATTGTTTTCTCACGCACCCTATTCGCCAGATTTAGTCCCCTCAGTTTATTTTCTGTTTACAAACTTGAAAAAATGACTCGGTGGTAAAAGATTTTCCTACAATGAAGAGGTTGAGTCTACAGTTGATGTCTATTTTGAGGAGCTCGACGATTCTCACTATAAACAGGGTATCGAAGCTATTGAACATCGCTGGGGAAAATATATAGAGCTAAAAAGAGACAATGTGAAGAAATAAAGATATTTTCACAAAATATTTTATGTTTTCGTTGTTAGGTCGGGAATTTCTGGCACTACCCTCGTATATGGTAGATAACATCTGCAAACTTTTATCATATATTTTTATGACTTATAAACATGTGGCACAACAATAAAGGGATTTATTTATTTTTATCCTTCTTTCTTTCTATTATAAAAAAAATTGCAATATTTTTCAGGTTTATTCGCTTTGTGATTGGTAGATAGCAAGTCTTGGGGTTCAACGGGCTATTTACTTTCGAGCACGCGCACACGATGAACACAGTTATATTTTTAATTAATTCATTCATAAAATTTGAGAGAGCACGCGCTAGAAAGTTTGCGATGCTTTCAGAAGAACCGGCAAAATCGGTCGCCGTTTCCATAGCAACAGTCGAGTATGAAACAATTTAAAAGTACTATTTTACAACAAACAACACGAATCAGCTGAAATATTTAAAACTAGGGGGCCTGGCCTGACCACTGCTCGCTAACGCTCGCCAACCCCCGGAGGATTGCTTCGCAATCCTCATTAGGTTCGCTGGGCTAACCTATGCTCGCTTCGCTCGCCTCAATGAAAACATGTGTCCTAGTAGAAGGGATTGTTTACAAAATATGTTACCAAAAAAATGTTTTTCAAATCTAAATTTTCTGTATTACAGAAAAAATATATACAGTATCTCTAAAATTAGAATTCAAATGAAAACTTTGTACAAATTTTGACTCGAAATGTGAGCGTTGCTTTGGAAATTGAATACCCAGCATGTTGTTTGTGTGTACATTTTCCCAGCAATCAAACGACCCACACTTTTTCATTGAGTTTGTTGCCGAAAGTTGTAGTGCAAGCGTCTTGTTGAACTATAACTGTTGGCCCTGAAAAAGGACCGTTTTTTAAATGGACTGAAAAGATCCTCCGCTTTCTTTGATTTCTATTATAAACTAACTGCAACAGCTCATTAAAATTTCCTTTTTTTTTCCAATACAATTTCATTCGATAACGCTATAAATTCAATCAATGGCGAGACTTCGCGATAAACAAACAATTGTACAGTGCTGCCAAAACGCGATTGCAAATAACGTCTTTTTTGCGTGCCACGTAAGAGAATTATATATATAGATTATGATGAGATTTCCTCTAAATTTTAACAATATGTTGTGCTAAAATTTTTTTTTTTTTTTTTTTTTGTGGAAATGAGATTCTTGACATTTTTTAAAGCATTTTGTTTTTATTTACATTCCATGTACGATCTGAGAATTTTTAGAACGTTTTCTAAAGCTAAAGTCCCGGGGGTCGGCATATATACGGGTCCGTTTATCACGCAAAAAAAGCACGCAATTTTTCGTTACTCGGGCGCATGCGATAAATATCGTAATGGGAAGGGAACCTTCAATTAATGTCGTACTAGAGGTCCCGGATCAATCCAACAGCAATTCATATGAGGATGGATTGGGAAGCAATCCCATACCCCTCATTGTTGAAAAGTATGCTAATATAGCTATAGACTAAATATGAGTACGTAGCACGAACGTTGACGAGCGAAAGCGAGCAGGGGGCGGAGCCCCCTAGTCGTCTAAAAATAAATTTGTTTTTAATAAGAGAAGAATTTTCACTTCGTTGATTTCCCAAAAATGTCGAATGTAACTGAGCAAAGGACATGCATTAAATTTTTGTTTACTCGCAATGAAATTTCTGCTACAAACACATTTGAAATTTTGAAAAAGATTTTACAGACGACTGTTTATCAAAAACAACAGTATTTGATTGGTATAAAAAGTTAGATCAAAGTTAGAGAATCCATCGTAGATGATTCGAGATCTGGTAGAACATCCACTTCGACTCATGATCGACATTTCAATCAGGTCAGAGAATTGATGCTTAGCGATCGTCGTTTACAATAAAAGACACTATTGAACAAGTTCCTATATCATTTGGATCCTGTCAAGCAATTTTGAAAGATCATTTAAGTTTACGACGCGTCGTTTCTCGAGTTGTTCCAAATACTTTGAATTTGTTCCAAAAACAACAACGTGTTGTAGTGTCCCGAGAAATGCTTTCTCAAGACGATTCCTTTTTAAAACGGTTACAAAACTTTGATCTATGCTTTTCGATACAGAAACAGCTCAACAATCAAGCTAATTGCGCTTAAAAAGTGAAGCAAGACCGAAAAGACCATGTCAAAGTAGCTCAAAAATCAACTATTGTCTTTGACTGTCGTGGTGTTGTGTATTATGAATTTCTACCAACTGGCCAGATGGTCATAAAGATTACTATTTGAGCGTTTTGCGCCGTTTGCGTGAAGTAATTCGTCGTAAACGACCTGAATTGTGGCGAGATAACTCATCGGTTTTGCATCACGATAATGCTCCTTCTCACAATACCATTATTATTCGTGTTGTTTTGACAAAGCATTCAACAAATACGACTCACTCCACAAGCTCAGTATTCACCTGATATGGCCCAGTGTGACTTTTTCATGTTTCTACGGGTGAAGACTGGCCAAATATGACCCATGCGCCATAAAAAACCAACAGAACGAAGCTACTAAAGATGACTTTCTGTATGAAGGTCTCTAATTCGATGAGTAAATATTCTTTATTCATGGAAATAAATTTCAAACGTTTGTTTTGAATTATTTCAAGGTACTTAATTACAATAACCATTATGGACTCCAGAGTTCGCAACGCATTCCAAAACACACCAGGGAAAAATGAAAAAGACAAATAATTAGACGTATCATTAAAGTCTTTACATGTTCTTGAACAACCGAATTTTTTATAATCTCGAATAGTAATTCTTATATAAAAGTGTTAAAAGTGAATTTTTGGAATAATATAAGATACACTTTTTGCTGAGAAATCTCCCATCAATATTACACGTACATAACACGTATCGAGTACACCATTTAACATTTCACAATCATGATTCGTTGAGACGGCACATAGGTAATTATTTAACGTCACACTGGAGTAGCACAACGTGCTATTTCGGAATGTCCTGGATTCATTCCGAAGGGAAAGATCTGAGAACATATCGTCATTTCAAACCCTGTCAGACGATGAGGTCAAAACCTTAGCTGGTACTCCACTTTCCAAACTCCAACACCACGCCTAAGTGAGGACATTTGAGGTTGCAAGAGATTTAACATACATCAGTACCTACGAACACGATAGTAGTAGGCTGGACGAGTTTCTAACTCGCAACACTTCATTTACTAATTAGTTACTCTTCTAACTGGGCTACCACAGCGCCCCCGATATGTTGAGACACATTTATAAATTTTACGATTATCTGCAAAGCAGAGATATGAATCAAATATACATACAAGTCGTTGATTAACAAATCAAACAGCAAGACACCAAACCAGATCCTTGTGATAATCTTACTGTAAAAACCTCAATAACAGACTGATTTTAATCAATGAATTTCTTCCAATTAAATAAGTAGACAACCACTTGATTGGATTCTACTTAAAACCTGTAAGAATTATCTTAAATAAAAACAGATTAAAATTAATCCCTCAAAAGCAGGACCAAATCAGAAAACCGAGTGATTCTGCATTCCGTGGACAATCTTTAAAGGATGCATCAAAATAAACATTTGTGTCCATGTTCCGTCATTGGTACCGACCATCCGGTCTGGTGGTTAAAGTGTTAGCCTCTCGATTCCTGGTCGATTAAGGTTCCTGGTGCGAATACAGGTCAGTATGGTGTAAAGGAGGCTGGTGCACCTTAAATCTGTCGTGGTCGAAAGTCCTCACGTTGGTTTTTTGTGGAAGTTTGATAAACGGGGTGCAATCTCAAGTGTTCCCTCGTCATCTGACCGTGGTTGAAAATTAATGTTATTGAAATTGTTATGTGAAAATTATGTCGTCCTCGATCGTACCCTTAAGGAATAAATCCCGGACCGTCGTCAATAGCCCGTTGTTTTGCTCTAGTACGACGTTAATTAAAATCACCTCACCTTTACGTCAAAATTGCGCGTTGCTGATAGAGAGAGCTGTTCAGCGAGTTTGCCTATTGTTATTGTTCTTTTAAAAAATCGGTACTCGGAAAGCAGTCCATCAAAACGAAATGTGGGTATCCTTGCTTCTCTTTCAAAGCAGGTCTGTTTCCAATCGTAATACGAAGTACTTTCTAAGGAATGCTGTGATTTCCTTAAGCCATGGTTTGACAATATCCTAATTTATGACCGTCCTGGTGTTTTTTTAGCGTCGAAGACTGCTCTCTAGTTGTCAGCCTTTGATGCAAAACCCTTTTCCAAACTGTCATACGTTCTGTACGAATGACGATCTATCGTACTTAGTGAAATTGATCATATCTTGGGCTAGATATCTCGTCGAAAGACTTCGAGAGTTAAGAGAGTGTAGCGTTGTGATTGAGCTTCATAAATAAAAGTATCTGTAGTAATCACGAAAAACTCTTCTGTATTGGTATCCAGTGTTTTTTTTTTTTTTTGTATAATTAGCTTTATCTGGGGATCCGCTGGATCATGGTGACACACCGGGACATTCCGTCAGATAAGGAGGAGATAGACTCCCTTGGAATTTGCTGTCTTCATATCAGAGGATAGACCTCCGCATTTATGTTGATAAGCGTCAGGAGTTCACATTCGGGTCACTCTTGCTTCTCAGGAACAGCCAAGATTAGTTCTCCATTCGCTGTCTCTCCTCGTTTCCCTTCTTTTTTGGCAAGATAGAAAGGCAAAGAACTCCTTTCGTTAAACCCTTTTCGCCTCGACTCTCGCCAATCCAGCAAAAATCCCCAAGTTCCGCCCAAGCACAAGATGAAGCGAGGGTCAACGGAGATCATAACATAACAGGGAGTGTCTTAACGTTTATATAGTTGTGCTATAATTACACTGTATGTAACTGCCGAAGCAACAGCAGTTAACATCAACTTACGATTGAGGTTTAACATGTTCCAACACGTCAATCTACTGTTTTTCTTCATCTCCACATAGTCAAAGAAGTCCAAGCACTTTCCCGAATCACTCACCTTCCTCGCCGAGAAGAATATAGCGTCGATATTGTGTTTGCACCGGTTCTGAATCAAATCCGCTGTGAATAAAACAAGTAGAAACCATATTGAAAATTGCGCAGTGAGAACAATAGATGCTATTTGAGGATCCCTCATTGCCAATAGTGTTATTGTGTCTGACAGAAATATAACTGAGCTGAAAACCTGTATCGATATTTTGAGAAAACCTAAGAGAACAGGGAGTGACAGCAACTTTTCTATGTTCCTGATGGTTGAAACTTGCTTTTGACACATCTTCCAAGCCTTAAGGGTTTCAAAAGAAATAAAATGTTTGGTGAATCGAACGCTACTTTGAAAAACGAGTACACAGATTAAAGTGTACAAATAAACAGTGATGAAAAAAACGCCATCAATCGAATGAAAAATTATTGCGTCCACAATTAAAGCAATGGCAATGTACTTTTCATGGCAGAGTGCTTTATGTAGCTTGCAACTAAAATTAAGTTTTAAGGTCCCAGGTTGTATGCGCATGTAGACAAGTCGGCAGATATATGGAATTGTTGGGAATAGTAAAAAAGACGCAACCATAAAAATTATAATCGTTATGTTCGAAGTCCTTTTCTTTTCTCTCATCAAAGATACCAATATGGCACACAATTCTTTCCTTTTCTTGAAAATGTTCCACCACAGACCAATTTCTATTGTATTCTTGATTGTCGCTATTATGGCAATTGGTACAAAATTGCCAATGCTTAGGACACATGCTGTATGAATGCAAACACTCACGTGAAAGGTTACCGCCATCAAGAGGCGAATAAATTTATTACCTTTGATTATTCCAACTGTTGCCATAAGAAAGACAGTTAATTTTACAATGAATGCTCCACAAAAGCCGCTTGTCATACGACTGCTTTTTTTACTTCTGTCAGCTGTTTTTGAATTTAATCTTGTAATTATCATTTCAGGAAATTTTACAAATATCCAGGTCATATGAAGTTTTAAAATCTTTTCTATATTCTTAGTTCCAATTTATTTCGTAAGCTTGGATCAGTCCAGTGGATAATATCAAAACACTTGTAGTTGTAAAAATGAGATACGTTTAAGTTATACGAAGGAGTATCCACAGTTGTTTTCAATCAAATATCAGTCAGACTATTGAAATCTGTTCCAACTAGTCTAATGATTTAATTTTGAGAACGCCAGAAAACTTTTTTTTAACCGAACAGATCGATCCTTTTTAATAGCTCCCATATGGCAAAAAAACACATTTCGTTTTAAATTTATTCTTTCAATTATTAAAAGTATTTCAATCGATATCAGACAATTTGTGGTGATTTCTTCTTCTATACCATGCTCAGTAAATTACTGTCCTGAGAAGATTCGTGTCAGTATCATTTTGTGGAACCTTTTTCTACATAAAACGTGTATTTTACCTCTTTTCTCATTCAATATTTTAATATATCCTGAATGTATTCAATTGTTATTACATCGAGCTTTGGAAATGTTAAGAAAATTTTAGAAATAGTACTCTAAATCAAATGATAATTTCTTTTTTGTTTATTGGCTCACTCTTGACTTATTAATTTTTAATGTTCTCTTTTGTGATCGATCAATGGCTCAGTGTTACATTGGTTCTACACAAAGCCCTTGTGTGTATCAGTTGGTGACAAAAGTTGTTCATAAAACGTATATTTCTTTTTAGGTACATATGATAGGGTTGAGGAGATTCATACCCTAATATAAGTTATTGAAGGCAATTCGTTTATTATATAAATTGCACTCATAACTCGGTAAGCAATTAAATATAATTCGATTTTGCGCTGAAATAAGTTAAAAGCACTTAAAGCATTATTAGCGGTACGGTAATAAAATTAAAATAGTGTATCTGTATGGATTATACAAGATGGATGAATGTTTTATCACGTATAACTTTCCAGTCTGACGGAAGGTTCAATCGTGAACGCATAATTTCTAACTCTATGTGTAAATGTGACTTTCCCATTCGTCAGTGTCCATAAAAAAACTGACATTAAAATCGTAATATAACACATGGTCTACAGTTATATACTAATATAATACCAAAAATACCATTCCAATAAAGCTTGCAATACATATAAAGGTAAATAAGCGAAATTGAATTATGTGTGTGAAAGAATGTATTTCACAAATACATGTAGATTTTATTACCACATAGCTGCACACACACACAAAAATTGTGAAAAATAAATTCATATAAAAACAATTTTCGTCATAAAATTCTCTTAATAGAATATAATTACAAACTTGATAGTTAAACCAAAATTTATTTCCCAACCATGAAGTAAGAAACGATTATTCTAGCTCATTATGTTGCCTAATTACAACTGGAGAATTAATGAAAAACTGCACCAGATGGATATCCCAGAAAATCACATTAAAATGACGAATCGCCTGATGAATATTACCAAAAAGGGAAGTTGAAAAATACTTCCAGCAGAACAGAAACCAGGCTCGTGATAAGCATACATGCGCAGAATACGTGAAAAAGGATCGTAATACTAAATAATAATAATAATAATAATATGTAATGAGTTTTTTTTTTCATTATGATTTGTAAAACAAGGAAAATAATTTTTCAGCAGAATCAATCAATATAATTGTAGACGGTGTGTTTTCTCAGTCCAGTAGACATGTTTTCTTAATTACTCTTACTTTCAATTTTGAAGAAATTCTAAAAAACATGCTGTAATTAGTTTTTATGAAAGAATATAGATGGGGACACACACAAGATAAACATACTGTTCATACATAGTATGACAATCGCTTGGTTTATTTTATTCTCAACAATTGAAACTTCTAGGGCGTTCATGATTTAGACAATTGTTTGTAAAAATTATTTTAAACAAGGGCATAGTATTATTTTAATTGCAATAGTGTTCGTGAATACATTTATTAGACCATTAAAAATTCATTTTTAATGTTCTTTCTAAATTATTATAGCAAATTAAAAGCTAATGTTATGTTTGAAATAAATTAATACATAGTATCCTTTATTACTATTTATAAAGGATGTCAATTTAACAAACATAACTTTAAAATACATAAATACCATATTAAATACGTTTTACTAACAATACTCCACTCCTTATTTGATTTCAACAAAAGAAAAATCTTTACCTAAAACTTGGAAAATTCATAATTTAGTAATTAGTATTTGAATAAAAATATTTATAAGTGAACAAAAGTTAAGTACAACTATGTGCTTAATTTGTCAACAAAAGTTACACCCGTCTTGAATTGGGTTTATATATATATATATATATATATATATATAATCCTTTCTTTATTCTACTCCTCATACAAATCCCAACTTGAAGAAGTTATAGTATAGAAGGTTTTTTTTTTTTTTTTTTTTTTTTTTTAATCAGTGAAGCCTGCTAAATAAACCTACAATAAGTATTTATTTTCATTTTCCCCGATCTTACATTGCATTTTTTGTATTTTAATCTAATATTTTTGTATTTATACTTTTGATCGAAGTGTTTTAAATTCTATTCAATTTTTATGTTGAAATGTAAATTTATTTTACGTCCAAAAAATATATATATTATTGCAATATGCTGCACTGTAAATAAAGGGAATTGTATTTTCTGGTGTCTAGAACAGGGGTGGCCAACCTGGGGCGCATTGCATTCTTTCGCCTACTTATTCATTTGAAGTAGGCCTCATAACTGAATCCATCTTCATATTTTCAACACCAGAGTGCTCTCAGTTCAATTGTTCAAAATTCAGAAATTGTTAAGCAATGTCTCCAAATATTTGCACTCCATCTTGGTAATAAAGGAATTGAAAGGAAATCTGACGAAATTGCTAGATCAATGCAGACGGTTACGAGACGTATCGAGGTACTTTCTCTGAATGGATCTCAGCAACCGGAAGACCTTGTCCATTCTTGTTCTTTCTTTTCTCTAGCTTTAGATGAATCAACAAACATATGTGATGTAGCCCAGGTAAGCATTTTTATTGGAGGAATTTATTATAATTTTAATGTATTTGAAAATATTGCCAGTCTAGAGTAAACAAGAGGTTCATGCATAGTTGAAAAAGTAAAATCATGCGTAGAAAATATAAAATTAGATCATCGTAAACTCATCAGTGTGTGCACTGACAGAGCGCCGTTCATGACAGGTAATGTCAATGGCACTACAACTTTGCTAGAAAATTTTTTTTAATCGTCCTGTACTATAATATCACTGCATTATTCACCAAGAGGAACTGTGTGGAAAAACTTTAAAAATGCAGCCTGTTATGTTACCGCTTGTGAAATGTGTGAATAAAATTAGCGCAAGATCATTAAACAGATGAGAATTCAGAGAATATTGTGAAGTGTTAGATTTGTAATATGATGAAATTGCCCTTCATTGTGAGTCGCGCTGGCTTTCTAGAGGACAGGTTCTCAGTAGATTTTGGAGAGTGAAAAGTGCTGTTTATAATTTTTTAGAACAAGAAAATGAACTACCTGATGAAAAAACCCTATTATTTGATAACACTGGCGATTTGATTTGGCATTTTTAGTTGATGTTACTTGCCATCTCAATGGTCTAAATTCGAAACTACAAAGCAAGAATAAATAATTTCCTAGCTTAGCAACTAACATCAATTCATTTAAAATTAAATTAAAACTGTTCATCTCTCAGTCAGAAAATCAGGATTCAAGTGAATTTCCACATTTGAAAGAGCAGAGTGAATGTTCTGAGGATGATAGCAATTTGACCAAATAAATTGAAAGTTATTGAAAGGGTCATTTGATAGTCGTTTTCATAATTTGGCTAGAGAAGAAAATTACATGCTCGCATTTATAAGCCCATTTTCACTTAGTGAACAAAGCGTAATGAGAAGATGCCTAGTGATGATACAAATGGAACGTATTAATTTAAAAACCAATTCATTATTGAAAATGAAATTTTATGAGCTTTTTTAAGATCAAAATGCTTTTGACATGATTAATTTCTAGCGTTCATTACCCTGTGAACATTTCCAAGAACTAAAAAAATTTGCAAAAAAATTATGTATGTCGTTTTGGAACGACATACAGATGTGAACAAGCATTTTCATCCATGAAATTTATTAAAAGCAGAACGAAGTCGTGAACGCCAGATTCAAATTTGAAGAATTCTCTGCTTCTCACAATAACAAATTTAACACCCAACATTGAAACCAGCGAAATCCAAACAGACTCAAAAATCTCATTAATGGTAAGTAATAATTTTGTACTGTAATAGATATTGCTTTACATACAATAATTAAATCATTTAATAATGTTAATTAGGTCTATAATCATACTCTTATTAAAATTTTTACTAAGGATATGCAAGGACTATGAACGCAAGAAGGTAGAAAAGGTGCTTTGAATTGTATGGCGCATCTGAACTCGTATGTGAAAAAAAATTGACACATGGTATGTACATGGTTGACCACCCCTGGTCTAGAATCTCAAAAGTTTATTTTTTAACCCTCCCGGTGGTTTTCTAAACGAGGTAACTCGTCATTAGCAAAACTGGCCAGATCTAGAAGTACAAGCATCCTCGTCATTAGAAAAAAGGCTGCCCAGATCTTGATCTCGAAATCATAAAAATGTAGGCCAACGGTCCCCTAACTTGTTTGTCCCATAGAATATTGTGCCAATGCCGGACCATGTGCCGATTTGTTCTATTTTGGGTAGACCCCTGCTTTCCTAAGGTGATTGCAACCATCCCGGAATGTTGACCATTTAGCCCGACAGTTGGAGACAATTTGGTAAGACATTCCAAAGGACACCATCCGGGAACTTTTTCAGTCTATACCACTCCGGATGACAGCTAGTATCCAGGCCAGAGGCCAATGCTTATTGACTTCCTCACTTTGTAACGGTCAAACTCTGAAATAAATAATTCAATTGTTCTTAAAATTTTAATCGTTTGTTTTTTCTAAGTCTTCATATACACCAATTTTTATCGCAATCGAACAACTCCTTCTTGTTGAGTCGTTTTTTTTTAGAGTGGCTTAAAAGCACCATCAAATATATTTACAAATCTATTGTGAGGAATTTTAGAGCAGTCCTTAAGGTAATCCCAGTCATTTCGTCCAGTTTGTAAGGAGACATATAGCCAATCTCAATAATCATTTACGGTGTGTCTTTGTTGATAGTCAATTTCTGGCAAGAAATCGAAAGCAAGCGGACTCCTACAGCTTTCGGCAAGAAACCTAGGGCATGAGCATTATTCCTCAAAAAAACATTCCAGTTCTTTTTTGTTGACGTCTCTCTTTGTAGATTGAATGTCAATTAGTCTTTGTAGACGAGAATATAAGCCTATCGGTGTCTTACGCAAATGTAATGGAAATTTAGATGACAAAATCGTCAGTCGTTTAGCGAGAACAGGTGATACCACATGCAGACGATTAGCATCATTCCCCAAATAAAAAAAATCAAATTTGTATTTTAATTTAAATTGTGAACAAAAATTGCTTTTTGAGCAATACTAAAACAATCTGACTGCAACAGCAATGTGAACAATGCTCAGTGTTATTGCTATGGATTTTTTTCGAATTCTTTTTAAACGTGTTTGCAAATCCGGGTTTGTATCCCACCTGGGTTAATATATGGGGTTTTTTTTCGAAGTGTTCCATACTGGCAGTTGTTCGATTATAACGATGTTTTTAGATACAGAAGTTATTTACATGTTTCGTAATTCTAATTTGTAGCCTATTTTGGGAGAGGGCTTATATATACACTTCCATAAACTCAATTTTTCCTAACTAGTCAAACTTAAGCGTTTTCTATCGAAAACAATAAATGCCGTGATTCGTAGCTTTGCATGGTGCTGACGATATGCTCTCATACATAGAAATAAAAGTAGTTTTATGTATTAGAAAGAAATTATAACAATACCCCCAAGACCCTAATGGTTTTTATTTAGAGAAATTTAATGCTGTTATCCCTTATTCCAGATTGACACTTCAATAGACCTTTTGTGTATATTTCCGATCACGATAGAAGCACTTAAGAATGTCAGTCAATTTAATTAGATAAATACTACTAAACAGTTAGATGATTTCGATGATAGATGATTACTATTAAATCTTATAAGATCAAATAGAACTGTAAAAATGAATATTAGCAAAGGAAATAAGTTTGAATGGTACTGTACTTTTCTTTAACCCTACCATGGGTTTTTTCAATAGTTGAATGGAAATACTACGCTGCAATCTAGCAACAAAACATTCTACTGACTGCAATGCAGACGTTTACATTTTGTTACAACTCGGTGTACTCATGAGTTAGACAACTCCATATATTTAATTCGATCATTCAAAGAGTAAAATAATCTAGACGACTTATAAGATTTATTTTAAATATTAATAGACTTAATTGAGACTATATGGGAGGAACATAATCTATTTGGAATGTATTCTATCGTACCCCTAAAAATATTGGTTATAAATGACAGACTAGAACACCAGTGTTCTAGCCGACTTATTAAATTTAACCAAAATATACAACGACAGATTTAATTGACTATAAATGTGGGGGAAAATATTCTATTTATAAGTCGATGAGAAATTAGAGCCCTCGGCCAAACTGTGTAAACACTTGATGTACTCATCTCAAGTATCAAATGAACAACTCCATACACCAAGTTTGATCATTCTAAGAGTGAAAAACATCATTGTCTAGACGACTTATTAAATGTATTCTTTATTTTCTACGACAGATGTGGAGGAATTTAGTCTGTTAAGAATACGTTCCAATATACCCCCAAAAGCTTTGGTGAAAAATTAAAGCCCTAGAAGACTAATACTTGATGTGCACATCTCAAGCATCGATTGGACAACTCCACACTGCAAGTTTGATTATTCCAAAGAGTAAAACCTATTATCTCGCCGATTTATTAAATGAACTCTAAATATACTATGACTTAAGGGACTATAAGGATGGAAGAAAATAAATAGTCTATTTAGAATGTGTTCTCGAAACACCTTGATCCAGAATATCAAACAGTGTTAAGAAGCCTCAAACTGTTAAATTCGCAATTTTCTCTTTAGCAACAATTGGAATAGTCAAAGATAAAAGCATCATTTAATGTCTAATTTTGCATCTATCTTCCAAGCCATGGTGTTCACATCAGTTATACAAATATTCGCTTCCGTGGCAACAGAAGAGGATAGCCCTCATATGTTCACAACCTTATTTCTCAATCAGTCTTTAGAATTAACAATCTGGTGGTACATTTTCCTGAGAAGGAAGATTCTTATTGACCTAACAGTATCAACTATCCCTATAGATGTACAATAAAGCTCCACAGCAGATACTTCACGTTTTTCTTTGCATTCTATCTATTACTCTATCCTTCCACAGTCACAAGCGTTCTGAAACTGAGTATGTCGATTTTTCTGCTGCAAGACTCGTTCACGTCCAAATGCAGGGTTTTGTGAATGTCATCCGATTCAGCGGTGAGTTATCGTTTCACTGTTTTTTATGGGGTTGTCCTTCGTTTCGTGCGCAGTCATTGAAGCGATCGTCTTTCTGTACTGCTACAACGGCGTGCTCGTTTTCAAAAAACACCTTCAACCAGCGAAAGAATCTTCTGGAAATGAGCTGCTGGTTGCGTGGAAAACTGTCAAAGGCAGGTTTCGTCAATTACAGTGCTGGAGAGGTTCATGTCCTTCACGGTATTCTTGGTTGTGTAAAAGATATCGATTTACATATTTAGATCGGTTGTACTTATGACTAACGGATTAGCAGGCACGCAGTTCAACATACTTAGTGTTTTCCATTCACTGCAGTTGGCTGTGTGGCTTGGTCTTGTTGTCTTCTTGGCGGATTCACCTCAGAACCGATGCAAAGATATTATCGACGCCACCTTCTTAAAAGTGAAAGAAATGGAACTTTTGTGGGTATACTTGAACTCTTTCAATTGCACAAATCTGAGCAAAAGTAACAAATTCACTCAATCGAAATTTTTTTTTTTTCTGTCCTTGCTTTTTGGAAAACGTAAGGTGTAATAATATAGCAATTGAAAATATAATGTCATCTATATCCACTGTTGAAAACAATACTTATTAGGAAAGGTAATTGATCTACCTTACCTTCTTTTTCACTTGTCTTGCTTCAACTTCTACTTTAACCCGGGCCGTTGAATGAGAATAACTTCTGTTTTATACTTTACAGCAATCTATACTCACAAATTAGCAATGAAAACAAAAGGCCTTTTTATATTTACAAACTTAAAACATTTATTGCTATCATTAAATATTTACACAAGAATATGTACATGTTTAAGCATTATCATGTTGGCAAGCATCAGCTCTCGTGACATAACACAATCTGCCGCCAAAAGGGAGTTCAAAAACAAAGGTTAGTTTTCGCAGCAGTGCCGCCACCTACAGTCAGCAAAATAATTAAGTCTAGTTCGCAGTTGTTCGCGACATCCACCGTGAAGTACGTTTTATTAGACAAACCTGCACTGTCTTACAAATACGTCTTGCTAAATCCGTGACCCGGATGTGATTATTAGGTGGTTTTGAAAGAGTAGAAGAAAATGTGTTTGGTTTTGTATTTACTCATTTCATTTGCATTTATACGTTGAGTTTGTATTTATAGTATTGAATGTTATTGCATAAAATAGTCATTCGAGGTAGCCGGGTTGATAGAGTTACGGATAAACAACCGAAGTGTTGCGAATTCTAAACTCGATTCGATAAAATACCGTCGTGTACGTGGAAGCTTGTGAACCTTAAAGCTGTCACGCGCCTTACCTAAAAATGAATGAATCCCCAAAAAAGTAGCAAGACACATGCTTATATTAAAAAGTATTCTATTCTGTGCATACAATTTACTCAAGGTATCAAGTTCACAATTTAACATTTCACAATCATGATTCGTTGAGACGGTAGATATTAAGTTAATTAACATAGCAATGGAGTAGCACAACGGGATATTGGGGACTGTCCAGGATCCATCACGAAGGGAAATATCCGAGGACATTCTCGTCATTTCAAACTACTGTCAGACGATGAGGTCAAAGCCTAAGCTGGCTCTCCACTTTCCAAACTTCCACATCACGCCAACGTGGAGACATTTGAGGCCACGACAGATTTAATATGCACCAGAACCCACGTATACGATAGTAGTAGACTACACCACGTTTCAAACTCGCAACACTCCATTTACTAATTAGTAACTCTTCCAACTGGGCTACCACTTGGCCCACGATACGTTGAGACACATTTATAAGTTTTAAAATGATCTGCAAGGCAGAGTGTGACATCGTGATAAAAAACAAATTATTTTTTAAAGAATTAAAAAAAAAAATTTACAATTTGGTAGCGATATTACAGTCACAACTACATCTCATACTCTAACACAGCACCGTGTCCACACTTCAAAGAAACATCCAATCGACTCACAAGCAGTTTTTAAAACTAACATTTCACCAAAGTTATACATAAAGGCCGGTTTACACGCTACGATAAATGCTAGCAATTTATCGTAACGATCAAATTGTTTCGATTTATCGTTGGGTGTAAACAGGACATTGTAGCGATTAATTGGAATTGGAATTGGATTGGATGGTTGATGCCAGCCGGCATCAATTTCTGGAAATCGTAACGACATGTGAGGTTGATAGCGGTTGACAACGAATATTTGACAAGAAATTGTTACGATTTATCGTAGCGTGTAAACAATGCTCACACTTTCGATTTATTGGAACAATAAATTTGCAATCACATCGTAACGATTTATCGTAGCGTGTAAACCTGCCTTAAAAGAAAAAATAAACTTCCGGGAAAACCATTTAAGCTCACATAAATATGTCAAAAGAAAAGATATCCTTTCCAAGAGTAATAAGAAGTATAAATAAACACAGGAAGTATCACAATGTCTTGGAATAAGGAAAAAGAAATACTATCATTCATTATATTTAAAAGATATTCCATACGTTACAAGATATATGAATCAAATATACATACATGTCGTTGATTGACAAATCAAAAAGCAAGACACCTAAAACAGATACTTGTGATACAAACTACAATCGTACTGTAAAAACCTCAATAACAGACAGATTTTTAATCGATAAATTTCTTCCAATTAAACAAGGGAGACAACTTGATTGGATTCTACTTAAAACCTGTTACAGTTCAAAATTAATGTCTAAAATTCAGAAGTATAATCAGAAAACAGTAATTCTGCATTCCGTGGACAATCTTTATAGGATGCATCAAAATAAACTTTGTTGTGCACGTTCTGTCACTGTCGCGGACCATACGGTCTGGTGGTTAAGGTGTTTGCCTTTCGATCGGAAAATTCCTGTTTCGAATCCAGGTCAGTCCATGGATCTTTGTATGCGTATGATGGATACTTGTATGCGTGCATGGATGTTTGCATGTGTAGAGACGGCTGGTGCACTGTAAAATCTTATCTTAAAATCGAAGACCTCTCTCTAGTTGTCAGTCTTTGATGTAAAACCCTTTTCCAAACTGTCATCCGTTCTGTGCAAATGACGATCTATCGTACTTAGCGAAATTGATCATATCTTGGGCGAGATATCTCGTCGAAAGACTTCGAGAGTTAAGAGCAATCTGTAGTAATTCATGAGAAACTCTTATTTATTGGTGTCCAGTGTTTTTTTTTATATATAATCAGCTTTACCTGGGTATCAGCTGGATCACGGCAAGACACCGAGGCATTCTATCAGATGAGGAGGGTATAGACTCGGCTGGATCTCGCTGTTTTCTCACCAGAGGATGGACTTCGGCAACGTTGGCTAGCGTCCGGAGTTGACGTTCGGGTCAATCGTGTCTCTTAAGCTTTGGTTTCCTAAGAAAGTGGAGCCGTTATCTAACAGCCGTGATACGTCATGATTCCGCGGGCATAACTAGACGGCCGTCTAAACAAAAATCCCGACGTGTCAACTTAGACGGACAGAATACGTTGGAGAATGGGCAACACAGACGGCTGTCGTGGTTTGTTTTATTCGAGAAACAAAACAAAGTGGTTTTTTTATTCTCTAGTTTAAAGATTCTAACTTCGGGATCGTTGAAGGTAGAGTGAAAATTTCAACAGATTTCAAATCAGCGTAAATTTCTACGCCAGATCGATATCAAAAACAGTTTTATTATTCAATTATTTACCATTTGATTATTTAATTATTTTTTAAATAATTATTTATTTATTTAAAGAAAATCACATTTAAGGTATCGATTTGGTGTCAAATTTTCAGCAGCTTTCAAATCCGTTGAAATTTTCATTCTGTGTTTAACGATCCCGATTTTACAAAACCGAATTGATCAATGGCAGTCAAAAATGTTTATTTATTTCGCTCCTCTCCGTTCGAATCGTTTGGAGCAGGAAATGAAATCTGGCCGCTACAAGAGAAAAAACGTTCCCCATCTGTTTGAGACCGCTATGACGCCAGTCATGGAAATGGCGGCTCCGATCATTTTTGTTACGCTCACAAACAACGCTCTGTAGGAAACCAACACCATGTGTTAGTATAAGCAACGTTTTAGTGACGTCACTCACCGATACATCACGGCCGCTAGATCACGGCTACCGTTTCTTAGGAAACCGAAGCTTTAGGAACAGCCCTGATAAGTCCTCATCCGCTCGTTGTCTCTCCTCGTCTCCCTACGTTTTGGCAAAATAGAAAGGCAAAGTATCCCTTTTCGTTAGAACAAAAATCCCTTTTCGCATCGACTGTCGCCAACCCTGCGAAAATTCCCAAGTTCCGCCCTAACACAAGATGAAGCAAGGGTCATCAGAGATCATAACATAACAGGGAGTGTCTCAACGTTTATATAGTTGTGCTATAATTACACTGTATGTAACTGCTGAAGCAACAGCAGTTAACATCAACTTACGATTGAGGTTTAACATGTTCCAACAAGTCAATCTACTGTTTTTCTTCATCTCCACATAGTCAAAGTAGTCCAAGCACTTTCCCGAATCACTCACCTTCCTCGCGGAGAAGAATATAGCGTCGATATTGTGTTGGCACCGGTTTTGCACCAAATCCGCTGTGAATAAAACAAGTAGAAACCATATTGAAAATTGCGCAGTGAGAACAATAGATGATATTTGAGGATCCCTTATTGCTGATAGTGTTTCTATGTCTGACAGGAATATAACTGTCGTGAACACCTGTATCGATATTTTGAGAAAACCTAAGAGAACAGGGAGTGACAATACCTTTTCTATGTTCCTCATGGTTGAAACTTGCTTTTGACACATCTTCCAAGCCTTAAGGGTTTCAAAAGAAATAAAATGTTTGGTGAATCGAACGCTACTTTGAAAAACGAGTATACAGATTAAAGTGTACAAATAAACAGTGATGAAAAAAACGCCATCAGTCGAATGAAAAATTATTGTGTCCACAATTAAAGCAATGGCAATGTACTTTTCTTGGCAGAGTACATTATATAGCTTGCAACTGAAACTAATTTTTACTGTCCCTGGTCTTAGGCGTGCGTACACAAGTCGGCAGATATATGGAATTGTTGGGAAGAGTAAAAAAGACGCAACCATGAAAATTATAATCGTTTTGCTCGAGGTCCTTTTCCTTTCTCTCATCAAAGATGCCACTATGGCACACAATTCTTTCCTTTTCTTGAAAATATTCCACCACAGACCAAGTTCTATTCCATTCTTGATTGTTGCGATTGTGACAATTGATGCTAATTTTCCATTGCTAAGGACACATGCTACATGAATGCAAACACTCACGTGAAAGATTACCGCCATTAAGAGGCAAATAAATTTGTTACCTCTAATTATTCCAACAGTTGCCAGAAGAAAGACAGTTAATTTTACAATGAATGTTCCACAACAGCCACTTGTCTTACCCCTGCTTGTTTTACTTCTATTAACTGTTTTTGAATTTATTCTTGCAATTATCATTTCAGGAAATTTTATAGATTTCCGGGTCATTTTAAGTTTTAATTTCCTTTCTATGTTCTTAGTTATAAAGTTTTTCAGAACTTAAGCTTAGATAAGTCCAGTGGATAACACCAAAACACTTGTAAAAATGAGATTCGTTCAAGTTATACGAAGGAGTACCAACAGTTGTTTTCAATCAAATATCGGGCAGACTATTGAAATCTGTTCCAACCATTCTAATGATAGAACGTTGAGAACGCCAGAAAACTTATTTTAACCGAACAGATCGATCCTTTTTAATAGCTCCCATATGGCAAAACAAAAACACATTTCGTTTTTAATTTATTCTTTCAATTATTAAAAGTATTTCAAAAATTCGATATCAGACAATTTGTAGTTATTTATTCTTCTATAGCATGCTCAGTAACTTACTGTTCCATGACGATTCGTGTCAGTATAATTTTGTGGAATCGTTTTCTGCATAAAACGTGTCTTTTCTCATTCAATATTTTAATATATCCTAAATAAATTCAATTATTTTTACGCTGAGCTTTGGAAATATAAGAAAAAGTTTATAAATAGTACTCTCATTCAAATGATACTTTGTTGTTTTGGATATTGGCTCACTCTTGACTTCATTAATTTTCAATATTCTCTTTTGTGATCGATCAAAGGCTCAGTGTTACATTGGTTCTACACATGTAATGGTTGTGTTTAGCAGTTAGCGACAAAATTTGTTCATAAATAATTTATTTCTTTTACGGTACATACAATAGATTTGAGGAGATTAATCCTAATATAAGTTGTTGAGGGTTATTAAGTTGCACTCATATCTCGGTAAGGCAATAAATATATTTCGATTTTGCACTGAAATAAATTAACGATTCCTTAATGCATTATATTGAATTGGTCGTAATAAAATTAAAATAGTGTATCTGTATGGATTATACAAGAGGGGTGAATGTTTTTTCATTGCATATACTCTCCAGTCTGACGGAAGGTTAAAAATTGAACACGTAATTTCCTACTTTGTGTAACTTTAGTTTCCTTCTGTAGGATTGATTTCCGCCTAAACCTCTATCTCGCCCAATAGGAGTTCCCTCCTAAAGCGCCCTCTATATACATTAGTTACTTCCTCATAGATAGCTGCTAAGATGTCACGCTGATAAGATGTGCTAAGATGTTTCTCGCTAAGATGTAACTCAGATGTTATTAATTGTTTTCTTTTAGTTTAAATGTTTGTCCCAACCGTGTAACTGTCCTCAGTGTACTAATAAACGTTTATGAATATCTAATATAGTGTTCTGCTTGAACATTTCTACACTTCGTTCGCCAGTGTCCATAAAATAACTGACACTAAAATCGTAATAACACTTGGTCTACAGTTATAATGCCAATGAAACTTACAATAAATGTAACAATAACTTTACTTACAATAAATATACAATAAGGAAAATATGCGAAAAATTGTATTATGAACTAATATATTTATCTTAAAATTTCACTACCACACGTAGATTTTATTACTACATAGTTACAAGAATTGTGAAAAATAATTTCCTATGAAAACCACTTTTAGTCATAAAATTACGTTAACTGAATATAATTACCAACCTCATAATTAAACCAAAATTTATTATCAAACCGTGAAGTAAGAAACGATTATTCTAGCTCATTATATTGCTAAATTACCACTAGAGAATTAATGAGAAATGGTATCTGATGGATATCCCAAAAAGGTGACATTGAAATAACAAACCTCCTGATGGATATTTCCAAAAGGGGACATCGAAAAATAATTTCAGAACAATAAGAACCAGCCTTGTGATATATATACATGCTCATCTTAAGGATATGTGAATGTTTTTTTATTTTTTATTCTGAGTTGAAAAACAAGGAAAAGAATTTTTAAGCAGAATCAATCAATTTTATGGTAGACGATATGTTTTCTCAGTCCAGTAGACAATTTTCTTAATTAATCTCCCTTTTAACTTTGAAAAAAAAAAACGTGCTGTAATTAGTTGTTATGAACGAATACAGATGGGGACACACAAGACAAACATACTGTTTAGACATAGTGTGACAATTGTACGTGTTTGGTTTATTTTATTTCCAACATTTGAAATTTCTAATGTGTTCATTATTTAGACAATTGAAAGTAAAATTCATTTTAAACAAGAGCATAGTATTGTTTTAGTTGCAATGTGTTCGCTAATACATTTATTAAAGGCCATTAAAAATTCATTTTCACTTCCACGTTATTTCAGCAAATTAAAAGCTAATGCTATGTTTGAAATAAATTCATACATAGAATTCTTTATTACTACTTGTAAAGGATGTCAATATAACAATGAAATACATAAATACTAAATTAAATACGTCTCTTACTAACAATACTCAACTCCTGATTTGATTTCAACCAAAGCAAAATCTTTGCCTTAAACTTGGAAAAATTATCATTTACGAATTAGTATTTGAATAAACATATTTATAAGTGAATAAATGTTAAGCACAAATATGTGCTTAATTTGTCAACAAAAGTAAAACCCATATTAAATTGGGTGATTCATCTTTTCTTTATTCTACTCCACCATACAAATCCATCTAACTTGAAGAAGTTGTAGAATAGAAGGGTTTTTTAATCAGCGAAACCTTCTAATTAAACCTACAATAGTACTATTTATTTTCATTTCACTCTATCTTTCGCTGCATTTTTTATGTATTAATATCATATTTTGTATTCATACTTTTTATTGAAATATTTTAAGGTATTCAAACACGTTAAAAACGTCATTTTTGACCAAAAATTCCAAAAAACGTTTTTGATCTTATTTGATTCTTTCCAAAGTATATTTTTCCCTTTGTTAATTAGTCGAAGAGATACTAAGATTTTAATCAAGATGGGAAAACCGGAAATAGGTATGGTAAACACCGGAAATCGCCGATAAAAGACCAAAAACCGGTCAAAATTTGAATTAAAAACTTATTTTTTTACAAATAGTATTTTAGAAAGGTTTCTTAAATGTTTAAATGGTTTCTCTTTTAGAAATATGGTGAACATTTTTAAAGAGAAGAGTGAAGAACAAAATTTTTTACACAAACACTAAGAGAAAGAGCATTTTGATACACTTGAAACTGCTTTTACTCTAAATTAATATTTTTGCATTATTTCCTCACTTCAAATGGGTTATAACATAAAAAGTTACAGAATGAACTGGAATAATTACGATGAATTTAAAAGCTTTAAAATTATGGCCATTTATTTAGGAAATAGGACTGTAAAAATATCAAAAATCTTGTATTCATTTTCGATCGGTTGTAAAATTTTTGTTTGTTTAAATATCTTTTGTTTCTTGTTCATTCCCTAGAAACATGCATGTAGTTTATTTTGGTAGCATCATTTTTCAAATGGGTTGAATAAATTTTCATGTAGCACACTTTTTAAGTTTTTGATAAAGTTCTTTAAAATTTGATACACAAATATCATTTTTACAAAATTATGAATATATCTCTCTATATTAAAAAAATTTTACCGCCGCCGCAGGATTGAAAAGTGTGTTGTTTAGCTCGATTCTTAGACGGTTTCCCGAGAAAGTACTGATCGGGAAAAAATAATTTCAAATTTTTCTTATCCGAACTTTCTAGGGAAACCGTCTAACAATCGAGCTTAACAGCACAGTTTTCAATCCTGCGGCGGCAGCTGCGGCGGTAACTTTTTTTTCAATACTAGGGGGCTCCGCCGCCTGATCACTTACGCTCGCCAAATGAAAAGAAATAGTTTTTTTAAGCAATTGTTACTACGATAAATTTGATATCTGACAAACCCAATAGTAAAAAATGCAATCCTCTTATGCTTTCGAAACCTGCTCCGCGAAATAAAAAATACGAAATTTGTGTGACCCACTTTTGATTGCATCGAATTTATTTATGAACCAATTTTAAAAATAATAGTACCGTAAGAAAGAATATATTCTGAGGTATACTGCGATATTTAAAAAATTAAAAACTAATAGTAATAAGATATAGATACGGCAATTTTTAAAAAAAGTAACAAAAATGTCCCGATTTTTCCCGAATTTCAAAAAAAAATATTATCAAAAACCAAATTGAAATAATAATAAAAAAAAAAAAAAAAAACGAGCTGCAAAAAAAATATGCGTTGAGAGGTACTCTTAAAAAAAAACTTACGGCTGAAAACTGAAAATTTGTATGCGTTTTGCTCACTCGCGGAAGAAATTTCGCTTTTTCAATTTTGACACTTAATAAACCCTAAACTAATAGACGCATCGGAAAAAATCTTAATAATTTTCCAGGGAATACGGTGAAGAACAAATCATGTTAATTTCGTTTTTTTCCGATCAGTACTTTCTCGGAAAACCGTCTAAGACTCGAGTTAAAAAGCACAGTTTTCAATCCTGCGGCGGCGATAACTTTTTTTTAATAACTAGGGGGCTCGGCCTCATGCTCGCTTACTCTCACCAACCCCTAGAGAATTTTTACGCAATCCCATTTGGTTTGCTTTGCAAACCTATATTCCTTTCGCAGAGTGAAACTATCTGAATAATTGGTATTATCCTGATTCCACTTTCCGGTCCATGAAGTCACAGGGAGGGCTTCGCCCACTGCTCGCTTACGCTCGCCGATCCCCGGTGATTGCTAAGCAATCCCGTTAGGTTTGCTTCGCAAACCAATACTTCTTTGGCAAGTGATTTAACTTTTTTTACTTTAACACTTAATGCACCCTAAACTAATAGCCGCATGAGTAAAAAATATTCTGTATCTTGTTCCCTGTACAATTTTAAGTAAATCGTGGTTATCTCCAAACTTTACGATCTGTACTTTGTAATTTCTCGGTAAACCGTCTGAGAACAGATGAAAAAAAGCGAGCCTTTTTCCTCGCCAAATAAAAAGAAATGTATTTTATGGCAATTGTTGCTACGATAAATTTGATACCTGGCAAACCCGATAATCAAAAATACATCCCTCATATGCTTGCGGAATTTGCTCCGCGAAATAAAATATACGAAATTTGTGTCACCAACTTTTGATTGCTTCGAATTTATTTATGAACCAATTTTAAAAATAATTGTACCGAAAGAAAGAATACATTCTGAGGTATACTGCGATATTTTCAAAATTAAAAACTAATAGTAATACGATATAGATATGACAGTTGAAGTTTTGTATCGGAAATTACGAGCTGAAAGTTCCAAAAATTGTACGACCAACTTTTAATTGCATCGATTTTATTTTTTAACCAATTTAAAAAATAACTGTACCATAAGAAAGAGTGTAATGTAATGTATTCAGTGATGTTCTCAAATTTAAAAAATAATGGTTTTTGTTGTAGATATAAAGTTTTTCCAAAAAGTAGCGAAAATATCCAAAGATTCCGTATTTTGTAAGACCAACTTTTGATCGCATCCAATTTAATTACTAACCGATTTCAAAAATAATAATACCGTTAGAAAGAGTACATTCTGAGGTATACTGTTATATCTTGAAAATTAAAAACTTATAGTAATAAGATATACATACGGTAGCTTTAAAAAAATAGTAACAAAAATGTCCCGATTTTTCCTGAATTTCAAAAAAATATTATCAAGAACCAAATTGAAATTTCAAAAAAAAAAAAACTCGACAAGCTGCAAAAATTTACGTTGAGAGGTACTCTTTAAGAAAAACTCACGGCTGAAGACTGAAAATTTGTATGTGTTTTGCTCACTCGCGGAATAAATTTCGCTTCTTCAATTTTGACACTTAATATACCCTAAACTAATAGCCGCATCGGAAAAAAATCTTAATAATTGTCCAGGGAATACAATGAAGAACAAACCATGTTAATTTCGTTTTTTTCCGATCAGTACTTTCTCGGGAAACCATTTAAGAATCGAGCTAAACAACACAGTTTTCAATCCTGCGGCGTCAGCGGCGGTAACTTTTTTTTTAATATAGAGATATAGGCAATGACTTTCAAATCACCGACATGTCTTTCATACTGAACCATCCATAATATCCATTATTAGGCTAAAAATGTTGATTTTTTAAGTATAGAGAATTAAAGCTGTTAAGTCTGACCCGTAACAATGAAAAATGCAATTGCGTAAAACTGGTGCATGCTGGACGATTTCTGACGACGGATTCAATATCAGCATCGAAAAATATGATACATGAGAAACAATACTCAGAGTCCAAGATACAAAAACCTTGCTTACCAGTATTATATCATACAGCATTCATATGCAGAGTAATATTTTATTTTTCTCAACGCGTAATGCATATCATCATGAGAGAAAAACTAGAATGTTGAAATATTGGATACACACACACACACAATGACAGATATTAATATATGTTAATTTACAATCAATGAATTTTTAATTCGTGGAATGAATTTTACACTACATACACAAATACCAAATTGAAAGATTTTGAAAATTTCAAAGGATTCATTTTTAGTTGAAATATTTTCAGTCGCTGCGAAAATCGGGTCCAAACAATGAAGAGATTTCTTAAACAGCCAAAATTCTGTAATAAATAGTAATTTGAACCTAATTGTATACAAATAGTAAAAGTTCACATTCAAATATATATTTGGCTGAAAGCATAAGTCATTGTGTTCAATATACTATAATATATCAATCAATACATACTATTTTTTTAAATGGATTTGTAATATAAAATTTACAAAATTTCATGTCTCAGAATTTCATATACACCTAGCCAATGAGCTCCTAGAATACACTTAGCTGTTCCGGTTATTTCGAATGCATCATATTGTCTATAAATTATTGTTAATGCTACATAAATGCATAGTTACATGAAATATTACCGCCTTCAAGAAATATGGATTTATTACCGACTGTTGCCAGAAGGACTATTAATTTTACAATAAAAGTTTCACAGTTACCGTCTGATTTACCTATGGCTTTCACTTCCATTATTTATTTTTGCGTTTAATTTAGCAATTATTTCGGGATGTTTTAAACCTTTTCTGGTCACTTTATATTTTATAAGTGCTCTTGCTTTGTTTTATTTCCATACTAGACCTCTAAATTATTTTGCAGAAATTCGACTTGTATCAGTTCTAACATGTCACAAGTCGACTTAACCGTAACCATCGATATCACTATCGCTACTATCGATGGTTACGACTTAACCGTCAATTGCACCTGATCACTTGCAGTTATGAAGATGGGATAGGTTCAAGTCAGACGAATGAATATACAGTTTTTCATTCATATTCCGGGCAGATTATGGAAATTTATTCCAGCATATCTAAATTATTAAGATAAATAACTCCCAATAATTTCTTTTCAAACGCACTGAATATTGTATTTCAATAGCTGGAATATAGTAAAAACATATCATCATAATCGTATTTTCAACCGAAAACTTAGAAAGTATTCCATAAATCCAGTGAACAAATAATTTGTGATAACTAGTTCTATGCGTGTCTAAAGTAAATTGGTTTTCAGAGAAAATATTCGCATTGATCTTATTTTGAAGAACCGTTTTCTATGCAAAAAGTATGTCTTTTATCATTTATTTTTTTTAAATATCCGCAATCGATTAAATTCATTTCAGCTAGTGCTTCTGAAACGTTAAGAAATAATTTAGAAATAGAACTTTTCATCAAAAATGGAATTTGGAGTTTTATGGCGGAAGCTCTTAAGCAAATGATAATTTGTTTTGTTGTGTATTGGCAAACTTTTGCCTTCAGTAGATTTCAATATTCCTTTTATGATAAACTTACAATTGTTTTGATTGGTTCTACAAAAGCCCTCACGTATGTCATTTACTGACAAAAGTTAAACATAAATCTTTTTTTTCTTTTTTGGTACATTTAATTGAAATGAAGTAAAGTTCTTCTCCATCTATATATATAATTCTCTTACGTGGCACGCAAAAAAGACGTTATTTGTAATCGCGTTTTGGCAACACTGTACGATTGTTTGTTTATCGCGAAGTCTCGCGCATCGATTGAATTTATAGCGTTATCGGATGAAATTTTATTGAAAAAAAAAAGGAAATTTTAATGAGCTGTTGCAGTTAGTTTATAATAGAAATAAAAGAAAGCGGAGGATCTTTTCAGGGCCATTTAAAAAACGGTCCTTTTCAGGGCCAACAATTATAATTCAACAAGACGCTTGCACTACAACTTTCGGCAACAAACGCAATGAAAAAGTGTGGATCGTTTGAGTGCTGGGAAAATGTACACACAAACAACATGCTGGGTATTCAATTTCCAAAGCAACGCTTACATTTCGAGTCAAAATGTGCACAAAGTTTTCATTTGAATTCTGATTTTAGAGATACTGTATATATTTTTTCTGCAATACAGCAAATTTAGATTTGAAAAACATTTTTTTGGTAACATATTTTGTAAACAATCCCTTCTGCTAGGACACATGTCTTCATTGAGGCGAGCGAAGCGAGCATAGGTTCGCGCAGCGAACCAATGAGGATTGCGAAGCAATCCTCCGGGGGTTGGCGAGCGTTAGCGAGCAGGGGGCAGGCCCCCTAGTAGAATAAATTGTTGAGGATATTTGGTTTGAAATATATTCTTAACTCGGGAAGCAATAAGATTATTTCAATTTTTGCACTCTAACAAATTACAAGCATCTGATTCATTGTATCGAATTGGTCGCAATAAAACTAAAATCGTGCATCGTGTATAGATTATACAAAAGGGGTGAAATCTTTTTGTCGCTTATCCTGTACCGTCATGTAAGAATTTGACGGACAGCTGATTTAAAATTAAACTATTTATTTACATAAATATTTACAAGATAATTATGGGCACAGCCATCGACAACCGAAACCTGCCTGAAGCCAAAGTAACACAATTGGCAAAACAGAGACGTCTGTCTCTCGTTGAATCTCGAGTCCGAATCCCCTCAAAATCCACGTTTGCTTCGCAGAACCGCCGCTGACAACGAGAGGGGGGGGTGAATTCCGAGCCCTCTAGAGATGTTTATGTTCTCTGCCGAAGAGAAACACCCCCACACAGCTGCGAAACCGTCTGTCATGCCGACTTGAGTCCCCCACCGCAAAAACTTGGAGGAGCCGCACGTGCAAAGACTAAAATTGTTTTCGCATTCCGAAACATTCCAGCGTCCACGTGTTAGGGAAAAGGGTCGGCAAGTACCATATGGTACAACCGCCCCCACTACTGAAAAAACTTTTCCCAAAGGTGAAAAGTTTTCAACGTACGCATCCACAGACGCACGGATAATCACCCACTGGCAATTCAGAATAACAGATCACTTACCACCACCATATCCTGAAACCGTGACTCAAGAATATGTGTAAGGCAAGTTAAATCCAATCAATTTAAAATTCATATACCGGAGTAACTTTCTACTCCCTTACAGTATGGTCACTCAAGGCTCAAATACCAAATTAAAATAAAAACAAAATAAACACCAAACATTAAGACTTATACCAAATTCGTTAAAACTAAAACCAAATCACATTAACCACATCACATATAAGAATTTCGTTAAGCGAAACCCAAAATTTCAATACACAATACGAACTATAATAATACTTTCATTAAACCAACCAAAATACACCAAAACATATATAAAATATCAATCTTGTTAAGCGAAAACCAAATTCCTAAGTTTCACTCAACACACGTCATGAGTTGCAATTTTAAAACTACAAATCTTCGACAGTGGTTTAGAATGACAGAGTGAAAACATCCTAAACACAAAATTAATTTCCACTCTACACAAATCATAATTTAAATTTGCACGTAGCTTTCAGCGAAAAGTACTCGAGTGAAGAACATAGATACAAGAAATCAATTCCACCATACGCAAAACATAATTTACAACTTTTAACATTTAAAATCCTCAGCAAAAGATACTGATATCATTGAATGAATATTTCATAATTACAAGGCTACCAATTTCACTCCGAGCAAACATGATTCACAATTTTAGCACTTAAAATCTCCAGAAAGAAAAAGAAACATTTAAGTGAAATGCCATAACTACAAAAATCTCCATTTCACTCAACTCAAAACATGATTCGCAATAATATTACACTATACAACACAAATCTTCCCCAATTACATTTTATTTAGCTCTTTGAATTTTCGTGAAAAGCGCGACTCAGACTGTCGGCGTTCAAGTGTTTTTTTTTTCCTTTCCCAGATCGGTGTTCGATCGCGGAATTTCCAATTTTTTTGGTCGATGAATTGCCAAAATCATTAATACCCTCCCGATTTCACATTCCTGCCAATCTCGTGACAATTTTATCTGGGGTCCTAGCCATTTCTTATACCGCAAGGTGTCTGGGGTTTTTATACTCTTCCCTTGCACCAATTCTGCCGGGGCGTAAACGCTGCTCACGTGTACCGTGGAAAACACTAACGGTGTAAGTTGTGGGTCCCAATCTGATCCGGCTCCGGAACCTAACTCTAAAGGTCTTGGCTTCACCCCTTCACTCACTAGCAACTCTTTTCTTTTCCCCTTTTTGCCCACGTGACCTATTTCAAAAGTTTCCTCCTGAACGGAAACGGACACCTCTAATTCTTCTTCTAACCCTGGGCCACCTTCCGTTATCTTTCCCTTACTGCTATTCGGTATTTCCAGGAAAATCATTCCCGTCGTTTCACTTGCTACCCCCACTGGAAGAACCAACGGTTCTTTCGATCGCACCTTTGCGATAGCGGTCTGGATTACCACCCTCGGAGAGCATAACTTGGCTACTTGGGGACTTACTTTCTCCCCTCCAGAAACATCGTCGTCTCTCTGCCCCTTTAGTTCTTTTTTCTGGTCGTTAGCCTCTGTCATATGAAGACTAATAGGCTCGCCCGATCTCAACTCCGCGTCGGTCTTATTTATCGCCAACGGGGCCTTTTTCCTGTCATTTGGCTTTCCCGCCCTTTGACAAGGATCACATGACTGCACATAATCTTCCATCTCCCGAAAACACCCGGGCCAATAAAAATACCGCGCAAGCTTATCCTTTGATTTCGTACCCCCCATGTGCGCCGATGTCCCTTCGTGACACAACGCCAAAACCTTTTGCCTTAACGCCTTTGGCACTACTAATAATTTCTGTGCCAGACCCATTCGGTCTTCTCGACCTTTTACAAGTATTCCCTTCTCAAATGAATATGGTTTATCCCTCTGATTTCGTTTTGGGTCGGACGCCATCTCTAACGCCTCTTTCAAACTAGGGCAATTTTCCTGCGCCTTCTTAAATTCCTCTCTCTTTACTTCCAGAAGCTCCAATTCCGTGCCGCTTGCCTCCGCCACGGGAATAACAAGCGGTTCGTCCAACCTCAATTCTGTAGCTGTCTTGTCTATCCCCGGCGAGGGCGAAATCGAAACTACTTGAGGGTTTTCCCCCTCCCCCAAAACATTCGCTTCTGACTGCCGTTTCTGTAAACGCGTTTGTACGGCATTAATTTGCTCAGTTTCCGAGAACTCATATCCCGTTAATTCGCGAATCATCTGAGCTGTTCGGTTACCTAAGATGTATCGTCGCACATCGGCGGTGTTTGCAAAGACAGCTGCCTTGGTAGTGATTGACCCGAAACCTCCTTCTACTTTCACTTCCGCTAAGGGTAACGAAATTTGATAGGAGTCTAGCGGTTGCTGAATCCACACGGTCTCTCCCGTGTAGGATTTGGGGTCCACGTAATTTCGGTGTACCAAATCCAAGGTCGAACCCGAATCTCGAAGGACGTTTATTTCTTTAGCGTTTACAGATCCCTTTTGTACATACGGCATCAATAATTCATGTTCGGCTTCCCGTCCGAGTCTATTTACCGATTCAACTGTCACCCTATTCCCCAACCTCGGACAATTTGGCCTTAGGTGGTCGCTCGCGTTGCACTCAAAACACCGCGGCGTGCGTCTCCGGTCAAAAGTGTCGAATTTCCTTCCCTGGGAACTAGGCGGGAAAAAATCGTTTCTCCCTCGAATGGGAGCAGGATGGTATTTCCCCTCTCTTTTCGCTGGGAAAGGCGTACTTCCTTTGGGTTTTTCGAAAGGCTTTCTTTTGGGTTTCCGAATGTCTTCGTAGGAATCTAGCAGTTCGGCTAATTTGCCGGGGTTTTTAATCTTAGCCCAATCATCGAGGAAATGGTCCCTCACCTCCAACGGGACACGTCTTTTGACTTGGTCCGTTATCATTAAATCTTTTAAAGATTCATAGTCCATAACCTCCAACCCTCGAATCCACTCTTCCAGATAATTTCGGGTTTCGAAAATAAAATCCTTCCAAGTGCTATCGGGTTTTCGGCTATGGTGGAGGAATTTTTGGCGAAAAATTTCGGGACTCAACTTATACCGCTTTAGCAGAAGCTCTTTGACGTGGTCATAGTTTTCTGCTACTTCATCTGGTTCGCGTGCGATGATCTGCACGATATCCAGAGGCAATACCGGTTGTAAGCAAGACACCCAGTCTTTTTTCTCAATGTTAGCCCTCTTAGCCTGACGCTCAAACATTATCAGGTACAGACTAATGTCGGTCTGGTCTGAATCGAATTTGGGAACCAGTTTTAAAATATCTATTCGTGGTTTTCCTTGGGAACTTAACGAGTCGACGTGATCGCGGGGTTCTCGTCGGGATGCCTCAATCCGTAGTTTTTCAAGCTCAAAGTTATACTGTCGTTCTTGTTCCCTATCCCTATCCTTACTTGCTTGTTCTTTTTCCTGCCTCTCCCGTCTTTCCTGTATAATCCTTTCTAACGCCACTTTTGTGTATTCCTCATCGTAGGAATCGTGCGAGAGGATTAACTCCTTAAGTTGGGATGTCAGTAATCCCGGAGTAACCGTTCTTTCCAAAAATTCCGCTAGTTCCTCTAGATCTTGTTTCCTACCTTTGCCCAAGTATGCCATTTCGAAAATTCAAAATTGCCAAAAAAAAAACCAAAAAAATTCAATTCTTTTGCACAACACCCAATTCAATACTTTTTACGACATACCGTAATCTCACAACATACAATAATTTAGCAATTCTAAAATGCACAATACAGATTCAAAAAAAAGATACTTAAGCTAAATCAATTCCCTTTGGAGTGACCACACTAATTGAGATTAACAAAATTTTAGCTATTACACAATTCTTGAAACTTAGTCACAGTGACAAAATAGGGAAATGGCACTAACCTGTATCTGCTGACTTGGATCACTTGGCACCACTGTCCACAGGCTGGACCACGGGTGGAAACACTGCACTGCACTATCTTCGGCTAAAAAGCCCACAAACACACTCTTCGGCTGAAAGCCCACTGGTGTAGGTCGTCTCGACCTCTTCCACAACGCGCACAAATAGCACTGCGCCACTGACGAAAAAAACGGTTCGCGATGAACCTATAATAGCCGATCAAGATGATCAAGTTCTATCGGCCTTCTCTTTCAGGCAAAACGGCAGGTTCGATTTACTTGTCGAGGCTGTTTTAATCTATCAACCCCGCTGCCACCAAATTAATAAGCTGTACCGTCATGTAAGAATTTGACGGACAGCTGATTTAAAATTAAACTATTTATTTACATAAATATTTACAAGATAATTATGGGCACAGCCATCGACAACCGAAACCTGCCTGAAGCCAAAGTAACACAATTGGCAAAACAGAGACGTCTGTCTCTCGTTGAATCTCGAGTCCGAATCCCCTCAAAATCCACGTTTGCTTCGCAGAACCGCCGCTGACAACGAGAGGGGGGGGGGGGTGAATTCCGAGCCCTCTAGAGATGTTTATGTTCTCTGCCGAAGAGAAACACCCCCACACAGCTGCGAAACCGTCTGTCATGCCGACTTGAGTCCCCCACCGCAAAAACTTGGAGGAGCCGCACGTGCAAAGACTAAAATTGTTTTCGCATTCCGAAACATTCCAGCGTCCACGTGTTAGGGAAAAGGGTCGGCAAGTACCATATGGTACATCCTTAGCAGTGTGACGGAAGGCTCAAAATTTGACGTGTAGTACATTTCTCTATTTGGAAATATGGTTTGCTGGTTCGCCAGTTTCCATAAAATAACTGGCACTATATATACACTACCCTACAATAATGAACTGGACAGCAAGACGTGATGGTATAAGGGAAAGTATACATACTTTAATAAGGGAATAATCCCCCACTTGCTGCAATTACACTAGCAACCCTTCTGGGCATACTTTCAACAAGGTTTTGATACACAGTTATGGGTATTTGTGTCCATTCCTTCAGCAAGAATATCGCCAGCTCAGCTGTAGATTTCAGACGTGGTTCCCTGGTCCGTAAGCATCGCTCTAACTTGACCCACAAATGTTCTATGGGGTTTAGGTCGGTACTCTGAGCAGGTCAGGGAAGACGTTTTACATCCATATCTTGATACCACATCCATATCTTGATACCACATCCATATCTTGATAGCGTTGTCTTCCTGGAAGTAACATTCGTCCATTCCATAAAATTGCCTGAGCGTAAGCAGATTGTCCAAAAGCTTCATGTAGTCGTCGGAGTTCAATTTACCAGGAACAACATGTAAAGGTCCTAGGCCATACCACGAAAAACACCCCAAACAAGTAGTCGAATTTTATGCAAATCCGCTGGCGTCCGTTCCATTATTGTGGGGTAGTGTATATATAAATGAGCTAAACACGCAATCTATGCGTAATTTTAATTTAACTTACAGTGCGATAAAAATACGAAATCGAACTCTGAAAGAAAATATTTAACTCAAACTCTTACCACCAGTTGACGATTTTACTATAAATTACTAGAATACTAAATGTAAAGATTCATCGAGTCCAAGAATCATCGAGTCCAAGAATGTCTTTTTGTGATTTATTTTCGGACATCAAACAAACAGTACAAACGGTACAACAACACAACAAATAATAATATTACGCTGAGATACATAAATTCAAGTTTCAAGAACAAGGAGGGAGCTTATCAAGAAAGCTCACAACCGAAGCCGTGCCATTCAGGAAGTCTTTTAAATTGTTTTGAATCACATTACTTTACGGACGATCACGTGGTCTCGCCGAGAGTGTCAGCAAGAGAAGCGGCTCAATCCCATGATAGTACTTTACGCAAGTCTAACTTGATTGGCTAGTTTCACGGGCTTGGCTTCACTTGGATATCTCGCCAATCTGATTGTTGCAGTAACCATTTGATTTTGAATATGCGCGTTGTTTCGTAGAAATACAATACATACACTAGCTCCTCAGCGTACAGCGTAAGTGTCCGACAAGTTGACTCTGATTTGCTCCTCATATATATGTTGTATGGTTGTTGTTAGTAGTATTTCTTGCCAACTTATATTAAGGGTACTTATATTTTAAAGAGCTTGTTTTCGTGAAGCAACGATGGCCTAATGGCTAAAGTCACGCACCTTCAGATTAACGTCGGCAGCGGAGGATGACTTCCCGAGTTCGAACCCAGCTGGCGGATAACTTTTTAGATCCTCCAAATTATTAAAAAAAACCTTCTTTTTCATTCTAATTTACTTTTCCTAATTTTTAATACCCTTTTCATATTTTTCCAAGCTTCCGTTGATTTTACATAAATAATCTAAGAACCACACCTGAACTCACTACCAGCTGATATTTTTCCGCCCCTCTGCCGTCCCCTTTGCTTTAGGATGATGGTGTCGTATCCACCGCTGGCTTAGGACCATTCTGATGTAACAAAAAGCATACATAAAACACTAACTTATATAATTATTAACTTATATAATAAAAGGATACAATTTTCGGCTCCCACCTCTACCCACCCATAGCCATGGATCTGAAAAGAAAAGAAGAAAGCAGAAAGGAAGAGATAAATCGCCAACAACTATAAACCTCGATGACATACGTATCTAGGTCATGTGATCCGATTAGCCAATCAAGTTGGACTTGCGTAAAGTACTATCATGGGATTGAGGCGCCTGTGTCAGCAAGAAGCTCTACTCTCAACAACACCCACGTGGTACATTCCTATTGTCAACACTAAATAAATAAATATGCACAACGAATTTCGTGGCCATATTCTTTTCAAGGAGTATTTACAACTTTGTAATTTAACCTCGTTTTATTACTTAACATAGGAAGAAACTTCGATGGTTTTAGTAGTTAGATGGATTCGTTGCAAGATTTTGTTTCGCAGGTCAATCAGTGTTTTCATTATAAAATCAAAAACTCGATATTTTCCATAACTAATCCTCAAACGCAATTTTACTAACCTATATTAAATAATGTCTGTCGTAAAATGGAATATTAATTTAATCACGTGTCATCAGTCGTGGTTTTAATCTGTCTTTCTTATATGCGACATATTCTACGACCAAGTATTGATTGTTTTAGTCACAAATCCATTAAGCTTTTATATATAAATCCTACTCCTATCTTAATTCTTCTTCAGATGCCCCAATATTTTTTCGTCACTAGACTATCAAAACTAGTTTACCGTGGTAACTCGGTTGAAAGAAACACATCTCCACAAGCCTCGAATAGAAATTCTACGTAGTTTCGAAACTCGTATATTTACTTTAAAGCGCCAATACAATCAAAATACTGACACGAGCCTTCAATATTCGCATGCATTAATTTCAATTCCGGAGCAATACATTTCTTTAATTTCACACTCCCTGGAGTTTTCCTTCTTTCAATGCATAAACCACACACACACACAGCTTGTGATTTCTTGTATTCAAATTAATGTGTTACATTGAAAAAAGAATGTTGCTGAACAGAGACGTTTCCATCTTAGAATGAGAGTTATATAACAACTAGGGGGCTCGCCCCCTGCTTGCTAACACTCACCAACCTCCGGAGAATGGAATCGTAATCCTCATTGGTTCGCTACGCGAACCTATGCTCGCTTCGCTCGCCTCAATGAAGACACGTGTCCTAGTAGAAGGGATTGTTTACGAAATATGATGTTCCAAAAAATGTTTTTCAAATCTAAATTGGTACAGCTACACTCTACGTTTATGAGTGATGGCAACGGCTTGGCGATTTTTTTTTGGCGCACTTCTAGTAGCTAGTTACGATAAATTAAGGCAACTCATCTTTCGTTGCGGTTGTTGTGGTTTTCATGGCAACCTCGGCAAACGGAGATTTTTATTTTGAATATTCTAGAAAGTTCTTCCGAAATCCGTTAAAGTCGTTTGATTTCATTGATTCGTTAGAAATTTTTTATTTCCTCCCATTTGTTAATTTGTTCTTAAAATATCATTTGATTGCATTGGTCCTTTTAAATCGTTTTCTGATACCATTGGTCCATTTATTTGTATTTTGACAGCTCTGGAATTTTTATTTTATTATAATAGTTTTCATGACAGGGATTAAGAGTTTTGTTTTTTTGACCATTTCCGTTTTCATTATTTTTTTACGAAAGAATTCTGACGTTATCAGGTTGTATTATTTCTTGCTTTTTTTTTTCTTTTGTAAATCTTTTTCTTTTTCAACATGCTCACTGTATTTAGTGCAATTGTAGTGATGGGCAGAATCGAGTACTTTTGAGTATCGAGTACTTAGTATTCGAGTACTTTCAAGTATCGAGTACTATTCGAATACACGAAAAAAACGATTAATCGATATAAGAATCTGAGAATTACGATATATGGCTTTTATTTGTAAAAAAACTTAATATGGCACGTGTTAATATGGCACGTTGTGTTGCTCTAGTACGACGTTAACTAAAAATTACCAATTTTTTACCTTAACCACCAGACCGTTTGGTGTGCTTTGTTTCCTAGCATTGCTGCTTTTAAATATGTTACTTGGTGACAAAGCTGCAAAGGAAATATATCCACGGTGTCCTCTCAAATTCCTCAGTTTTCTTGAAATAGGCCGGCCTATGGTCCAAACAACTGGATCGTAAACTTAAAATTAAAAATATAAACGCTGACTCAACAAATTTCAATTATATTGATACAGCTCTAGATCAAACGGAGTTGTGCATGAGATCTTACATTTTAGAAAAGCCACCTGCTGAAGGATAGTACCCTGCTTTGAAAACTAGGTTGTTGGTTGAATATGGCGGATTCGTTCGAAGTACGTTTAAAAATTTTGTTCAAACTTTAGAGCAAGGCATAAACACCCTCAGAGATTTTTGGAAATGCGAGATTTATCTGGTTATTGTGTAAGTGATTATTCTACTGTGATCACAAAAGGTATCCGGAATGCTTCCTTTAAAATACATACGAGGGTAGTCCCAGAAGTACCCGACCTGACGTATAGATGGTGGTTGTTGTTTAAAAAGAAGGACTATGGTAGAAAGTGGCAACCCTTTAAAGCTTAAGTTTGAAGTTTGGCGACTCTACGTTGATAAGTATTTTTTTAGCAGTCATCAACAGTGAACGCTCTCAGTGCATTTGTAAACATGGAAAAAATTGGTCACCGTTATGTGATAGAATACTTTCATTTGAAAGGCCTCAGTCCAATCAATATCAAAGTGAAGCTAGTTTCTTTTCTGAGGAAGACTGCTCCTTCGTTTACAACAGTAAAATATTGGGGTGTCACATTTTAAACGAGGCCGTACGAGCTGCCGAGACGAACATCGCAGTAGTCAACCAAATGAAGCCACCACGCCAGAAATGGTGAAGAAAATCCACAAAATGGTATTGGATGACCGTCGACTGAATATGCGTGAGCTAGCAGATATGGTAGGCATTTCAAAAAGTGCTGTATATCAACTATTGACTGAAAATTTGGTCATGAGAAAGTTGTGTGCAAGATGGGTGCAGCAATTACTCACAATGGAACAAAAACAGCGTCGTGGAGGTTGTTTCAATCGAGTGTTTGGTTCAGTTTCACTGCAATAAAGCCGAGTTTTTGATTCGATTCATAGCCATGGATGAAACATGAGCCAATCACTTCACACCTTAGAAGAAGGAACAGTCAAAACAATGGATTGAAAGGGGAGAATCTGCTCCAAAGAAGACAAAGACAGTTCCATCAGCAGACAAGGTCATGGCGTCAGTTTTTTGATATGCACGTGGGTTAATTTTCATTAATTATCCTCAGAAAGAAAAAACAATCAACGGTGAGTATTGAGAGATGAAATCGAGAAAAAACGGCCGCATTTATCGAAAAAGTAAGTTTTGTTTCATCATGACAATGCACCAGTTCACACATCCTTTATCGCGATGGCCAAAATCAATGAATTAAAGTTCGAATTGTTTTCTCACGCACCCTATTCGCCAGATTTAGTCCCCTCAGTTTATTTTCTGTTTACAAACTTGAAAAAATGACTCGGTGGTAAAAGATTTTCCTACAATGAAGAGGTTGAGTCTACAGTTGATGTCTATTTTGAGGAGCTCGACGATTCTCACTATAAACAGGGTATCGAAGCTATTGAACATCGCTGGGGAAAATATATAGAGCTAAAAAGAGACAATGTGAAGAAATAAAGATATTTTCACAAAATATTTTATGTTTTCGTTGTTAGGTCGGGAATTTCTGGCACTACCCTCGTATATGGTAGATAACATCTGCAAACTTTTATCATATATTTTTATGACTTATAAACATGTGGCACAACAATAAAGGGATTTATTTATTTTTATCCTTCTTTCTTTCTATTATAAAAAAAATTGCAATATTTTTCAGGTTTATTCGCTTTGTGATTGGTAGATAGCAAGTCTTGGGGTTCAACGGGCTATTTACTTTCGAGCACGCGCACACGATGAACACAGTTATATTTTTAATTAATTCATTCATAAAATTTGAGAGAGCACGCGCTAGAAAGTTTGCGATGCTTTCAGAAGAACCGGCAAAATCGGTCGCCGTTTCCATAGCAACAGTCGAGTATGAAACAATTTAAAAGTACTATTTTACAACAAACAACACGAATCAGCTGAAATATTTAAAACTAGGGGGCCTGGCCTGACCACTGCTCGCTAACGCTCGCCAACCCCCGGAGGATTGCTTCGCAATCCTCATTAGGTTCGCTGGGCTAACCTATGCTCGCTTCGCTCGCCTCAATGAAAACATGTGTCCTAGTAGAAGGGATTGTTTACAAAATATGTTACCAAAAAAATGTTTTTCAAATCTAAATTTTCTGTATTACAGAAAAAATATATACAGTATCTCTAAAATTAGAATTCAAATGAAAACTTTGTACAAATTTTGACTCGAAATGTGAGCGTTGCTTTGGAAATTGAATACCCAGCATGTTGTTTGTGTGTACATTTTCCCAGCAATCAAACGACCCACACTTTTTCATTGAGTTTGTTGCCGAAAGTTGTAGTGCAAGCGTCTTGTTGAACTATAACTGTTGGCCCTGAAAAAGGACCGTTTTTTAAATGGACTGAAAAGATCCTCCGCTTTCTTTGATTTCTATTATAAACTAACTGCAACAGCTCATTAAAATTTCCTTTTTTTTTCCAATACAATTTCATTCGATAACGCTATAAATTCAATCAATGGCGAGACTTCGCGATAAACAAACAATTGTACAGTGCTGCCAAAACGCGATTGCAAATAACGTCTTTTTTGCGTGCCACGTAAGAGAATTATATATATAGATTATGATGAGATTTCCTCTAAATTTTAACAATATGTTGTGCTAAAATTTTTTTTTTTTTTTTTTTTTGTGGAAATGAGATTCTTGACATTTTTTAAAGCATTTTGTTTTTATTTACATTCCATGTACGATCTGAGAATTTTTAGAACGTTTTCTAAAGCTAAAGTCCCGGGGGTCGGCATATATACGGGTCCGTTTATCACGCAAAAAAAGCACGCAATTTTTCGTTACTCGGGCGCATGCGATAAATATCGTAATGGGAAGGGAACCTTCAATTAATGTCGTACTAGAGGTCCCGGATCAATCCAACAGCAATTCATATGAGGATGGATTGGGAAGCAATCCCATACCCCTCATTGTTGAAAAGTATGCTAATATAGCTATAGACTAAATATGAGTACGTAGCACGAACGTTGACGAGCGAAAGCGAGCAGGGGGCGGAGCCCCCTAGTCGTCTAAAAATAAATTTGTTTTTAATAAGAGAAGAATTTTCACTTCGTTGATTTCCCAAAAATGTCGAATGTAACTGAGCAAAGGACATGCATTAAATTTTTGTTTACTCGCAATGAAATTTCTGCTACAAACACATTTGAAATTTTGAAAAAGATTTTACAGACGACTGTTTATCAAAAACAACAGTATTTGATTGGTATAAAAAGTTAGATCAAAGTTAGAGAATCCATCGTAGATGATTCGAGATCTGGTAGAACATCCACTTCGACTCATGATCGACATTTCAATCAGGTCAGAGAATTGATGCTTAGCGATCGTCGTTTACAATAAAAGACACTATTGAACAAGTTCCTATATCATTTGGATCCTGTCAAGCAATTTTGAAAGATCATTTAAGTTTACGACGCGTCGTTTCTCGAGTTGTTCCAAATACTTTGAATTTGTTCCAAAAACAACAACGTGTTGTAGTGTCCCGAGAAATGCTTTCTCAAGACGATTCCTTTTTAAAACGGTTACAAAACTTTGATCTATGCTTTTCGATACAGAAACAGCTCAACAATCAAGCTAATTGCGCTTAAAAAGTGAAGCAAGACCGAAAAGACCATGTCAAAGTAGCTCAAAAATCAACTATTGTCTTTGACTGTCGTGGTGTTGTGTATTATGAATTTCTACCAACTGGCCAGATGGTCATAAAGATTACTATTTGAGCGTTTTGCGCCGTTTGCGTGAAGTAATTCGTCGTAAACGACCTGAATTGTGGCGAGATAACTCATCGGTTTTGCATCACGATAATGCTCCTTCTCACAATACCATTATTATTCGTGTTGTTTTGACAAAGCATTCAACAAATACGACTCACTCCACAAGCTCAGTATTCACCTGATATGGCCCAGTGTGACTTTTTCATGTTTCTACGGGTGAAGACTGGCCAAATATGACCCATGCGCCATAAAAAACCAACAGAACGAAGCTACTAAAGATGACTTTCTGTATGAAGGTCTCTAATTCGATGAGTAAATATTCTTTATTCATGGAAATAAATTTCAAACGTTTGTTTTGAATTATTTCAAGGTACTTAATTACAATAACCATTATGGACTCCAGAGTTCGCAACGCATTCCAAAACACACCAGGGAAAAATGAAAAAGACAAATAATTAGACGTATCATTAAAGTCTTTACATGTTCTTGAACAACCGAATTTTTTATAATCTCGAATAGTAATTCTTATATAAAAGTGTTAAAAGTGAATTTTTGGAATAATATAAGATACACTTTTTGCTGAGAAATCTCCCATCAATATTACACGTACATAACACGTATCGAGTACACCATTTAACATTTCACAATCATGATTCGTTGAGACGGCACATAGGTAATTATTTAACGTCACACTGGAGTAGCACAACGTGCTATTTCGGAATGTCCTGGATTCATTCCGAAGGGAAAGATCTGAGAACATATCGTCATTTCAAACCCTGTCAGACGATGAGGTCAAAACCTTAGCTGGTACTCCACTTTCCAAACTCCAACACCACGCCTAAGTGAGGACATTTGAGGTTGCAAGAGATTTAACATACATCAGTACCTACGAACACGATAGTAGTAGGCTGGACGAGTTTCTAACTCGCAACACTTCATTTACTAATTAGTTACTCTTCTAACTGGGCTACCACAGCGCCCCCGATATGTTGAGACACATTTATAAATTTTACGATTATCTGCAAAGCAGAGATATGAATCAAATATACATACAAGTCGTTGATTAACAAATCAAACAGCAAGACACCAAACCAGATCCTTGTGATAATCTTACTGTAAAAACCTCAATAACAGACTGATTTTAATCAATGAATTTCTTCCAATTAAATAAGTAGACAACCACTTGATTGGATTCTACTTAAAACCTGTAAGAATTATCTTAAATAAAAACAGATTAAAATTAATCCCTCAAAAGCAGGACCAAATCAGAAAACCGAGTGATTCTGCATTCCGTGGACAATCTTTAAAGGATGCATCAAAATAAACATTTGTGTCCATGTTCCGTCATTGGTACCGACCATCCGGTCTGGTGGTTAAAGTGTTAGCCTCTCGATTCCTGGTCGATTAAGGTTCCTGGTGCGAATACAGGTCAGTATGGTGTAAAGGAGGCTGGTGCACCTTAAATCTGTCGTGGTCGAAAGTCCTCACGTTGGTTTTTTGTGGAAGTTTGATAAACGGGGTGCAATCTCAAGTGTTCCCTCGTCATCTGACCGTGGTTGAAAATTAATGTTATTGAAATTGTTATGTGAAAATTATGTCGTCCTCGATCGTACCCTTAAGGAATAAATCCCGGACCGTCGTCAATAGCCCGTTGTTTTGCTCTAGTACGACGTTAATTAAAATCACCTCACCTTTACGTCAAAATTGCGCGTTGCTGATAGAGAGAGCTGTTCAGCGAGTTTGCCTATTGTTATTGTTCTTTTAAAAAATCGGTACTCGGAAAGCAGTCCATCAAAACGAAATGTGGGTATCCTTGCTTCTCTTTCAAAGCAGGTCTGTTTCCAATCGTAATACGAAGTACTTTCTAAGGAATGCTGTGATTTCCTTAAGCCATGGTTTGACAATATCCTAATTTATGACCGTCCTGGTGTTTTTTTAGCGTCGAAGACTGCTCTCTAGTTGTCAGCCTTTGATGCAAAACCCTTTTCCAAACTGTCATACGTTCTGTACGAATGACGATCTATCGTACTTAGTGAAATTGATCATATCTTGGGCTAGATATCTCGTCGAAAGACTTCGAGAGTTAAGAGAGTGTAGCGTTGTGATTGAGCTTCATAAATAAAAGTATCTGTAGTAATCACGAAAAACTCTTCTGTATTGGTATCCAGTGTTTTTTTTTTTTTTTGTATAATTAGCTTTATCTGGGGATCCGCTGGATCATGGTGACACACCGGGACATTCCGTCAGATAAGGAGGAGATAGACTCCCTTGGAATTTGCTGTCTTCATATCAGAGGATAGACCTCCGCATTTATGTTGATAAGCGTCAGGAGTTCACATTCGGGTCACTCTTGCTTCTCAGGAACAGCCAAGATTAGTTCTCCATTCGCTGTCTCTCCTCGTTTCCCTTCTTTTTTGGCAAGATAGAAAGGCAAAGAACTCCTTTCGTTAAACCCTTTTCGCCTCGACTCTCGCCAATCCAGCAAAAATCCCCAAGTTCCGCCCAAGCACAAGATGAAGCGAGGGTCAACGGAGATCATAACATAACAGGGAGTGTCTTAACGTTTATATAGTTGTGCTATAATTACACTGTATGTAACTGCCGAAGCAACAGCAGTTAACATCAACTTACGATTGAGGTTTAACATGTTCCAACACGTCAATCTACTGTTTTTCTTCATCTCCACATAGTCAAAGAAGTCCAAGCACTTTCCCGAATCACTCACCTTCCTCGCCGAGAAGAATATAGCGTCGATATTGTGTTTGCACCGGTTCTGAATCAAATCCGCTGTGAATAAAACAAGTAGAAACCATATTGAAAATTGCGCAGTGAGAACAATAGATGCTATTTGAGGATCCCTCATTGCCAATAGTGTTATTGTGTCTGACAGAAATATAACTGAGCTGAAAACCTGTATCGATATTTTGAGAAAACCTAAGAGAACAGGGAGTGACAGCAACTTTTCTATGTTCCTGATGGTTGAAACTTGCTTTTGACACATCTTCCAAGCCTTAAGGGTTTCAAAAGAAATAAAATGTTTGGTGAATCGAACGCTACTTTGAAAAACGAGTACACAGATTAAAGTGTACAAATAAACAGTGATGAAAAAAACGCCATCAATCGAATGAAAAATTATTGCGTCCACAATTAAAGCAATGGCAATGTACTTTTCATGGCAGAGTGCTTTATGTAGCTTGCAACTAAAATTAAGTTTTAAGGTCCCAGGTTGTATGCGCATGTAGACAAGTCGGCAGATATATGGAATTGTTGGGAATAGTAAAAAAGACGCAACCATAAAAATTATAATCGTTATGTTCGAAGTCCTTTTCTTTTCTCTCATCAAAGATACCAATATGGCACACAATTCTTTCCTTTTCTTGAAAATGTTCCACCACAGACCAATTTCTATTGTATTCTTGATTGTCGCTATTATGGCAATTGGTACAAAATTGCCAATGCTTAGGACACATGCTGTATGAATGCAAACACTCACGTGAAAGGTTACCGCCATCAAGAGGCGAATAAATTTATTACCTTTGATTATTCCAACTGTTGCCATAAGAAAGACAGTTAATTTTACAATGAATGCTCCACAAAAGCCGCTTGTCATACGACTGCTTTTTTTACTTCTGTCAGCTGTTTTTGAATTTAATCTTGTAATTATCATTTCAGGAAATTTTACAAATATCCAGGTCATATGAAGTTTTAAAATCTTTTCTATATTCTTAGTTCCAATTTATTTCGTAAGCTTGGATCAGTCCAGTGGATAATATCAAAACACTTGTAGTTGTAAAAATGAGATACGTTTAAGTTATACGAAGGAGTATCCACAGTTGTTTTCAATCAAATATCAGTCAGACTATTGAAATCTGTTCCAACTAGTCTAATGATTTAATTTTGAGAACGCCAGAAAACTTTTTTTTAACCGAACAGATCGATCCTTTTTAATAGCTCCCATATGGCAAAAAAACACATTTCGTTTTAAATTTATTCTTTCAATTATTAAAAGTATTTCAATCGATATCAGACAATTTGTGGTGATTTCTTCTTCTATACCATGCTCAGTAAATTACTGTCCTGAGAAGATTCGTGTCAGTATCATTTTGTGGAACCTTTTTCTACATAAAACGTGTATTTTACCTCTTTTCTCATTCAATATTTTAATATATCCTGAATGTATTCAATTGTTATTACATCGAGCTTTGGAAATGTTAAGAAAATTTTAGAAATAGTACTCTAAATCAAATGATAATTTCTTTTTTGTTTATTGGCTCACTCTTGACTTATTAATTTTTAATGTTCTCTTTTGTGATCGATCAATGGCTCAGTGTTACATTGGTTCTACACAAAGCCCTTGTGTGTATCAGTTGGTGACAAAAGTTGTTCATAAAACGTATATTTCTTTTTAGGTACATATGATAGGGTTGAGGAGATTCATACCCTAATATAAGTTATTGAAGGCAATTCGTTTATTATATAAATTGCACTCATAACTCGGTAAGCAATTAAATATAATTCGATTTTGCGCTGAAATAAGTTAAAAGCACTTAAAGCATTATTAGCGGTACGGTAATAAAATTAAAATAGTGTATCTGTATGGATTATACAAGATGGATGAATGTTTTATCACGTATAACTTTCCAGTCTGACGGAAGGTTCAATCGTGAACGCATAATTTCTAACTCTATGTGTAAATGTGACTTTCCCATTCGTCAGTGTCCATAAAAAAACTGACATTAAAATCGTAATATAACACATGGTCTACAGTTATATACTAATATAATACCAAAAATACCATTCCAATAAAGCTTGCAATACATATAAAGGTAAATAAGCGAAATTGAATTATGTGTGTGAAAGAATGTATTTCACAAATACATGTAGATTTTATTACCACATAGCTGCACACACACACAAAAATTGTGAAAAATAAATTCATATAAAAACAATTTTCGTCATAAAATTCTCTTAATAGAATATAATTACAAACTTGATAGTTAAACCAAAATTTATTTCCCAACCATGAAGTAAGAAACGATTATTCTAGCTCATTATGTTGCCTAATTACAACTGGAGAATTAATGAAAAACTGCACCAGATGGATATCCCAGAAAATCACATTAAAATGACGAATCGCCTGATGAATATTACCAAAAAGGGAAGTTGAAAAATACTTCCAGCAGAACAGAAACCAGGCTCGTGATAAGCATACATGCGCAGAATACGTGAAAAAGGATCGTAATACTAAATAATAATAATAATAATAATATGTAATGAGTTTTTTTTTTCATTATGATTTGTAAAACAAGGAAAATAATTTTTCAGCAGAATCAATCAATATAATTGTAGACGGTGTGTTTTCTCAGTCCAGTAGACATGTTTTCTTAATTACTCTTACTTTCAATTTTGAAGAAATTCTAAAAAACATGCTGTAATTAGTTTTTATGAAAGAATATAGATGGGGACACACACAAGATAAACATACTGTTCATACATAGTATGACAATCGCTTGGTTTATTTTATTCTCAACAATTGAAACTTCTAGGGCGTTCATGATTTAGACAATTGTTTGTAAAAATTATTTTAAACAAGGGCATAGTATTATTTTAATTGCAATAGTGTTCGTGAATACATTTATTAGACCATTAAAAATTCATTTTTAATGTTCTTTCTAAATTATTATAGCAAATTAAAAGCTAATGTTATGTTTGAAATAAATTAATACATAGTATCCTTTATTACTATTTATAAAGGATGTCAATTTAACAAACATAACTTTAAAATACATAAATACCATATTAAATACGTTTTACTAACAATACTCCACTCCTTATTTGATTTCAACAAAAGAAAAATCTTTACCTAAAACTTGGAAAATTCATAATTTAGTAATTAGTATTTGAATAAAAATATTTATAAGTGAACAAAAGTTAAGTACAACTATGTGCTTAATTTGTCAACAAAAGTTACACCCGTCTTGAATTGGGTTTATATATATATATATATATATATATATATAATCCTTTCTTTATTCTACTCCTCATACAAATCCCAACTTGAAGAAGTTATAGTATAGAAGGTTTTTTTTTTTTTTTTTTTTTTTTTTTAATCAGTGAAGCCTGCTAAATAAACCTACAATAAGTATTTATTTTCATTTTCCCCGATCTTACATTGCATTTTTTGTATTTTAATCTAATATTTTTGTATTTATACTTTTGATCGAAGTGTTTTAAATTCTATTCAATTTTTATGTTGAAATGTAAATTTATTTTACGTCCAAAAAATATATATATTATTGCAATATGCTGCACTGTAAATAAAGGGAATTGTATTTTCTGGTGTCTAGAACAGGGGTGGCCAACCTGGGGCGCATTGCATTCTTTCGCCTACTTATTCATTTGAAGTAGGCCTCATAACTGAATCCATCTTCATATTTTCAACACCAGAGTGCTCTCAGTTCAATTGTTCAAAATTCAGAAATTGTTAAGCAATGTCTCCAAATATTTGCACTCCATCTTGGTAATAAAGGAATTGAAAGGAAATCTGACGAAATTGCTAGATCAATGCAGACGGTTACGAGACGTATCGAGGTACTTTCTCTGAATGGATCTCAGCAACCGGAAGACCTTGTCCATTCTTGTTCTTTCTTTTCTCTAGCTTTAGATGAATCAACAAACATATGTGATGTAGCCCAGGTAAGCATTTTTATTGGAGGAATTTATTATAATTTTAATGTATTTGAAAATATTGCCAGTCTAGAGTAAACAAGAGGTTCATGCATAGTTGAAAAAGTAAAATCATGCGTAGAAAATATAAAATTAGATCATCGTAAACTCATCAGTGTGTGCACTGACAGAGCGCCGTTCATGACAGGTAATGTCAATGGCACTACAACTTTGCTAGAAAATTTTTTTTAATCGTCCTGTACTATAATATCACTGCATTATTCACCAAGAGGAACTGTGTGGAAAAACTTTAAAAATGCAGCCTGTTATGTTACCGCTTGTGAAATGTGTGAATAAAATTAGCGCAAGATCATTAAACAGATGAGAATTCAGAGAATATTGTGAAGTGTTAGATTTGTAATATGATGAAATTGCCCTTCATTGTGAGTCGCGCTGGCTTTCTAGAGGACAGGTTCTCAGTAGATTTTGGAGAGTGAAAAGTGCTGTTTATAATTTTTTAGAACAAGAAAATGAACTACCTGATGAAAAAACCCTATTATTTGATAACACTGGCGATTTGATTTGGCATTTTTAGTTGATGTTACTTGCCATCTCAATGGTCTAAATTCGAAACTACAAAGCAAGAATAAATAATTTCCTAGCTTAGCAACTAACATCAATTCATTTAAAATTAAATTAAAACTGTTCATCTCTCAGTCAGAAAATCAGGATTCAAGTGAATTTCCACATTTGAAAGAGCAGAGTGAATGTTCTGAGGATGATAGCAATTTGACCAAATAAATTGAAAGTTATTGAAAGGGTCATTTGATAGTCGTTTTCATAATTTGGCTAGAGAAGAAAATTACATGCTCGCATTTATAAGCCCATTTTCACTTAGTGAACAAAGCGTAATGAGAAGATGCCTAGTGATGATACAAATGGAACGTATTAATTTAAAAACCAATTCATTATTGAAAATGAAATTTTATGAGCTTTTTTAAGATCAAAATGCTTTTGACATGATTAATTTCTAGCGTTCATTACCCTGTGAACATTTCCAAGAACTAAAAAAATTTGCAAAAAAATTATGTATGTCGTTTTGGAACGACATACAGATGTGAACAAGCATTTTCATCCATGAAATTTATTAAAAGCAGAACGAAGTCGTGAACGCCAGATTCAAATTTGAAGAATTCTCTGCTTCTCACAATAACAAATTTAACACCCAACATTGAAACCAGCGAAATCCAAACAGACTCAAAAATCTCATTAATGGTAAGTAATAATTTTGTACTGTAATAGATATTGCTTTACATACAATAATTAAATCATTTAATAATGTTAATTAGGTCTATAATCATACTCTTATTAAAATTTTTACTAAGGATATGCAAGGACTATGAACGCAAGAAGGTAGAAAAGGTGCTTTGAATTGTATGGCGCATCTGAACTCGTATGTGAAAAAAAATTGACACATGGTATGTACATGGTTGACCACCCCTGGTCTAGAATCTCAAAAGTTTATTTTTTAACCCTCCCGGTGGTTTTCTAAACGAGGTAACTCGTCATTAGCAAAACTGGCCAGATCTAGAAGTACAAGCATCCTCGTCATTAGAAAAAAGGCTGCCCAGATCTTGATCTCGAAATCATAAAAATGTAGGCCAACGGTCCCCTAACTTGTTTGTCCCATAGAATATTGTGCCAATGCCGGACCATGTGCCGATTTGTTCTATTTTGGGTAGACCCCTGCTTTCCTAAGGTGATTGCAACCATCCCGGAATGTTGACCATTTAGCCCGACAGTTGGAGACAATTTGGTAAGACATTCCAAAGGACACCATCCGGGAACTTTTTCAGTCTATACCACTCCGGATGACAGCTAGTATCCAGGCCAGAGGCCAATGCTTATTGACTTCCTCACTTTGTAACGGTCAAACTCTGAAATAAATAATTCAATTGTTCTTAAAATTTTAATCGTTTGTTTTTTCTAAGTCTTCATATACACCAATTTTTATCGCAATCGAACAACTCCTTCTTGTTGAGTCGTTTTTTTTTAGAGTGGCTTAAAAGCACCATCAAATATATTTACAAATCTATTGTGAGGAATTTTAGAGCAGTCCTTAAGGTAATCCCAGTCATTTCGTCCAGTTTGTAAGGAGACATATAGCCAATCTCAATAATCATTTACGGTGTGTCTTTGTTGATAGTCAATTTCTGGCAAGAAATCGAAAGCAAGCGGACTCCTACAGCTTTCGGCAAGAAACCTAGGGCATGAGCATTATTCCTCAAAAAAACATTCCAGTTCTTTTTTGTTGACGTCTCTCTTTGTAGATTGAATGTCAATTAGTCTTTGTAGACGAGAATATAAGCCTATCGGTGTCTTACGCAAATGTAATGGAAATTTAGATGACAAAATCGTCAGTCGTTTAGCGAGAACAGGTGATACCACATGCAGACGATTAGCATCATTCCCCAAATAAAAAAAATCAAATTTGTATTTTAATTTAAATTGTGAACAAAAATTGCTTTTTGAGCAATACTAAAACAATCTGACTGCAACAGCAATGTGAACAATGCTCAGTGTTATTGCTATGGATTTTTTTCGAATTCTTTTTAAACGTGTTTGCAAATCCGGGTTTGTATCCCACCTGGGTTAATATATGGGGTTTTTTTTCGAAGTGTTCCATACTGGCAGTTGTTCGATTATAACGATGTTTTTAGATACAGAAGTTATTTACATGTTTCGTAATTCTAATTTGTAGCCTATTTTGGGAGAGGGCTTATATATACACTTCCATAAACTCAATTTTTCCTAACTAGTCAAACTTAAGCGTTTTCTATCGAAAACAATAAATGCCGTGATTCGTAGCTTTGCATGGTGCTGACGATATGCTCTCATACATAGAAATAAAAGTAGTTTTATGTATTAGAAAGAAATTATAACAATACCCCCAAGACCCTAATGGTTTTTATTTAGAGAAATTTAATGCTGTTATCCCTTATTCCAGATTGACACTTCAATAGACCTTTTGTGTATATTTCCGATCACGATAGAAGCACTTAAGAATGTCAGTCAATTTAATTAGATAAATACTACTAAACAGTTAGATGATTTCGATGATAGATGATTACTATTAAATCTTATAAGATCAAATAGAACTGTAAAAATGAATATTAGCAAAGGAAATAAGTTTGAATGGTACTGTACTTTTCTTTAACCCTACCATGGGTTTTTTCAATAGTTGAATGGAAATACTACGCTGCAATCTAGCAACAAAACATTCTACTGACTGCAATGCAGACGTTTACATTTTGTTACAACTCGGTGTACTCATGAGTTAGACAACTCCATATATTTAATTCGATCATTCAAAGAGTAAAATAATCTAGACGACTTATAAGATTTATTTTAAATATTAATAGACTTAATTGAGACTATATGGGAGGAACATAATCTATTTGGAATGTATTCTATCGTACCCCTAAAAATATTGGTTATAAATGACAGACTAGAACACCAGTGTTCTAGCCGACTTATTAAATTTAACCAAAATATACAACGACAGATTTAATTGACTATAAATGTGGGGGAAAATATTCTATTTATAAGTCGATGAGAAATTAGAGCCCTCGGCCAAACTGTGTAAACACTTGATGTACTCATCTCAAGTATCAAATGAACAACTCCATACACCAAGTTTGATCATTCTAAGAGTGAAAAACATCATTGTCTAGACGACTTATTAAATGTATTCTTTATTTTCTACGACAGATGTGGAGGAATTTAGTCTGTTAAGAATACGTTCCAATATACCCCCAAAAGCTTTGGTGAAAAATTAAAGCCCTAGAAGACTAATACTTGATGTGCACATCTCAAGCATCGATTGGACAACTCCACACTGCAAGTTTGATTATTCCAAAGAGTAAAACCTATTATCTCGCCGATTTATTAAATGAACTCTAAATATACTATGACTTAAGGGACTATAAGGATGGAAGAAAATAAATAGTCTATTTAGAATGTGTTCTCGAAACACCTTGATCCAGAATATCAAACAGTGTTAAGAAGCCTCAAACTGTTAAATTCGCAATTTTCTCTTTAGCAACAATTGGAATAGTCAAAGATAAAAGCATCATTTAATGTCTAATTTTGCATCTATCTTCCAAGCCATGGTGTTCACATCAGTTATACAAATATTCGCTTCCGTGGCAACAGAAGAGGATAGCCCTCATATGTTCACAACCTTATTTCTCAATCAGTCTTTAGAATTAACAATCTGGTGGTACATTTTCCTGAGAAGGAAGATTCTTATTGACCTAACAGTATCAACTATCCCTATAGATGTACAATAAAGCTCCACAGCAGATACTTCACGTTTTTCTTTGCATTCTATCTATTACTCTATCCTTCCACAGTCACAAGCGTTCTGAAACTGAGTATGTCGATTTTTCTGCTGCAAGACTCGTTCACGTCCAAATGCAGGGTTTTGTGAATGTCATCCGATTCAGCGGTGAGTTATCGTTTCACTGTTTTTTATGGGGTTGTCCTTCGTTTCGTGCGCAGTCATTGAAGCGATCGTCTTTCTGTACTGCTACAACGGCGTGCTCGTTTTCAAAAAACACCTTCAACCAGCGAAAGAATCTTCTGGAAATGAGCTGCTGGTTGCGTGGAAAACTGTCAAAGGCAGGTTTCGTCAATTACAGTGCTGGAGAGGTTCATGTCCTTCACGGTATTCTTGGTTGTGTAAAAGATATCGATTTACATATTTAGATCGGTTGTACTTATGACTAACGGATTAGCAGGCACGCAGTTCAACATACTTAGTGTTTTCCATTCACTGCAGTTGGCTGTGTGGCTTGGTCTTGTTGTCTTCTTGGCGGATTCACCTCAGAACCGATGCAAAGATATTATCGACGCCACCTTCTTAAAAGTGAAAGAAATGGAACTTTTGTGGGTATACTTGAACTCTTTCAATTGCACAAATCTGAGCAAAAGTAACAAATTCACTCAATCGAAATTTTTTTTTTTTCTGTCCTTGCTTTTTGGAAAACGTAAGGTGTAATAATATAGCAATTGAAAATATAATGTCATCTATATCCACTGTTGAAAACAATACTTATTAGGAAAGGTAATTGATCTACCTTACCTTCTTTTTCACTTGTCTTGCTTCAACTTCTACTTTAACCCGGGCCGTTGAATGAGAATAACTTCTGTTTTATACTTTACAGCAATCTATACTCACAAATTAGCAATGAAAACAAAAGGCCTTTTTATATTTACAAACTTAAAACATTTATTGCTATCATTAAATATTTACACAAGAATATGTACATGTTTAAGCATTATCATGTTGGCAAGCATCAGCTCTCGTGACATAACACAATCTGCCGCCAAAAGGGAGTTCAAAAACAAAGGTTAGTTTTCGCAGCAGTGCCGCCACCTACAGTCAGCAAAATAATTAAGTCTAGTTCGCAGTTGTTCGCGACATCCACCGTGAAGTACGTTTTATTAGACAAACCTGCACTGTCTTACAAATACGTCTTGCTAAATCCGTGACCCGGATGTGATTATTAGGTGGTTTTGAAAGAGTAGAAGAAAATGTGTTTGGTTTTGTATTTACTCATTTCATTTGCATTTATACGTTGAGTTTGTATTTATAGTATTGAATGTTATTGCATAAAATAGTCATTCGAGGTAGCCGGGTTGATAGAGTTACGGATAAACAACCGAAGTGTTGCGAATTCTAAACTCGATTCGATAAAATACCGTCGTGTACGTGGAAGCTTGTGAACCTTAAAGCTGTCACGCGCCTTACCTAAAAATGAATGAATCCCCAAAAAAGTAGCAAGACACATGCTTATATTAAAAAGTATTCTATTCTGTGCATACAATTTACTCAAGGTATCAAGTTCACAATTTAACATTTCACAATCATGATTCGTTGAGACGGTAGATATTAAGTTAATTAACATAGCAATGGAGTAGCACAACGGGATATTGGGGACTGTCCAGGATCCATCACGAAGGGAAATATCCGAGGACATTCTCGTCATTTCAAACTACTGTCAGACGATGAGGTCAAAGCCTAAGCTGGCTCTCCACTTTCCAAACTTCCACATCACGCCAACGTGGAGACATTTGAGGCCACGACAGATTTAATATGCACCAGAACCCACGTATACGATAGTAGTAGACTACACCACGTTTCAAACTCGCAACACTCCATTTACTAATTAGTAACTCTTCCAACTGGGCTACCACTTGGCCCACGATACGTTGAGACACATTTATAAGTTTTAAAATGATCTGCAAGGCAGAGTGTGACATCGTGATAAAAAACAAATTATTTTTTAAAGAATTAAAAAAAAAAATTTACAATTTGGTAGCGATATTACAGTCACAACTACATCTCATACTCTAACACAGCACCGTGTCCACACTTCAAAGAAACATCCAATCGACTCACAAGCAGTTTTTAAAACTAACATTTCACCAAAGTTATACATAAAGGCCGGTTTACACGCTACGATAAATGCTAGCAATTTATCGTAACGATCAAATTGTTTCGATTTATCGTTGGGTGTAAACAGGACATTGTAGCGATTAATTGGAATTGGAATTGGATTGGATGGTTGATGCCAGCCGGCATCAATTTCTGGAAATCGTAACGACATGTGAGGTTGATAGCGGTTGACAACGAATATTTGACAAGAAATTGTTACGATTTATCGTAGCGTGTAAACAATGCTCACACTTTCGATTTATTGGAACAATAAATTTGCAATCACATCGTAACGATTTATCGTAGCGTGTAAACCTGCCTTAAAAGAAAAAATAAACTTCCGGGAAAACCATTTAAGCTCACATAAATATGTCAAAAGAAAAGATATCCTTTCCAAGAGTAATAAGAAGTATAAATAAACACAGGAAGTATCACAATGTCTTGGAATAAGGAAAAAGAAATACTATCATTCATTATATTTAAAAGATATTCCATACGTTACAAGATATATGAATCAAATATACATACATGTCGTTGATTGACAAATCAAAAAGCAAGACACCTAAAACAGATACTTGTGATACAAACTACAATCGTACTGTAAAAACCTCAATAACAGACAGATTTTTAATCGATAAATTTCTTCCAATTAAACAAGGGAGACAACTTGATTGGATTCTACTTAAAACCTGTTACAGTTCAAAATTAATGTCTAAAATTCAGAAGTATAATCAGAAAACAGTAATTCTGCATTCCGTGGACAATCTTTATAGGATGCATCAAAATAAACTTTGTTGTGCACGTTCTGTCACTGTCGCGGACCATACGGTCTGGTGGTTAAGGTGTTTGCCTTTCGATCGGAAAATTCCTGTTTCGAATCCAGGTCAGTCCATGGATCTTTGTATGCGTATGATGGATACTTGTATGCGTGCATGGATGTTTGCATGTGTAGAGACGGCTGGTGCACTGTAAAATCTTATCTTAAAATCGAAGACCTCTCTCTAGTTGTCAGTCTTTGATGTAAAACCCTTTTCCAAACTGTCATCCGTTCTGTGCAAATGACGATCTATCGTACTTAGCGAAATTGATCATATCTTGGGCGAGATATCTCGTCGAAAGACTTCGAGAGTTAAGAGCAATCTGTAGTAATTCATGAGAAACTCTTATTTATTGGTGTCCAGTGTTTTTTTTTATATATAATCAGCTTTACCTGGGTATCAGCTGGATCACGGCAAGACACCGAGGCATTCTATCAGATGAGGAGGGTATAGACTCGGCTGGATCTCGCTGTTTTCTCACCAGAGGATGGACTTCGGCAACGTTGGCTAGCGTCCGGAGTTGACGTTCGGGTCAATCGTGTCTCTTAAGCTTTGGTTTCCTAAGAAAGTGGAGCCGTTATCTAACAGCCGTGATACGTCATGATTCCGCGGGCATAACTAGACGGCCGTCTAAACAAAAATCCCGACGTGTCAACTTAGACGGACAGAATACGTTGGAGAATGGGCAACACAGACGGCTGTCGTGGTTTGTTTTATTCGAGAAACAAAACAAAGTGGTTTTTTTATTCTCTAGTTTAAAGATTCTAACTTCGGGATCGTTGAAGGTAGAGTGAAAATTTCAACAGATTTCAAATCAGCGTAAATTTCTACGCCAGATCGATATCAAAAACAGTTTTATTATTCAATTATTTACCATTTGATTATTTAATTATTTTTTAAATAATTATTTATTTATTTAAAGAAAATCACATTTAAGGTATCGATTTGGTGTCAAATTTTCAGCAGCTTTCAAATCCGTTGAAATTTTCATTCTGTGTTTAACGATCCCGATTTTACAAAACCGAATTGATCAATGGCAGTCAAAAATGTTTATTTATTTCGCTCCTCTCCGTTCGAATCGTTTGGAGCAGGAAATGAAATCTGGCCGCTACAAGAGAAAAAACGTTCCCCATCTGTTTGAGACCGCTATGACGCCAGTCATGGAAATGGCGGCTCCGATCATTTTTGTTACGCTCACAAACAACGCTCTGTAGGAAACCAACACCATGTGTTAGTATAAGCAACGTTTTAGTGACGTCACTCACCGATACATCACGGCCGCTAGATCACGGCTACCGTTTCTTAGGAAACCGAAGCTTTAGGAACAGCCCTGATAAGTCCTCATCCGCTCGTTGTCTCTCCTCGTCTCCCTACGTTTTGGCAAAATAGAAAGGCAAAGTATCCCTTTTCGTTAGAACAAAAATCCCTTTTCGCATCGACTGTCGCCAACCCTGCGAAAATTCCCAAGTTCCGCCCTAACACAAGATGAAGCAAGGGTCATCAGAGATCATAACATAACAGGGAGTGTCTCAACGTTTATATAGTTGTGCTATAATTACACTGTATGTAACTGCTGAAGCAACAGCAGTTAACATCAACTTACGATTGAGGTTTAACATGTTCCAACAAGTCAATCTACTGTTTTTCTTCATCTCCACATAGTCAAAGTAGTCCAAGCACTTTCCCGAATCACTCACCTTCCTCGCGGAGAAGAATATAGCGTCGATATTGTGTTGGCACCGGTTTTGCACCAAATCCGCTGTGAATAAAACAAGTAGAAACCATATTGAAAATTGCGCAGTGAGAACAATAGATGATATTTGAGGATCCCTTATTGCTGATAGTGTTTCTATGTCTGACAGGAATATAACTGTCGTGAACACCTGTATCGATATTTTGAGAAAACCTAAGAGAACAGGGAGTGACAATACCTTTTCTATGTTCCTCATGGTTGAAACTTGCTTTTGACACATCTTCCAAGCCTTAAGGGTTTCAAAAGAAATAAAATGTTTGGTGAATCGAACGCTACTTTGAAAAACGAGTATACAGATTAAAGTGTACAAATAAACAGTGATGAAAAAAACGCCATCAGTCGAATGAAAAATTATTGTGTCCACAATTAAAGCAATGGCAATGTACTTTTCTTGGCAGAGTACATTATATAGCTTGCAACTGAAACTAATTTTTACTGTCCCTGGTCTTAGGCGTGCGTACACAAGTCGGCAGATATATGGAATTGTTGGGAAGAGTAAAAAAGACGCAACCATGAAAATTATAATCGTTTTGCTCGAGGTCCTTTTCCTTTCTCTCATCAAAGATGCCACTATGGCACACAATTCTTTCCTTTTCTTGAAAATATTCCACCACAGACCAAGTTCTATTCCATTCTTGATTGTTGCGATTGTGACAATTGATGCTAATTTTCCATTGCTAAGGACACATGCTACATGAATGCAAACACTCACGTGAAAGATTACCGCCATTAAGAGGCAAATAAATTTGTTACCTCTAATTATTCCAACAGTTGCCAGAAGAAAGACAGTTAATTTTACAATGAATGTTCCACAACAGCCACTTGTCTTACCCCTGCTTGTTTTACTTCTATTAACTGTTTTTGAATTTATTCTTGCAATTATCATTTCAGGAAATTTTATAGATTTCCGGGTCATTTTAAGTTTTAATTTCCTTTCTATGTTCTTAGTTATAAAGTTTTTCAGAACTTAAGCTTAGATAAGTCCAGTGGATAACACCAAAACACTTGTAAAAATGAGATTCGTTCAAGTTATACGAAGGAGTACCAACAGTTGTTTTCAATCAAATATCGGGCAGACTATTGAAATCTGTTCCAACCATTCTAATGATAGAACGTTGAGAACGCCAGAAAACTTATTTTAACCGAACAGATCGATCCTTTTTAATAGCTCCCATATGGCAAAACAAAAACACATTTCGTTTTTAATTTATTCTTTCAATTATTAAAAGTATTTCAAAAATTCGATATCAGACAATTTGTAGTTATTTATTCTTCTATAGCATGCTCAGTAACTTACTGTTCCATGACGATTCGTGTCAGTATAATTTTGTGGAATCGTTTTCTGCATAAAACGTGTCTTTTCTCATTCAATATTTTAATATATCCTAAATAAATTCAATTATTTTTACGCTGAGCTTTGGAAATATAAGAAAAAGTTTATAAATAGTACTCTCATTCAAATGATACTTTGTTGTTTTGGATATTGGCTCACTCTTGACTTCATTAATTTTCAATATTCTCTTTTGTGATCGATCAAAGGCTCAGTGTTACATTGGTTCTACACATGTAATGGTTGTGTTTAGCAGTTAGCGACAAAATTTGTTCATAAATAATTTATTTCTTTTACGGTACATACAATAGATTTGAGGAGATTAATCCTAATATAAGTTGTTGAGGGTTATTAAGTTGCACTCATATCTCGGTAAGGCAATAAATATATTTCGATTTTGCACTGAAATAAATTAACGATTCCTTAATGCATTATATTGAATTGGTCGTAATAAAATTAAAATAGTGTATCTGTATGGATTATACAAGAGGGGTGAATGTTTTTTCATTGCATATACTCTCCAGTCTGACGGAAGGTTAAAAATTGAACACGTAATTTCCTACTTTGTGTAACTTTAGTTTCCTTCTGTAGGATTGATTTCCGCCTAAACCTCTATCTCGCCCAATAGGAGTTCCCTCCTAAAGCGCCCTCTATATACATTAGTTACTTCCTCATAGATAGCTGCTAAGATGTCACGCTGATAAGATGTGCTAAGATGTTTCTCGCTAAGATGTAACTCAGATGTTATTAATTGTTTTCTTTTAGTTTAAATGTTTGTCCCAACCGTGTAACTGTCCTCAGTGTACTAATAAACGTTTATGAATATCTAATATAGTGTTCTGCTTGAACATTTCTACACTTCGTTCGCCAGTGTCCATAAAATAACTGACACTAAAATCGTAATAACACTTGGTCTACAGTTATAATGCCAATGAAACTTACAATAAATGTAACAATAACTTTACTTACAATAAATATACAATAAGGAAAATATGCGAAAAATTGTATTATGAACTAATATATTTATCTTAAAATTTCACTACCACACGTAGATTTTATTACTACATAGTTACAAGAATTGTGAAAAATAATTTCCTATGAAAACCACTTTTAGTCATAAAATTACGTTAACTGAATATAATTACCAACCTCATAATTAAACCAAAATTTATTATCAAACCGTGAAGTAAGAAACGATTATTCTAGCTCATTATATTGCTAAATTACCACTAGAGAATTAATGAGAAATGGTATCTGATGGATATCCCAAAAAGGTGACATTGAAATAACAAACCTCCTGATGGATATTTCCAAAAGGGGACATCGAAAAATAATTTCAGAACAATAAGAACCAGCCTTGTGATATATATACATGCTCATCTTAAGGATATGTGAATGTTTTTTTATTTTTTATTCTGAGTTGAAAAACAAGGAAAAGAATTTTTAAGCAGAATCAATCAATTTTATGGTAGACGATATGTTTTCTCAGTCCAGTAGACAATTTTCTTAATTAATCTCCCTTTTAACTTTGAAAAAAAAAAACGTGCTGTAATTAGTTGTTATGAACGAATACAGATGGGGACACACAAGACAAACATACTGTTTAGACATAGTGTGACAATTGTACGTGTTTGGTTTATTTTATTTCCAACATTTGAAATTTCTAATGTGTTCATTATTTAGACAATTGAAAGTAAAATTCATTTTAAACAAGAGCATAGTATTGTTTTAGTTGCAATGTGTTCGCTAATACATTTATTAAAGGCCATTAAAAATTCATTTTCACTTCCACGTTATTTCAGCAAATTAAAAGCTAATGCTATGTTTGAAATAAATTCATACATAGAATTCTTTATTACTACTTGTAAAGGATGTCAATATAACAATGAAATACATAAATACTAAATTAAATACGTCTCTTACTAACAATACTCAACTCCTGATTTGATTTCAACCAAAGCAAAATCTTTGCCTTAAACTTGGAAAAATTATCATTTACGAATTAGTATTTGAATAAACATATTTATAAGTGAATAAATGTTAAGCACAAATATGTGCTTAATTTGTCAACAAAAGTAAAACCCATATTAAATTGGGTGATTCATCTTTTCTTTATTCTACTCCACCATACAAATCCATCTAACTTGAAGAAGTTGTAGAATAGAAGGGTTTTTTAATCAGCGAAACCTTCTAATTAAACCTACAATAGTACTATTTATTTTCATTTCACTCTATCTTTCGCTGCATTTTTTATGTATTAATATCATATTTTGTATTCATACTTTTTATTGAAATATTTTAAGGTATTCAAACACGTTAAAAACGTCATTTTTGACCAAAAATTCCAAAAAACGTTTTTGATCTTATTTGATTCTTTCCAAAGTATATTTTTCCCTTTGTTAATTAGTCGAAGAGATACTAAGATTTTAATCAAGATGGGAAAACCGGAAATAGGTATGGTAAACACCGGAAATCGCCGATAAAAGACCAAAAACCGGTCAAAATTTGAATTAAAAACTTATTTTTTTACAAATAGTATTTTAGAAAGGTTTCTTAAATGTTTAAATGGTTTCTCTTTTAGAAATATGGTGAACATTTTTAAAGAGAAGAGTGAAGAACAAAATTTTTTACACAAACACTAAGAGAAAGAGCATTTTGATACACTTGAAACTGCTTTTACTCTAAATTAATATTTTTGCATTATTTCCTCACTTCAAATGGGTTATAACATAAAAAGTTACAGAATGAACTGGAATAATTACGATGAATTTAAAAGCTTTAAAATTATGGCCATTTATTTAGGAAATAGGACTGTAAAAATATCAAAAATCTTGTATTCATTTTCGATCGGTTGTAAAATTTTTGTTTGTTTAAATATCTTTTGTTTCTTGTTCATTCCCTAGAAACATGCATGTAGTTTATTTTGGTAGCATCATTTTTCAAATGGGTTGAATAAATTTTCATGTAGCACACTTTTTAAGTTTTTGATAAAGTTCTTTAAAATTTGATACACAAATATCATTTTTACAAAATTATGAATATATCTCTCTATATTAAAAAAATTTTACCGCCGCCGCAGGATTGAAAAGTGTGTTGTTTAGCTCGATTCTTAGACGGTTTCCCGAGAAAGTACTGATCGGGAAAAAATAATTTCAAATTTTTCTTATCCGAACTTTCTAGGGAAACCGTCTAACAATCGAGCTTAACAGCACAGTTTTCAATCCTGCGGCGGCAGCTGCGGCGGTAACTTTTTTTTCAATACTAGGGGGCTCCGCCGCCTGATCACTTACGCTCGCCAAATGAAAAGAAATAGTTTTTTTAAGCAATTGTTACTACGATAAATTTGATATCTGACAAACCCAATAGTAAAAAATGCAATCCTCTTATGCTTTCGAAACCTGCTCCGCGAAATAAAAAATACGAAATTTGTGTGACCCACTTTTGATTGCATCGAATTTATTTATGAACCAATTTTAAAAATAATAGTACCGTAAGAAAGAATATATTCTGAGGTATACTGCGATATTTAAAAAATTAAAAACTAATAGTAATAAGATATAGATACGGCAATTTTTAAAAAAAGTAACAAAAATGTCCCGATTTTTCCCGAATTTCAAAAAAAAATATTATCAAAAACCAAATTGAAATAATAATAAAAAAAAAAAAAAAAAACGAGCTGCAAAAAAAATATGCGTTGAGAGGTACTCTTAAAAAAAAACTTACGGCTGAAAACTGAAAATTTGTATGCGTTTTGCTCACTCGCGGAAGAAATTTCGCTTTTTCAATTTTGACACTTAATAAACCCTAAACTAATAGACGCATCGGAAAAAATCTTAATAATTTTCCAGGGAATACGGTGAAGAACAAATCATGTTAATTTCGTTTTTTTCCGATCAGTACTTTCTCGGAAAACCGTCTAAGACTCGAGTTAAAAAGCACAGTTTTCAATCCTGCGGCGGCGATAACTTTTTTTTAATAACTAGGGGGCTCGGCCTCATGCTCGCTTACTCTCACCAACCCCTAGAGAATTTTTACGCAATCCCATTTGGTTTGCTTTGCAAACCTATATTCCTTTCGCAGAGTGAAACTATCTGAATAATTGGTATTATCCTGATTCCACTTTCCGGTCCATGAAGTCACAGGGAGGGCTTCGCCCACTGCTCGCTTACGCTCGCCGATCCCCGGTGATTGCTAAGCAATCCCGTTAGGTTTGCTTCGCAAACCAATACTTCTTTGGCAAGTGATTTAACTTTTTTTACTTTAACACTTAATGCACCCTAAACTAATAGCCGCATGAGTAAAAAATATTCTGTATCTTGTTCCCTGTACAATTTTAAGTAAATCGTGGTTATCTCCAAACTTTACGATCTGTACTTTGTAATTTCTCGGTAAACCGTCTGAGAACAGATGAAAAAAAGCGAGCCTTTTTCCTCGCCAAATAAAAAGAAATGTATTTTATGGCAATTGTTGCTACGATAAATTTGATACCTGGCAAACCCGATAATCAAAAATACATCCCTCATATGCTTGCGGAATTTGCTCCGCGAAATAAAATATACGAAATTTGTGTCACCAACTTTTGATTGCTTCGAATTTATTTATGAACCAATTTTAAAAATAATTGTACCGAAAGAAAGAATACATTCTGAGGTATACTGCGATATTTTCAAAATTAAAAACTAATAGTAATACGATATAGATATGACAGTTGAAGTTTTGTATCGGAAATTACGAGCTGAAAGTTCCAAAAATTGTACGACCAACTTTTAATTGCATCGATTTTATTTTTTAACCAATTTAAAAAATAACTGTACCATAAGAAAGAGTGTAATGTAATGTATTCAGTGATGTTCTCAAATTTAAAAAATAATGGTTTTTGTTGTAGATATAAAGTTTTTCCAAAAAGTAGCGAAAATATCCAAAGATTCCGTATTTTGTAAGACCAACTTTTGATCGCATCCAATTTAATTACTAACCGATTTCAAAAATAATAATACCGTTAGAAAGAGTACATTCTGAGGTATACTGTTATATCTTGAAAATTAAAAACTTATAGTAATAAGATATACATACGGTAGCTTTAAAAAAATAGTAACAAAAATGTCCCGATTTTTCCTGAATTTCAAAAAAATATTATCAAGAACCAAATTGAAATTTCAAAAAAAAAAAAACTCGACAAGCTGCAAAAATTTACGTTGAGAGGTACTCTTTAAGAAAAACTCACGGCTGAAGACTGAAAATTTGTATGTGTTTTGCTCACTCGCGGAATAAATTTCGCTTCTTCAATTTTGACACTTAATATACCCTAAACTAATAGCCGCATCGGAAAAAAATCTTAATAATTGTCCAGGGAATACAATGAAGAACAAACCATGTTAATTTCGTTTTTTTCCGATCAGTACTTTCTCGGGAAACCATTTAAGAATCGAGCTAAACAACACAGTTTTCAATCCTGCGGCGTCAGCGGCGGTAACTTTTTTTTTAATATAGAGATATAGGCAATGACTTTCAAATCACCGACATGTCTTTCATACTGAACCATCCATAATATCCATTATTAGGCTAAAAATGTTGATTTTTTAAGTATAGAGAATTAAAGCTGTTAAGTCTGACCCGTAACAATGAAAAATGCAATTGCGTAAAACTGGTGCATGCTGGACGATTTCTGACGACGGATTCAATATCAGCATCGAAAAATATGATACATGAGAAACAATACTCAGAGTCCAAGATACAAAAACCTTGCTTACCAGTATTATATCATACAGCATTCATATGCAGAGTAATATTTTATTTTTCTCAACGCGTAATGCATATCATCATGAGAGAAAAACTAGAATGTTGAAATATTGGATACACACACACACACAATGACAGATATTAATATATGTTAATTTACAATCAATGAATTTTTAATTCGTGGAATGAATTTTACACTACATACACAAATACCAAATTGAAAGATTTTGAAAATTTCAAAGGATTCATTTTTAGTTGAAATATTTTCAGTCGCTGCGAAAATCGGGTCCAAACAATGAAGAGATTTCTTAAACAGCCAAAATTCTGTAATAAATAGTAATTTGAACCTAATTGTATACAAATAGTAAAAGTTCACATTCAAATATATATTTGGCTGAAAGCATAAGTCATTGTGTTCAATATACTATAATATATCAATCAATACATACTATTTTTTTAAATGGATTTGTAATATAAAATTTACAAAATTTCATGTCTCAGAATTTCATATACACCTAGCCAATGAGCTCCTAGAATACACTTAGCTGTTCCGGTTATTTCGAATGCATCATATTGTCTATAAATTATTGTTAATGCTACATAAATGCATAGTTACATGAAATATTACCGCCTTCAAGAAATATGGATTTATTACCGACTGTTGCCAGAAGGACTATTAATTTTACAATAAAAGTTTCACAGTTACCGTCTGATTTACCTATGGCTTTCACTTCCATTATTTATTTTTGCGTTTAATTTAGCAATTATTTCGGGATGTTTTAAACCTTTTCTGGTCACTTTATATTTTATAAGTGCTCTTGCTTTGTTTTATTTCCATACTAGACCTCTAAATTATTTTGCAGAAATTCGACTTGTATCAGTTCTAACATGTCACAAGTCGACTTAACCGTAACCATCGATATCACTATCGCTACTATCGATGGTTACGACTTAACCGTCAATTGCACCTGATCACTTGCAGTTATGAAGATGGGATAGGTTCAAGTCAGACGAATGAATATACAGTTTTTCATTCATATTCCGGGCAGATTATGGAAATTTATTCCAGCATATCTAAATTATTAAGATAAATAACTCCCAATAATTTCTTTTCAAACGCACTGAATATTGTATTTCAATAGCTGGAATATAGTAAAAACATATCATCATAATCGTATTTTCAACCGAAAACTTAGAAAGTATTCCATAAATCCAGTGAACAAATAATTTGTGATAACTAGTTCTATGCGTGTCTAAAGTAAATTGGTTTTCAGAGAAAATATTCGCATTGATCTTATTTTGAAGAACCGTTTTCTATGCAAAAAGTATGTCTTTTATCATTTATTTTTTTTAAATATCCGCAATCGATTAAATTCATTTCAGCTAGTGCTTCTGAAACGTTAAGAAATAATTTAGAAATAGAACTTTTCATCAAAAATGGAATTTGGAGTTTTATGGCGGAAGCTCTTAAGCAAATGATAATTTGTTTTGTTGTGTATTGGCAAACTTTTGCCTTCAGTAGATTTCAATATTCCTTTTATGATAAACTTACAATTGTTTTGATTGGTTCTACAAAAGCCCTCACGTATGTCATTTACTGACAAAAGTTAAACATAAATCTTTTTTTTCTTTTTTGGTACATTTAATTGAAATGAAGTAAAGTTCTTCTCCATCTATATATATAATTCTCTTACGTGGCACGCAAAAAAGACGTTATTTGTAATCGCGTTTTGGCAACACTGTACGATTGTTTGTTTATCGCGAAGTCTCGCGCATCGATTGAATTTATAGCGTTATCGGATGAAATTTTATTGAAAAAAAAAAGGAAATTTTAATGAGCTGTTGCAGTTAGTTTATAATAGAAATAAAAGAAAGCGGAGGATCTTTTCAGGGCCATTTAAAAAACGGTCCTTTTCAGGGCCAACAATTATAATTCAACAAGACGCTTGCACTACAACTTTCGGCAACAAACGCAATGAAAAAGTGTGGATCGTTTGAGTGCTGGGAAAATGTACACACAAACAACATGCTGGGTATTCAATTTCCAAAGCAACGCTTACATTTCGAGTCAAAATGTGCACAAAGTTTTCATTTGAATTCTGATTTTAGAGATACTGTATATATTTTTTCTGCAATACAGCAAATTTAGATTTGAAAAACATTTTTTTGGTAACATATTTTGTAAACAATCCCTTCTGCTAGGACACATGTCTTCATTGAGGCGAGCGAAGCGAGCATAGGTTCGCGCAGCGAACCAATGAGGATTGCGAAGCAATCCTCCGGGGGTTGGCGAGCGTTAGCGAGCAGGGGGCAGGCCCCCTAGTAGAATAAATTGTTGAGGATATTTGGTTTGAAATATATTCTTAACTCGGGAAGCAATAAGATTATTTCAATTTTTGCACTCTAACAAATTACAAGCATCTGATTCATTGTATCGAATTGGTCGCAATAAAACTAAAATCGTGCATCGTGTATAGATTATACAAAAGGGGTGAAATCTTTTTGTCGCTTATCCTGTACCGTCATGTAAGAATTTGACGGACAGCTGATTTAAAATTAAACTATTTATTTACATAAATATTTACAAGATAATTATGGGCACAGCCATCGACAACCGAAACCTGCCTGAAGCCAAAGTAACACAATTGGCAAAACAGAGACGTCTGTCTCTCGTTGAATCTCGAGTCCGAATCCCCTCAAAATCCACGTTTGCTTCGCAGAACCGCCGCTGACAACGAGAGGGGGGGGTGAATTCCGAGCCCTCTAGAGATGTTTATGTTCTCTGCCGAAGAGAAACACCCCCACACAGCTGCGAAACCGTCTGTCATGCCGACTTGAGTCCCCCACCGCAAAAACTTGGAGGAGCCGCACGTGCAAAGACTAAAATTGTTTTCGCATTCCGAAACATTCCAGCGTCCACGTGTTAGGGAAAAGGGTCGGCAAGTACCATATGGTACAACCGCCCCCACTACTGAAAAAACTTTTCCCAAAGGTGAAAAGTTTTCAACGTACGCATCCACAGACGCACGGATAATCACCCACTGGCAATTCAGAATAACAGATCACTTACCACCACCATATCCTGAAACCGTGACTCAAGAATATGTGTAAGGCAAGTTAAATCCAATCAATTTAAAATTCATATACCGGAGTAACTTTCTACTCCCTTACAGTATGGTCACTCAAGGCTCAAATACCAAATTAAAATAAAAACAAAATAAACACCAAACATTAAGACTTATACCAAATTCGTTAAAACTAAAACCAAATCACATTAACCACATCACATATAAGAATTTCGTTAAGCGAAACCCAAAATTTCAATACACAATACGAACTATAATAATACTTTCATTAAACCAACCAAAATACACCAAAACATATATAAAATATCAATCTTGTTAAGCGAAAACCAAATTCCTAAGTTTCACTCAACACACGTCATGAGTTGCAATTTTAAAACTACAAATCTTCGACAGTGGTTTAGAATGACAGAGTGAAAACATCCTAAACACAAAATTAATTTCCACTCTACACAAATCATAATTTAAATTTGCACGTAGCTTTCAGCGAAAAGTACTCGAGTGAAGAACATAGATACAAGAAATCAATTCCACCATACGCAAAACATAATTTACAACTTTTAACATTTAAAATCCTCAGCAAAAGATACTGATATCATTGAATGAATATTTCATAATTACAAGGCTACCAATTTCACTCCGAGCAAACATGATTCACAATTTTAGCACTTAAAATCTCCAGAAAGAAAAAGAAACATTTAAGTGAAATGCCATAACTACAAAAATCTCCATTTCACTCAACTCAAAACATGATTCGCAATAATATTACACTATACAACACAAATCTTCCCCAATTACATTTTATTTAGCTCTTTGAATTTTCGTGAAAAGCGCGACTCAGACTGTCGGCGTTCAAGTGTTTTTTTTTTCCTTTCCCAGATCGGTGTTCGATCGCGGAATTTCCAATTTTTTTGGTCGATGAATTGCCAAAATCATTAATACCCTCCCGATTTCACATTCCTGCCAATCTCGTGACAATTTTATCTGGGGTCCTAGCCATTTCTTATACCGCAAGGTGTCTGGGGTTTTTATACTCTTCCCTTGCACCAATTCTGCCGGGGCGTAAACGCTGCTCACGTGTACCGTGGAAAACACTAACGGTGTAAGTTGTGGGTCCCAATCTGATCCGGCTCCGGAACCTAACTCTAAAGGTCTTGGCTTCACCCCTTCACTCACTAGCAACTCTTTTCTTTTCCCCTTTTTGCCCACGTGACCTATTTCAAAAGTTTCCTCCTGAACGGAAACGGACACCTCTAATTCTTCTTCTAACCCTGGGCCACCTTCCGTTATCTTTCCCTTACTGCTATTCGGTATTTCCAGGAAAATCATTCCCGTCGTTTCACTTGCTACCCCCACTGGAAGAACCAACGGTTCTTTCGATCGCACCTTTGCGATAGCGGTCTGGATTACCACCCTCGGAGAGCATAACTTGGCTACTTGGGGACTTACTTTCTCCCCTCCAGAAACATCGTCGTCTCTCTGCCCCTTTAGTTCTTTTTTCTGGTCGTTAGCCTCTGTCATATGAAGACTAATAGGCTCGCCCGATCTCAACTCCGCGTCGGTCTTATTTATCGCCAACGGGGCCTTTTTCCTGTCATTTGGCTTTCCCGCCCTTTGACAAGGATCACATGACTGCACATAATCTTCCATCTCCCGAAAACACCCGGGCCAATAAAAATACCGCGCAAGCTTATCCTTTGATTTCGTACCCCCCATGTGCGCCGATGTCCCTTCGTGACACAACGCCAAAACCTTTTGCCTTAACGCCTTTGGCACTACTAATAATTTCTGTGCCAGACCCATTCGGTCTTCTCGACCTTTTACAAGTATTCCCTTCTCAAATGAATATGGTTTATCCCTCTGATTTCGTTTTGGGTCGGACGCCATCTCTAACGCCTCTTTCAAACTAGGGCAATTTTCCTGCGCCTTCTTAAATTCCTCTCTCTTTACTTCCAGAAGCTCCAATTCCGTGCCGCTTGCCTCCGCCACGGGAATAACAAGCGGTTCGTCCAACCTCAATTCTGTAGCTGTCTTGTCTATCCCCGGCGAGGGCGAAATCGAAACTACTTGAGGGTTTTCCCCCTCCCCCAAAACATTCGCTTCTGACTGCCGTTTCTGTAAACGCGTTTGTACGGCATTAATTTGCTCAGTTTCCGAGAACTCATATCCCGTTAATTCGCGAATCATCTGAGCTGTTCGGTTACCTAAGATGTATCGTCGCACATCGGCGGTGTTTGCAAAGACAGCTGCCTTGGTAGTGATTGACCCGAAACCTCCTTCTACTTTCACTTCCGCTAAGGGTAACGAAATTTGATAGGAGTCTAGCGGTTGCTGAATCCACACGGTCTCTCCCGTGTAGGATTTGGGGTCCACGTAATTTCGGTGTACCAAATCCAAGGTCGAACCCGAATCTCGAAGGACGTTTATTTCTTTAGCGTTTACAGATCCCTTTTGTACATACGGCATCAATAATTCATGTTCGGCTTCCCGTCCGAGTCTATTTACCGATTCAACTGTCACCCTATTCCCCAACCTCGGACAATTTGGCCTTAGGTGGTCGCTCGCGTTGCACTCAAAACACCGCGGCGTGCGTCTCCGGTCAAAAGTGTCGAATTTCCTTCCCTGGGAACTAGGCGGGAAAAAATCGTTTCTCCCTCGAATGGGAGCAGGATGGTATTTCCCCTCTCTTTTCGCTGGGAAAGGCGTACTTCCTTTGGGTTTTTCGAAAGGCTTTCTTTTGGGTTTCCGAATGTCTTCGTAGGAATCTAGCAGTTCGGCTAATTTGCCGGGGTTTTTAATCTTAGCCCAATCATCGAGGAAATGGTCCCTCACCTCCAACGGGACACGTCTTTTGACTTGGTCCGTTATCATTAAATCTTTTAAAGATTCATAGTCCATAACCTCCAACCCTCGAATCCACTCTTCCAGATAATTTCGGGTTTCGAAAATAAAATCCTTCCAAGTGCTATCGGGTTTTCGGCTATGGTGGAGGAATTTTTGGCGAAAAATTTCGGGACTCAACTTATACCGCTTTAGCAGAAGCTCTTTGACGTGGTCATAGTTTTCTGCTACTTCATCTGGTTCGCGTGCGATGATCTGCACGATATCCAGAGGCAATACCGGTTGTAAGCAAGACACCCAGTCTTTTTTCTCAATGTTAGCCCTCTTAGCCTGACGCTCAAACATTATCAGGTACAGACTAATGTCGGTCTGGTCTGAATCGAATTTGGGAACCAGTTTTAAAATATCTATTCGTGGTTTTCCTTGGGAACTTAACGAGTCGACGTGATCGCGGGGTTCTCGTCGGGATGCCTCAATCCGTAGTTTTTCAAGCTCAAAGTTATACTGTCGTTCTTGTTCCCTATCCCTATCCTTACTTGCTTGTTCTTTTTCCTGCCTCTCCCGTCTTTCCTGTATAATCCTTTCTAACGCCACTTTTGTGTATTCCTCATCGTAGGAATCGTGCGAGAGGATTAACTCCTTAAGTTGGGATGTCAGTAATCCCGGAGTAACCGTTCTTTCCAAAAATTCCGCTAGTTCCTCTAGATCTTGTTTCCTACCTTTGCCCAAGTATGCCATTTCGAAAATTCAAAATTGCCAAAAAAAAAACCAAAAAAATTCAATTCTTTTGCACAACACCCAATTCAATACTTTTTACGACATACCGTAATCTCACAACATACAATAATTTAGCAATTCTAAAATGCACAATACAGATTCAAAAAAAAGATACTTAAGCTAAATCAATTCCCTTTGGAGTGACCACACTAATTGAGATTAACAAAATTTTAGCTATTACACAATTCTTGAAACTTAGTCACAGTGACAAAATAGGGAAATGGCACTAACCTGTATCTGCTGACTTGGATCACTTGGCACCACTGTCCACAGGCTGGACCACGGGTGGAAACACTGCACTGCACTATCTTCGGCTAAAAAGCCCACAAACACACTCTTCGGCTGAAAGCCCACTGGTGTAGGTCGTCTCGACCTCTTCCACAACGCGCACAAATAGCACTGCGCCACTGACGAAAAAAACGGTTCGCGATGAACCTATAATAGCCGATCAAGATGATCAAGTTCTATCGGCCTTCTCTTTCAGGCAAAACGGCAGGTTCGATTTACTTGTCGAGGCTGTTTTAATCTATCAACCCCGCTGCCACCAAATTAATAAGCTGTACCGTCATGTAAGAATTTGACGGACAGCTGATTTAAAATTAAACTATTTATTTACATAAATATTTACAAGATAATTATGGGCACAGCCATCGACAACCGAAACCTGCCTGAAGCCAAAGTAACACAATTGGCAAAACAGAGACGTCTGTCTCTCGTTGAATCTCGAGTCCGAATCCCCTCAAAATCCACGTTTGCTTCGCAGAACCGCCGCTGACAACGAGAGGGGGGGGGGGGTGAATTCCGAGCCCTCTAGAGATGTTTATGTTCTCTGCCGAAGAGAAACACCCCCACACAGCTGCGAAACCGTCTGTCATGCCGACTTGAGTCCCCCACCGCAAAAACTTGGAGGAGCCGCACGTGCAAAGACTAAAATTGTTTTCGCATTCCGAAACATTCCAGCGTCCACGTGTTAGGGAAAAGGGTCGGCAAGTACCATATGGTACATCCTTAGCAGTGTGACGGAAGGCTCAAAATTTGACGTGTAGTACATTTCTCTATTTGGAAATATGGTTTGCTGGTTCGCCAGTTTCCATAAAATAACTGGCACTATATATACACTACCCTACAATAATGAACTGGACAGCAAGACGTGATGGTATAAGGGAAAGTATACATACTTTAATAAGGGAATAATCCCCCACTTGCTGCAATTACACTAGCAACCCTTCTGGGCATACTTTCAACAAGGTTTTGATACACAGTTATGGGTATTTGTGTCCATTCCTTCAGCAAGAATATCGCCAGCTCAGCTGTAGATTTCAGACGTGGTTCCCTGGTCCGTAAGCATCGCTCTAACTTGACCCACAAATGTTCTATGGGGTTTAGGTCGGTACTCTGAGCAGGTCAGGGAAGACGTTTTACATCCATATCTTGATACCACATCCATATCTTGATACCACATCCATATCTTGATAGCGTTGTCTTCCTGGAAGTAACATTCGTCCATTCCATAAAATTGCCTGAGCGTAAGCAGATTGTCCAAAAGCTTCATGTAGTCGTCGGAGTTCAATTTACCAGGAACAACATGTAAAGGTCCTAGGCCATACCACGAAAAACACCCCAAACAAGTAGTCGAATTTTATGCAAATCCGCTGGCGTCCGTTCCATTATTGTGGGGTAGTGTATATATAAATGAGCTAAACACGCAATCTATGCGTAATTTTAATTTAACTTACAGTGCGATAAAAATACGAAATCGAACTCTGAAAGAAAATATTTAACTCAAACTCTTACCACCAGTTGACGATTTTACTATAAATTACTAGAATACTAAATGTAAAGATTCATCGAGTCCAAGAATCATCGAGTCCAAGAATGTCTTTTTGTGATTTATTTTCGGACATCAAACAAACAGTACAAACGGTACAACAACACAACAAATAATAATATTACGCTGAGATACATAAATTCAAGTTTCAAGAACAAGGAGGGAGCTTATCAAGAAAGCTCACAACCGAAGCCGTGCCATTCAGGAAGTCTTTTAAATTGTTTTGAATCACATTACTTTACGGACGATCACGTGGTCTCGCCGAGAGTGTCAGCAAGAGAAGCGGCTCAATCCCATGATAGTACTTTACGCAAGTCTAACTTGATTGGCTAGTTTCACGGGCTTGGCTTCACTTGGATATCTCGCCAATCTGATTGTTGCAGTAACCATTTGATTTTGAATATGCGCGTTGTTTCGTAGAAATACAATACATACACTAGCTCCTCAGCGTACAGCGTAAGTGTCCGACAAGTTGACTCTGATTTGCTCCTCATATATATGTTGTATGGTTGTTGTTAGTAGTATTTCTTGCCAACTTATATTAAGGGTACTTATATTTTAAAGAGCTTGTTTTCGTGAAGCAACGATGGCCTAATGGCTAAAGTCACGCACCTTCAGATTAACGTCGGCAGCGGAGGATGACTTCCCGAGTTCGAACCCAGCTGGCGGATAACTTTTTAGATCCTCCAAATTATTAAAAAAAACCTTCTTTTTCATTCTAATTTACTTTTCCTAATTTTTAATACCCTTTTCATATTTTTCCAAGCTTCCGTTGATTTTACATAAATAATCTAAGAACCACACCTGAACTCACTACCAGCTGATATTTTTCCGCCCCTCTGCCGTCCCCTTTGCTTTAGGATGATGGTGTCGTATCCACCGCTGGCTTAGGACCATTCTGATGTAACAAAAAGCATACATAAAACACTAACTTATATAATTATTAACTTATATAATAAAAGGATACAATTTTCGGCTCCCACCTCTACCCACCCATAGCCATGGATCTGAAAAGAAAAGAAGAAAGCAGAAAGGAAGAGATAAATCGCCAACAACTATAAACCTCGATGACATACGTATCTAGGTCATGTGATCCGATTAGCCAATCAAGTTGGACTTGCGTAAAGTACTATCATGGGATTGAGGCGCCTGTGTCAGCAAGAAGCTCTACTCTCAACAACACCCACGTGGTACATTCCTATTGTCAACACTAAATAAATAAATATGCACAACGAATTTCGTGGCCATATTCTTTTCAAGGAGTATTTACAACTTTGTAATTTAACCTCGTTTTATTACTTAACATAGGAAGAAACTTCGATGGTTTTAGTAGTTAGATGGATTCGTTGCAAGATTTTGTTTCGCAGGTCAATCAGTGTTTTCATTATAAAATCAAAAACTCGATATTTTCCATAACTAATCCTCAAACGCAATTTTACTAACCTATATTAAATAATGTCTGTCGTAAAATGGAATATTAATTTAATCACGTGTCATCAGTCGTGGTTTTAATCTGTCTTTCTTATATGCGACATATTCTACGACCAAGTATTGATTGTTTTAGTCACAAATCCATTAAGCTTTTATATATAAATCCTACTCCTATCTTAATTCTTCTTCAGATGCCCCAATATTTTTTCGTCACTAGACTATCAAAACTAGTTTACCGTGGTAACTCGGTTGAAAGAAACACATCTCCACAAGCCTCGAATAGAAATTCTACGTAGTTTCGAAACTCGTATATTTACTTTAAAGCGCCAATACAATCAAAATACTGACACGAGCCTTCAATATTCGCATGCATTAATTTCAATTCCGGAGCAATACATTTCTTTAATTTCACACTCCCTGGAGTTTTCCTTCTTTCAATGCATAAACCACACACACACACAGCTTGTGATTTCTTGTATTCAAATTAATGTGTTACATTGAAAAAAGAATGTTGCTGAACAGAGACGTTTCCATCTTAGAATGAGAGTTATATAACAACTAGGGGGCTCGCCCCCTGCTTGCTAACACTCACCAACCTCCGGAGAATGGAATCGTAATCCTCATTGGTTCGCTACGCGAACCTATGCTCGCTTCGCTCGCCTCAATGAAGACACGTGTCCTAGTAGAAGGGATTGTTTACGAAATATGATGTTCCAAAAAATGTTTTTCAAATCTAAATTGGTACAGCTACACTCTACGTTTATGAGTGATGGCAACGGCTTGGCGATTTTTTTTTGGCGCACTTCTAGTAGCTAGTTACGATAAATTAAGGCAACTCATCTTTCGTTGCGGTTGTTGTGGTTTTCATGGCAACCTCGGCAAACGGAGATTTTTATTTTGAATATTCTAGAAAGTTCTTCCGAAATCCGTTAAAGTCGTTTGATTTCATTGATTCGTTAGAAATTTTTTATTTCCTCCCATTTGTTAATTTGTTCTTAAAATATCATTTGATTGCATTGGTCCTTTTAAATCGTTTTCTGATACCATTGGTCCATTTATTTGTATTTTGACAGCTCTGGAATTTTTATTTTATTATAATAGTTTTCATGACAGGGATTAAGAGTTTTGTTTTTTTGACCATTTCCGTTTTCATTATTTTTTTACGAAAGAATTCTGACGTTATCAGGTTGTATTATTTCTTGCTTTTTTTTTTCTTTTGTAAATCTTTTTCTTTTTCAACATGCTCACTGTATTTAGTGCAATTGTAGTGATGGGCAGAATCGAGTACTTTTGAGTATCGAGTACTTAGTATTCGAGTACTTTCAAGTATCGAGTACTATTCGAATACACGAAAAAAACGATTAATCGATATAAGAATCTGAGAATTACGATATATGGCTTTTATTTGTAAAAAAACTTAATATGGCACGTGTTACTTGGTATAGTGGTTAGAAGCACGGATTTGGAGTAACACGGAACGTGGTTCGAATCCAGATCTAGGACTGTGCTTCCTTAAACAAAAAATAATATAAATCAAATTAGTTTGATTTTTTTTTTGCTTTGTAAAAGGATTGGGTTTTTTTCTCTCACAAAACTCTGAATGTTTTCTAAATTAAATGTTTGAGCATTTTTTTTTCTTCCGAATTATTAATATAAATTTTAAAAAATTTTGTTTAAATGAAAATTACTATTATTTCTTTTTTTGAACTTGTTAAAAAACAACTGTATTTTGAAAAACCAAACTACAATTTACGATTTGCCGAATTTTTTAATTTTTATCTCGATTTTACAAATCATTTTTGAATTTAAGTTTTTGCATTTTATGGATTTGGTTTTCTACTATAATTTGAGGAAATAATCACTCAACAGGAAACAAGACAAACTTTTATTTTGAAGGGAACCCCAAATATAAGAACAAAAATTCTTTTTCTACAAAACTCTAAAAATATTTTAAAAGATGTAAGAATGTTATTTTTAATACCAGGATCTGAAACTTTAAAAATATTTCTGTAAACTTAGCCCTTATTTCAATTCTTAATTTTTTTTTCAATATGGTATATTCACATTTAATAAGATTAAAATCTGCTTGTTGAAGTTCAGACAATTAAATTAATACATATTACACTTGCACTGAACTAGTAAAAATTTGTAATTCCAATATTTAGGTAGTAATATTAATAACGATATACATATTAAATTTTTATCATGTCAGGATTTTTGCTTCACATACTGAGCAATATAGGGCTCTTACAATGACAAAATAGGAGGGCATTTATCATCGTTTCATAACTTATTTCATAGTTCAGAAACCTGTTCGGTGAGACGTTGAAAATTCAATTAAAATAGTACTTTATTTCTAGTCCTCGTCTACAAGTTCTCATAATGGCTTTATTTTCCTTCCGTGCTTTCTTTGAATATTATTTCAAATCAGTCACAGTAATACTCCCAAGTGCTGTGTTCGCATTAAACGTCAGGGTGGTCATGTTCGATGAGATTTGTTTCATTAGCAAAACTGACCGTATCTTGATGCACGATATATCTCATAACTAGAGGAAAACTGACCCAATCTTCATCTTGTAGTCAGATATTTTTTGTACTTGATGTTTTTCGTTGCAACCACTAGGGTGGTTAAACTGAATTCTTATTAAATTTGAAATTTTTAGAAACTTTAAAGCTTATTATTGTGAACTTAATGTTTCTTAACTACATTAATTTCAAATTTTTAAAATACCATTTGGTGTTAAATTTTGAGTAAATATTTTTATTCCAATTAATTGAATAAAAACACCCAAGCTTGTAAAATCTATATATTTTAATTGGATTTGCTTAAGTGTAAAGAACCATAAATTAGTAATTTTTTGTTAAACCCACAGATCTTAAGAACATGTCATCCACGACTGAGTGTCAGTACAATAACCAACTAATTAATGTAAATGACGAGAATGGAACAAGTATTGTTCAGGGGCTGTTTCTTCTGGTGTCTAATTTCTCTCTCTTCCAAGGAAGGCACTTTGGACACAATTGTCTTGTTCGAGAATTTTTCTGCTACTAACAATACTCACTAATGTTACATAACAGGGCACCGTTTATAGGCAACGCCATCTACATTTATAATAAGTATATTTCAGACTGAATACACCAATTTGATGTTTTAAAAGCTATTACAAGTAACTTAAAACAAGTACTTAAAACATGTCCTAAAATGAACGATTCCATTTCCACATCACCCATGGGGTAGGAATCATGATGCACTTTTTTTATAGAGGTATCGCCAAGAGCTCTAATCCTCTTTAGCAGAGGTTCTCACCTCTAAATTTAATAACCAGTTTACGATGTAAACTGATTTTTCCTGTAGGAACCCTAGATATAGAATGCATGAAAAACTAAATTTAAAATTAGGAAAACTACAAACATTTAAATTACTTTAAAACTTTAAGGAGGGAAAACACAAGAAAGATCAAGCTAGAGAGGAAAACCACTGCTCTTCTTCAGATTCCAAATGCCTAAAAGAAAAGAGAAAGCAAACATAAAAACATGTGTGCCGAACTTAGCCACCACTACAAAAATTAACTTAAGTTTACTAGTATATATAACTAGCAGTGTAACTCTTCTTTACTTTTAAAACTTTTGGTAGATACACGCTGCTAAACATATAATGTTTAAGAACAGTTCTGAGTTGTCTCTAAGATTCAAGTGAGACGAGAATTAACCATCTTTTCAAAAAGTTAGCACATGCAGCTGGTGAGTGGGATTGGCTTATTGTTATATGCATTTGTTGGATCTTTACAGGTTTTTGAAAAGGTATAAGAAAGGAGTGTATACAAGCCAAAGGGAAGACATGTTCCTCCAATATATGATGATACAGATGTAATATGTTATAAAGTGAGTGACAGGAAAGATGTATCATTAGATATACAATGCCATCAGGACAGGCACAGTTTTTCTGGTCCTTTTTAAAGCATTACATCAATCCTTTTTCTCTGAATTGAGTTATACGAGAGTTCAGATCAAGAATGGAAATTAATGCAATGGGATTATGCATGTTTTGTGCGCTGAAATGTCTCTGGATAGGTGTTAAAACAGGGAGCTGCAGAAAAAGCATGTGCAATGGCATTTACTATCGACAGGCTCTGAGATATGTTGCCTATTTGTTTCAACGAAGGAGATCGAATATAATCTCATTGCCTTCCGAAATCTGTCCCATAACTGTGTAGGAGCAGCAGATGTTATGCTAAAAGCATATTTTTGCCAAGATTCCCTTAGGTCTTTGTGTCGCACTCTTTGAGCATTGCCTTTCACTCGTTACTGCATAAATACGAGCACTTTAGGCGCTGAATATCACTTCTTGCTTCAGCGATCTAATGTACATCACGCTTATCTTCTCTCATATAGAAATCTTTGTCATAATATGAACACTTACGTTTTTATTCTTTTAAACCTGATCTGGATGACTCAGTTTCAAATATATCTTGGTAATGGTAATTTTAGTTAACGTCGTATTAAAGAAACACAATGGGCTATTGACGACGGTCCGGGATCAGTCCCTTAAGGGAAAGATCCATGGACAACACTTCGTGATTTTGAACCACGGTCAGATGACGAAGCAACACCTGAGCTGGCACCCCACTCTCCAAACTTCTACACCAACCCAATGTGAAGACTTTGGGCCACGACAGATTTAAGGTGCACCAGCCGCCTCTACACCATACGCTTACAAACATCCATGCCAAGACCCGGATTTGAACAAGAAACGTTCCGATCTAGAGGCTAACACCTTAACCACTATACCGGTTGATCGGCTCAAATATATCTTGAGATATTTAAGATTCATACACACGATGACATGCAAAACAGGGAAACATATCGAAAACAATATACAAATGATAAAGCAGTTGAAACTAATTCAAGAGTTTTACAGGATTATCCTAGATATTAGAATCAATTAAATTTTAGAAACATTAATTTAAAACATAAATGAAAACAAATAAGAACTGAAAGCAACACAACATTTACTCAAATGCAAGAAAGAACCCAACATACAAATGATAAGCACTTGTAACTAATTTAAAAGTTTGGTGGAGTGGTCGCAAACGGGACAGTCCTTTTTTCTCGCCAAAGTGGTAACCTTCCCTTTAGGTTTTTTTATGGCAACCCTATTAAGAAGATTGGGATTTTAAAGACGTTATCTGATTGGAATTAAACGTGTTTTGAAGTGAAATTAAACGTGCTCTGATTGGTTTAGATTTTTTTTTTCCTAGTTTAACGATAAGAGATAACGACGCTTAATCCGCCACTTTGTTTTTTATCGTTTCACCGTGGTCTATGTTTTATCGTTCCTCGTGCATTTTTTTCTTGTTTAACTACTCCGTTTTTTTTTTTTTTTTGAATCCCGTTGTGTTACTCTAGTACGACGTTAACTAAAAATTACCAGTTAATTACCGTGTTTTTTTTTGTGTAAAGGTTGGTGTTTACTTTTTTTCAAGTTGAAAATGAGCCGTTCGCTAACTCGGATTGCCATGAATAATTTGCTTCGGTAGGGAGATCTGTCCGAAGACTAAACGCGTCCATTGTCAGGACTATATTTATTTTAAACAACGGCGTAGAATATCCGAGATCAAGAAGCTTGACAATGATTCGCATTTTGAAGCTGTTCGTGGATCACCAGCGGAATGTGCAGCATATTGCAGAAAGGATGGTATATTCAAGGAGTTTGGTACTCTTCCCGCAACTAATGTAGGCAGTAGCAAATTTGCAGATGTACTTGCTGCCGCTAAAACACGGTGACATTGAGGTCGTTGAGAGAGATTATCCGGGCATCTTCCTCCCATAGACTTCTAATATAAGTAGACTGAGCATCGCTATTGAGAAGAGCTTCACAAAGCGTCCGCAACATGTTGTCAGTAGTCACGTGACTGCTCCACGAAAATTCAGCTTGGATGCTTGATTTGGCCTTTTATCGCCTCTCTTGGCGACATTTTCTTTTAAAAGTTAGCGATTCGATGAGTATAATACTGAGTATTTCTGGAATTTGAGTTACATTTTAAAATTTTTGGGCAATGCAAATGAATATTTACTTTTTCACTTCTGAATATATTTGAATTCGTATCACTTTTTAATACTTTTAGTTTTTTTAAGAATTAAGTTCTAATTGGGATTAAGGTTAGCCAGTACACTTAAGATAAATAAATTTCCGTCAATAGATTAATTCCATGTTTTATATATAGTTTTTCAACTGTATTAGGTGTGGAGAAATTATCTAATTTAATTTCAGAAAATATTTCAAACTTTTGGAAAAAATTATTGAGGTCAGCATGAGTTGGAATTAATTGAAAAATAAATACCCATATTTTGAAATAACTTCAATTAATGTGCATGATATTGAATATGCATAATATTGAATGCTCCTTGAATTTGAGTTACATTTTACTATTGTTGGGCAATGCAAATTAATATTTACTATTAAACTGCTGGATATGTTTTGAATTCATATTAATTTTTAATGTTTTTAGTTATTTGAGCGTTTTTATAATTAACAGAATTTTTCATTGGGATTAAGGTTAACCAATACATTTACGAACAAAACAGTACGCTTGAGATAAATAAATTGCAGTCAATAGATTGCTCTCAGGTCAGGAGTTCAGATTAAAATTTGGTATAAGATAGCATGAATAAATATTTTACTGATGGATAAAATAAAAATACTGAAAACAGATTAAAAGATTCCCTGTTCATATGACGTTTGGGTAACCATTAAAACTTTCATTGATATTATGGATTCTTAATTGCTTACGTTTCCATAAGCACAAATTTATTCAATGAGTTTCGCATAAAAATATTAACAAAAAAAGTTATACATATAGTCTTTAAGATTGAATGAAACTATTTTAAACCATACCCTTGATGTTAGCTATTTTGCAATTTTAGATTTCTGGTTCAAAAACTAATTAAGTTGCAAGACAATTTTTATGCTTTTAAGCATGTACAAAAGTTTGGTAAAGATTTTTATATAGAATTTTTATTACTTATTGTGTGTGAAATCAATATTTTATAAATACAAAAGATAAATAAGAAAGAGTAAACGAATGAAATTTATTGACACATTTATCACATTTTAAATGAACTAAAAGACAGAAACAAAATTCTTCGATTAATTCATTTAAACGATTTTCTTCTTTCGTTATCTTGGGAAAACTAATAAATGGAACAAAATAAAAATTTTAAATACATAAGAACTGAATAAATGAATTTTCAGCAGGTGCACATCTTTACAAGTTCTTATTACAAGTAAATATAAATTGTTTTACTTATAGTTCTAAAAAAATCATAAATACAAATTCACAATTATAATACGGCTTAGAAAATGCTTTAATCCTATTTCTAACAAATTGAATTTATTTAATATATAATTAGAAGTTTCAAACGTTATATTTTATTTTAAATATTATTTTTATAAGAATAATGTAATTCTTATAAGAATAATGTAATTACAGTTTGCACAGATGGGTGGATACAAAACAATTTTTCTCAGCAAGAAAAATAATTTATGTGATGTACTTAAATTGATGTTACCAAATTCATAACATTTTTATCGTGAGACACGAAAGAATATAGTACTCTTAGTTGTGCCAAAACATAATCACCAAGAAAGAGAACGATTTCGCACAAGTGTTTACATTTCGGTTAATTATTTTTAATATTTTAAGACAGTATAAATTTCAATTTACAATTAGAAACACACTCCACCCGTTATTTTGTTTCAAATATTATTTTAGATACATACTGATTGCAAATGTATGAAATCTTTTCATAGAACGGGAAATATCCGCAGGTTGTATTTATTAATTTCTAAGTTAGAACATCCATTTTTATCAAACTACAGGGTGTCCTTAAAGTTCCTGTGCTGACGATTCGTGAATTTATTATACAAAATCAAAAGACTTTAAAACAATTATTTTTATGCTAATGGTGAAAAGCACTTTTAACATAACGCAGGAAAAAAATATGAACTTACATTTGGTTATCGTTGACTGTACGATCCCTCTTGGCGACTTTTCAAACAAAATCGCCAAATTTAAGATGGCGTTGATAAATAAGCCTCAAACAGCGAAATTCTCTGAATGCGTGATAAATTCATTTTGCAATGAAGAACAAAATTACCTGGAACTTTATCATCGCACAACTTGAGTGCGAAGAAAATCAAATGATAAAAATTAAAGCGCAGATAAAAATATAAACAGACGATAAAATTCAATAATTTAAAAAAAACACGGGCAATAATTTTTTTTTTAAGTTGAAGCACTGGAAGTTTTAGGTCAACCTGTAGAAAGTATTGAAAAATACAAATGTGAAATAAATGTTTTTCGCTCACCTGTGAAATGTAATGTTTCCACCTTTAATAATTTGGAGTTACATTCATATACGCATAACTGTAGATCCATTTTAACTTGAGTATTCAATGCATTTGCTGCTTGCTAAGGAAGAAGGAATGCGCAAACAATATGCGCGAAGAGAGAAGGAGTCACGTGACTGCTGATTTTGGTCATATGATCATGCGGACATAAAAAGGTTGCCATAGCTCACTCTACTATTATATCTCCTCTATGCTTCCTCCGTTAAAATACGAATATTCTTTCGTGCATCGAATTTTCTAGCGATTTATAATGTGGCGACAAAATGAGGGTAAGTTTCATTTTTCTATACCATTTCGCAAAAAATTACTATAAAATCCATAGAAATTGCTATCAAATCCATTTATGCAAAGGTTCACAGTGTGAATTTTGCTACATGGACACCGCGCCATCTTGTTATGGCGATCTCCGCCATCTTGGTTTGGCGACCAAAACAAACGCCTTGGCGCTACAGTCCCGTTTGCGACCACTCCACCAAAAGTTTTACAGAATATTCTAGATTTTAGAATTAATTAACTTTTTAAGCAATAATTTTGAACCTTTATGAAAAAGTAAACAAGAAATGAAAGAAACATTTAAACTTAATAATGACCCCAAGTAACTTTGTTAAGACTAATACTATCACTTAAAATAAGAAGTAATCTAGAATTTAAAGAAACGTAATAGAACTGATAATACTTAAGTGATTTTCCTAACCGACAGCAAATTGTTCTTGTACAAAATAAAGGGCATAGCATGTGTACTTCACTGATAATCCAGCCTGTCTATTCGGGAAATTGCTTCCAGAAAATTTTAAATCCAATTTCTTAATCGATGGAACTTTTCAGCATTTCATGCAGCACATATATTTTCAAGATAGCATGTAAAAATTGGGAATTTGTAGCCATTTACTCTGGTCAGGTACTTTGAAGAAAGTGACAGCCATCTCAAGAATGAAATAATAACGTTATTTTACTTGAAGAAACAGGAAAACATTTTGAGCGTAAAAGTATCTTATTTGTATAGATATTTTTAATACCAGAAATAAAGCTTGAAAATTAAAATTTAAAAAAAATTGACAAATTTAAATACAATTTTCAACAATAAAAGGCAAACTCAATGTCTTTTGCAAAGAAATCAAATCTCTTGATCGATGGAATTTTTCGACGCTGCATTCATCACGTGCATTTTCAAGATTTATAAAATTGGGAAAAGCAAAATCGAGACAAGAAAAATAAAACTAACGAGAACCATAGATATCCATACTTTTACAATATGACACTTCTGCTACTTAAGAATACGATGAATTCTCAGGTGTTCGAATGCGCAGCGACATACTTTTGGTATTTGAACAGCCAGCATGAGTACTCTTGTATGCGAATACCTTTGATGAGTACTTACTACTTTGTATGAGTACAGGAACTACTACTAGAGTACTTCCGGTACTCAAATGAATACTTTTGTAACCGATACTCCTAGGATGAATACAACTACTTTAGTACTTCCTGTATTCATGAATACTTCCTGTACTCATATGAGTACTTTTGTAACCGATACTTTGGATGAATACAACAACAACTACTTGAGTACTTCCGGTACTCATATGAATACTTCCGGTACTCACATAAAAGTATCGAGTACAGACTCGACAGTCAAACCTAAACCGTAACACTATGGGGAAATTTTCTGCGCACCCTAGCCGCGCACGGAAGGATCCATTTCCCTTATACGCGTTATTTTGAAGGGGTGTCAGGGAAACAGACCGAACCGTAACACTATGGGAAAGTTTTCTGGGCGAACTAACTGCGCAGTGACATTTTTAAACAGACCGAACCGTAACTCTGGAAGAGTGATCTGCGCGAAAGAAAATGCGCAGAGTGACGTTTTGAAGCAGCACAAACCGTAACCCGCAAGTATTTTGCTGATTTGAAAAAATCTCTGTGGGAATGTAGGGTTGAATGTTGTGTGTGTTTATAATTTCTTGAATCATGTACAGTCGAGGAGGGGAGCTGATGGATTTGACGGACTTTCTAATGAAAGTGGAAGAATTAGTAAAAGTTAATTTGTTTTAAAACGTATTCTGATCAAAGATTGGATGAAACTAAAAAGTACAATCTCCTTCAAATTTGCAATTATCATAGATATAAGATATAGACTACATAACTTTGTGAAAAAAATTTAAGCGTTACAGATGTAAGAAAAATTTTGTTTCAGCTTCGATTTTCAATTTTTACACAATAGCATTTAATTATGTTTGTGAAGTGTAATCTTAGTATTTTAGTGGTGAGATTATTTGATCTGCGATCAGCAGTTTGTTTTTTATGTATAATTAAATATCTAGAAAGTCCACAAATTGAATACATCTGTTTCTATTAATATTAAAATAGACCATTTTGTTAAATTTTGTCTCATTAAATCCTACTCAATATAATAATTTATTAGATTGTTACAAGATATGCCCATTAAAATTAAGATCTAAATAGAGTGATTTTTTATTTCAAAAGACTATATTTTGTGATTTTTCACTTGTAAGTAACTCTGAACAAGAGACATGCTATTTATTCAAATTACTTGCATATCATTTTATTCGAATGCGATAAAAGAACTTTTCTCATACTCTGTTCATCAGGAAAATTGTTCAGTGAAACTTCGATTAACTATCCGAGTCGGGTTCGGGAAGGTTATCGAATTCACATAACACGAAAACCTTAAATAATGAACCATCCTCATCCATTACATATAAAGGAATGATTAAAAAAATGTTCGTTTACGAAATGGAAATACAACGTACATACATGTATTTTATTTTACAAAAATTAACAATTTCGAATTTCCATTAAGTACAGTATAGTGCATATTGTTACTAGAATTTAAGCTCTAAGTGTACATACATATTCCAAAATTTAAAAATAGTCTATCACACATTTTTTGTGTTTTTACACACAAACTTTTAATATTTAATGAATTATCTTTTAATAACGGACTGTTCATCTGCATAGGTTTTTGTTTTAAACATTCCATGTGACAATGGGGCCCTGTTGGTAGAGTAACAGATTAGCAATAGGAGGGTTGCAAGTTCGAATCCAACAAACACCGTCGTGTGCAAAGGGGGCTGGTGCACGTTAAATCTGTCGTGGCCTCAAATGCCATCACGTTGGCGTGGTGTGGAAGTTTGGAGAGTGGTATGCCAGTTCAAGTGTTGCCTTGTCATCTGACCGTGGTGTCCTCGGATCATTCCAGTTGGGATTGACCCCGGACCGTTGTCAATAGCCGGTTGTGTTGTTCCAGTACGACGTTTATTAAAATACCTACCAACCATATAATAGGTAGGAATTCAGCCAAAGATCGTCGTGTATAAGGGGACTGGTGCACGTTCGATTCGTCGTAGCCTCATATGTTCTCAAGTTGCCGTGGTTTGTTGGAGGTTTAGAGAGTGGACATAAAAACATTAGTTCATATGGGGTCGATTTACGATTTTTCTTCGATTTTACGTTTTTTTCTTCTTCTGAGGACCGTTAAAAATTTTATTTGAAAGATAAAAAAAGCACGGGAACATAAGCATGGAAAGTATTTGGAATTTAGGAAAAAAATACAGACGATTGAAGTGGAATTTAGGGAAAGAAGCTTGAAGATTAGTACTTACGTGTGCACGTGACCTTTGGTATTTCCGTAGTACTGGTATTTTGCGAGGTGAGAAAATCTTAATTTGATATATACAGGGTGGTCCCGAATTCATGGTACAAACTTTAATGGTAGGTACAGGACATTGTAACAATGATTTATTGTATAGGAATGTATAGTCGCAAGTGACGCGGTGAGGCGTAAACAGGGGAAATAAAAGGAAAGAGAAATGGAGTGATCGGTTGGTATCATTGCCGGTAGAGGGCAGTAGATGTCTAGCCGCTGTTGAACATGATGCATCGCAGTAGGGAAAAGCGCCATTCACAATTGTGCTGCCGTAGACGATGGGTGACTTTACGTATGCAGAAAAAGCAGACATGCATTACATGTACGGCCGTGCAAATGGTAACGGCAGAGCTGCGTTACGAATGTATCGCGCGGAGTATCCTGATCGACGAATGCCGGATCATAGAATTTTTCAACGGTTACATCGTCAACTTTGTGAAACAGGTGCGTTCGACGTCAACAGACATGGCGCTGGTCGAGTAAGAGCTGTACGCACTCCAAGGCTGGAAGAAAGCATCTTGAACATTGTGGCTGATAGACCCGAGTCAAGCACAAGAACTGTTGCGCGTGACGTAGGTGTGAGTCATCAGACTGTATGCAGAGTGTTAAACGAAAATCGCTTACACCCCTTCCATTTTCAGAAAGTACAAGCATTGAATCCGGCAGATTATCCTCGCCGCGTGAACTTCTGCCTGTGGGTGATGCAGCAATGTGCGTTGCAGCCGGATTTCGTAGATTATGTGCTATTTACAGATGAAGCGACATTTTCACGCGAGGGTGTCTTTAATGCGCACAATTCCCATGTGTGGGCAACCGATAATCCACATGCAACGCGTCGACATGCGTGTCAACAACGTTTCAGTATTAATGTGTGGGCTGGTATTGTGAACGACTTTTTGATTGGCCCATACTTACTACCCACGCGGCTCACTGGCGGAAGCTATCTTATTTTTCTGAAAGAAGTGTTACCACAACTGCTGCATGATGTTCCGATCGCCATTCGTAACCGCATGTGGTTTCAGCACGATGGGGCGCCAGCACACTTCAGCATTGATGTACGGAATTACCTGAATGCCACGTTTGGTACTCGATGGATTGGGCGTGGTGGACCAGTCCCTTGGCCACCCCGATCTCCCGATTTATCGAGCCTCGATTACTTTTTATGGGGACATCTAAAGCATCTTGTTTATGAGACTCCAGTTGACTCAGATGAGGATCTCGTCGCTCGCTTATCTGTAGCTGCTGCAGGTGTGCGTGAAATACCAGGCATCTTTGAACGTGTACGCCAATCGCTCCACCGACGCTGTCAAGCATGTATCGATACTGGTGGACGCAATTTTGAACAATTACTGTAAACATGACACTTGTCAACAACGCTTTCAATAAAATCTTTGTTTTTCCTTTCGGCCGTTATTTCCCCTGTTTTCGCCTCACCGCGTCACTTGCGACTATACATTCCTATACAATAAATCATTGTTACAATGTCCTGTACCTACCATTAAAGTTTGTACCATGAATTCGGGACCACCCTGTATATATATACAGGACAAAGTCCCAAATCCGGAATCCTCCGGACCTCTGCATTTTCTGACTATTTCGGATCATTCGCAGTTTTTTTTTTTTGTCATATTTTTCATGCCTGGTCTGACCCCACCCAACCCCGCTCGTTATTTACGCCCGGAACACGTTTTCAATACTGAAATAGCAGATATATAAATCGGAATAATTTTTTTTTTAAATAAAGAAAAAAACTTTAATACAATGCAGAAAATTTTACTTACAAAACTTCTAATTTTTCTGTGTTGTATTTACTCTGAACTTGTGCGTTGTTTCATCAATGTGGTCCAGGTTGAACGCTTTGTTCTGTAAAAATTGTACATAGAAAAGTGAGAAAAAAACGCTGGTTAGCAAAACGTCCGGATTTAGGACTTTTTATTGTATTCATAACGGTGTGTGAGTATTGAACAAAATATGTGAACGCTTGTAAATGGCCACTGAATAAAACAAATTCACTGGCCACTTATAAACTTTACCTTTATCCGGGAACAATCCCAAGGACCACACCACGTAATTTTGAACCACGGTTAGATGACGAGTCAACACCTGAGCTGGCACACTACTCTCCAAACTTCCACGCCAACGTGAGGACATTTGAAGCTACAACGGATTTAACGTGCACCAGTCTGCTTTGTACACTACGGTGTTTGTTGGATTCCAACTCATAACCCTCCGGTTTCTAATCCGTTACTGTTCCAAACGGGCCACCGCGGTCCTACCACATGATGGGTGAAGATTCTCAAATTATGAATATCGGGGACAAGTTGTATTCTGTATCAATTTCTATTATTTATTTTGTATTTTAGTGTGTTTGTGAAAAAAAAGTACAAGACAGACACAAAGGAAATTTTTTCTACAGTAGCACAAAAACATTAAAATTTTGCACATAAATCTTTATAATAAGCAATTCTAATATTTTCTTTTTGTTTCGTGTTTTACTACTTTCGAAAGTTCTGCTTTGCATTTTCAAGACTCCATTTCAATCCTTAAAATTTAAAGGATTAAAATCTTTCTGTGTGTTAAATACGTGCTTCACTTCTCGAGCAACAGATTCACATCCCTGTACGAACGCATTTCAGCAACAAGTGCAGATATCGTTGTATGTTATATTAAAGTTGTCAAGGTGATAGCTCTCTCTCTCAAGGTGTTAGCCGTAAATTTCCTGGTTCGAATCCAGGTCCGGGCATGGATGTTTGTGAGCGTATGGCGTAGAGGCGGCTGATGCACCTTAAATCTGTCGTGGCCGAAGGTCCTCACGTTGGGTTGGTGTGGGAGTTTGGAGAGTGGGGTGCCAGCTCAGGTGTTGTTTCGTCATCTGACCATGGTTCAAAATAACGAGGTGTTGTCCTCGGATCTTTCCCTGAAGGGATTGATCCCGGACCGTCGTCAATAGCCCGTTGTACTGCTCTAGTACGACGTTAATTACAAATTACCAATATTATATTAATACTAGAAAGATGCCTTATACATAGAAAGACGGAACAAATTAGAAATATTTTTTAGGTAAGAGATAATATGAAAAAAATTGCAAACTTGGTATACACAAATTTATTGTTTTCATTACTCTGCTTTTTAATAATCCCGGCAGCTACTTTTTTGTGTAGTCTCATTAGCAAAATCTTCGCACGCTTTATTTTGATCCGTCGTATGGCTGCACCGAAACCTTTGTATTAAATTCTAAGTGCCGCATATGGAATACTAGACTGATCTCTTAGCGGCAACGTGAAATTTCTCCTATTTTCTGCTTCCCTGTCATCTTCGTATAAATTCCAAGCATTTACAGCAAAATTACACTAATGTGCCAAATGTCATGGGATAACAGTATGCAAATTTACAAGTAACCCTGGCATTGCATTCAAAGGCTGTAAAGAGTCAGATGGTGCTGTCTGTTGAACTCTTGAATGTCTACCCGACTAGAAGGACATTTGGAGCTAAACGCAAGGAGTAAACATTTCGGACATTGTTGAGACTTGTAAGTCGGACATTGTGAGACTGTGTCAAACTACACTGCGTAAACTGATGGACACATTCAATGAGAGACGCACTAAAGGGGAACATGTTGGTAAACAAAATGTAAAGTTGTGAAACTATCATGAATATTATTGGTCAGGTCAGAATAATTACAGTTTAAACCAAATAATTCAGTCAGAATATCAAATTCAATTCGGTGGTAGGAGAGTTTTAGGCTGGCACTCTACCCTGCACCAGTTGCCTGAGAGTCATGAACAGCACAGGTTCGATTCAGGTGACTACCCTGAGTGTATTTCTCTTTTGTATAAAAAACTATCCTGGTGCAAATTGACCAAATAGCATGTATATTCGCATTGTACTGATGTGCACACACTAATATTTTAAGGTACTTCATTCAACACATTTCTGACTGACTGTTTGTGATACAGTGTGTGGGGTTTTACTTCTATATAGTTTTGTTTTCATGATTTGTTTTTAATTAACGTTGTACCAGAGCAATACAACTCGCTACTGACCACGGTCTGGGATCAATCCTAAGGAATAAATCGAATATATTAATAGTTTGCCCTTCTATATTTTTTACTACACACAATAATGGTAATTTTAGTTGACTTCGTACTAGAGAAACATAACGGGCTGTTGACGACGGTCCGTGTAATGGTAATTTTAGTTAACGTCGTACTAGAGCAATACAACGGGCTATTGACGACGATCCTGGATCAGTCCCTTAAGGGAAAGATCCGAGGACAACACCTCGTTATTTTGAACCACGGTCAGATGACGAAGCAACACCTGAGCTGGCACCCCACTCTCCAAACTTCCACGCCAACCCAACGTGAGGACTTTCGGCCACGACAGATTTAACGGGCACCAGCCGCCTCTACACCATATGTTTACAAACATCCATGCCCGAACCCGGAACCTTCCGATCTAGAGGCTAACACCTTAACCACTATACCGGTTGGTCGGCTTACACACAGTACAAATGAGCTGTTATGACTGCAACAGTTACCGTAAATATTACCAATTATCGCCATATGTTTAAGAGTACGTCCCCTCCCCTCCTTTTAAAACTTTTTCAAAAACGACGAGTACATTCATTTTTTAAAAGATAATTTATGAAAGAAATTGATTGTAAGTTTCTAAATTTGAAAAAAAAAATTCGCCGTCGTTAATTGTTTGGATTTGTGGAGGAAAAGTTTTCTAAAGTTTGAATAATAAAAATGAATTGCGTACTGAAAAAAAAATTAATTAATGTGTAGGTTGAATTATGCTTAATTAAAAATAAAGGTTTTTATGTACCATTTGTTTATTTTGTTCCTGTGTACTGAATCGAAGTGAAGTGAAGTAAGCATTCTGTTTATTTACGTTTAATGCTTGACTACGGTTCCGTCATTGCAATCGACATGATTTCGTATTCATATGTGTATACTAAACAAATAAAACATGTCGATTAGAATGTGGGAACCATAATTAATACATGTTTACCAATGTTGTGGTATAACGTAAGTACTCAAGAACAATTTTTTCCGGGAAGCTTTGACTACACACCATCAATTAATTTATTATCGCAAGACATGAGTGTTGTGAGAATATAAACCATAAGACAAAATCATACTGCCAAATGAAAATATTAAATTGAGTAAGTATTCGTTTGAGGCCTAGATTTAATAACCTAATTTTTCCTAAAATAGTAATCAGTTTCATTTAGTTGACAAGATATGAACATGAAGCTTATTTTATGTATTGACAATGTGTAGAGGCCTATAAGCCCTGTAAAATTAGTTTAAACTTATTTTTTATTGAAAAACATGCAAGATTTTTATCATAAAATGAAAATCTGCATGTAGCAGTTTTTAAAGCTATTGCATAAGTTTAAATCTAACAATTTGTATTCAAAAATTTTGTTTTTCTAGCTAATAAAACTTTAAAAATTCCATTTAGAAAATCAAATTATTCATTTCTGCATTTTTTTTACAAGAATCTGAATTCTAAAAGGTGTTTATTTTTGGGGTATTAGGTTTTTCAGTCGTCTGAGTTGGCAATACTGCCCTAATGCCTTGTTTCCCACCATTAGTTCTTGTGAACGACATACCACGGAATCAATGATCTGTTTTGGATGTTAGCAGATGATACAGCTGGGTTAGCCAGAAACCATGATCTTACTCCCTTGAAACTTGGCTTACTGCTTGGGAAATTACAATTAATGTTGATAAATGCCAAGTTATACTTTTTACTAGATATTCCTGACCCTATTTTTTATGGAAATCTGATACCCTGGTCCTCTAATTGCAACTATCTTGGAGTCATATGTCCTTTGGACTCTCCCCTTTACACCTTAATAGGTTGAAATTCCATGCTATCTATCCACAGGAACCCCCCCGCAAGAGTTCCTAAAAATATTAGAACCTTTTTCATCAATTTCCATTGAGCAGCATTTGGACAACACTATTGCTACTATTCCGAGAGACAAGTAAAAAAATTTGAGCACTGCACTCTAAAGGTTAATTGGATTGTGTGGGGAAGAGAATCCAAATAGTTAATTTTCCATACTACATTCAGAGTAATGCCCTCATGTGTATAAGAGGTCTCTTGATTTTCATCAATGCTTTCTTATATGGTATTAATGTTTGCTTGGGAACATGGAATGAGGCTTCACAATTGTGCTGTGTTTCTAAAAACTATTTCATGTTTGCCGAAGACACATGATTCACCCCAAAGGAATTTGGTAATCTTTGTCTTCACCATGCGCACAATCACTAAAACATGATGTATTCAAGTCACCCCATGCAGAGTTTGTCAGCATCTAAACTAAATGACAATCAAATCGCAACAAGAGGTAAACGCTTCAGATAAAATTGATGTAAAGACAAGTTTCTTTAATTCAATGGTGGATATTCTTTTCTCCATTCATTCTTGGAAAAATCATTTGATACACCAAGTTTGATCAAAGTATGACAGTTTATATAAGGTTTTATGAAATAATATAACTCAGGTTGATGTTTTAGCATTTTATTAACAGATAAAACAATTTTATTTTCTACTTCTCATAAGAAAAGTTGCATTAAAAAAAGAACACCATTTCAGTCCTGTGAAAAAAAAACACTTTCGGTGCAATTGATAAAATCTCATTTGCATGTCTCTTGGGCAGGCAACAAATCATTATTTTCCGAGTTCAGGTACTGGAACAACTGTCCTGTATCTGCAGACTAGGCAACTTAAAATAAACCCGATTCCATTTCCACATCACCCATGAGGTAGGAATCGTGATGCGTTTTTTTTAAAGAGGTATTGCCAAGAGCCTTAATCCTCTGCTGTAGCAGTTTCCAACTGCCATTTAAAGAATCACATTTCTAAAATTGAAAGAATGAAGATTAAAATGTATTTATAAGAAGAAAAGATACCATTTAAGGAAAAACAATCGGATTTAATCAGGGCAGGGTCCGCCAAGAGGCATAAGCAGGGCTTACAGGGAGTTAACAATGTCAATAGCAGAATGAATTTATTTAGCTAGTCAACAAATGATTTGTAGAAAATGGGGATAATTCCGGGAGAAAATGCAAAGTTACACAATAAAAACAAAAATCAAGGATTGTGTTCGACACCACTGCAGCTTCACTTAAAACACAGGAAAAGAACATTAACAAACCGTGAAGGTGAGTGATGTACCAAAGTATAGGTACTATGACAGGTGGTTAATTTAAAGTGCAGTTTTTAGTTACCTTTCACTGAGGATTAAACCCATCATTTCTGTGGAAAGGTCTACATACACATGGAATAATTTTTTACCCACAATAAATTCTTCCATCCCTAAAAGATAAAAAAAGAAGAGAATATGTAGACAGGAGTATAAATAGGGGGGGGGGAAGCAAAGGATTCTCTGAACTTTGTATAAAGCTCATACTTAGGTAGCTGCAGATCGTACCTGGAGTTCCATTGATGAAATTTGGACTAGTTTAATTCCATTCCATGTGTTAGTACCACAAGCCGTGTGATGCAAACCAAAAAGCTGAAGTCGTGACTGATCTTAACCTTTACATTTAGCTGCTGTAAGGTCACATTTAACTTTATTCAGATGTTGTACCATGCATTACCCCTCAAAAAGCCCCATCCACCACAATAACAAATTGTGAGCCATTGGTATGCATAGATTGGAGCCAGAAACATTCTATTATGGTAAGAAGTACTAAAATCGGATAGAAACCTAGACAAGAACTAATAAAACAAAAATAGAAAATTAAGCTGGAAAAGGAAGCATAACATTAGTAAAATCAACAGGTATATAGAACACAAAGCACATTATTTATATAATTAGAAAAATTAATTTTGAAGAGATTTATGTTTTTCTGTATATGCTTAAAACATCTGTAAGGCTTTATTTTTCTTTTTAATCACTATTGACAACTGAATTTGTTATATTTGCATCTCCACCCAACAACTTTTCCAGCTTCTATAGTGATACTCTTGAATATTTCCATTATCTTGGAATCATTCACATTGGGGGTAACAACTTTACAAACCTGGAATCAAAAGGTGTACTACAGCTTTAAATAGCAACAGGGATTTCGACCATAACATTAGAATTCGTATCATTTGAAGACTCGCATGTGTCCTGGTGAACTTGTGTAGCACCATTGGATGCGATTACAAAATGTATGTGCTTACACATTTGTAAACGTACTGAATGTTCCACACAAGTGTACTGAAATTCATGAATACATGGTCGTGTTTCATCACATTGAATTTGGCATCCATTTTTTATGAAACTGAGACATGTTCTATTCGGATTACACCCTTGATGCTTTTAGTAATGATCCAGGATTACAGAATATTTATTTCTGATCATTTTGATGGTCGAAGTAAGTTTACTGCATTTCAAAGAAAGTAAGTGATTAATCAACTCGTTTAAAACACTAGTGAGCCCCAGAGCTAAAAGACATCCAACCTTTATATTGTTTTGGCTTCTTCCCTATACTCTAATTGTTGAAAACTTTCTACCTTCATATTTGTATTTTTGCCTAACTCTACCCTGTAGCAATAGGCTCACATTTTAACAAGCTTCGAATAGTGCTTCAAGATATACCAAAGCACCATCATTTGTGGAATATTTAGAAACAAACAAATCCAACAAAGAATGAAACATGAGAGCATCAGTCTTTTGGGCCAAACTAAAAAAGATCCTGTTTAATAGTTTCACACAAATCCCCAGTTTTAATTATTGTTCCAAGCTCGGTTATATGGTTATGAAGGGTGTCGATTATCTTTTCAGTAACTTTTCATACAGGGCCTGTGGAAGAGAAAGCTTTTAATATTTCACCATTGTTTGCATTCCGAATATGCCTATTCATATAATGCATATTTGAAAACAGATTATTGCAGTGGGGACAGTAATGTTCATTATTGGAAGCCATTAAAACAATCTAAATTTGCAAGTAGAAAAATCAGTTGAATTGAAAACAATCCAAATGGGAACAAAATGAATGCAACACTACCAAGATGGAAATAATTAATACATGGACAACCACAAGTTAAACGAAACAATTAACACACTGAAAAACAAATTAATACACTTGAATACAAATTAATACACTGCAAATAAATTACAATACTTAAATGGAAACAAAAAATACACTGAAAACCAAACACTACGCTGAAAACAACACATTGAACGAAGCAATTAACACAGAAAATCAAATTAAACAGACAATACACTGAAAAATAAATTTATGCACTGTAAATTAATGACAACACTGAAATGGAAACAAATAAAACAAAATTAATGCACCGAAAATAAGTGTAAAACTAGTAAATCTTAACCCTAGTAAAAAAAACCTAGTGAAAGTAACAAATTAAACAAAACGAAATATCACAGTGAAATAAATGTATCACGAAATGGAAATGAAACACAGAATATCGAAATGGAAACAATTCAAATGAAATAAAAAGAAAGAAATGAATTACTTGAATATCACAGAACAACGTACATACATATCATGGACGGCAAGCAATCAGTATCTAAGAAAAAGGTGCTAGCTTTGTGAACCAGATTACGCGGGCTTTCTGCTTTGCGAACCCTAAGAGATGACACAATCGGCTTTATAATACCCCTCCCAAAAACACATCTTGTTTGCACCTCACGCTCGAAAATGAACTCTTCCACTTTTCAGCGGACATGCGCACTACGGAGCTTCCATAGTGTTACGGTTTGTGTTTGACTGTCGAGTCGAGTACAGCGGTTACTTTTAAGTATCGAATACATGAGTACTTTTGTACTCGAATACTCCCATCACTATGCAATTGATAAGTTTCAAGGTGTTCATACCCAACATTCGTAGCTTAGTTTCTCTGCTGATTCACAAATGTGTTTTGATATGTTCTTAAGCTTACTACTTTTGTGAAAGTTTAAAAAATATATACTTTCCAAACGTTTTTAAATGTGCTTAAAAAGTGTGTTGTAAAAAGAAAAAAATTTGTGACAGAAAAAGAAATAATTATTTCCTTGGCGACTTTAGAAGTGCGCCAAAAAAATCGCCAAGGCCGTTGCCATCGCTCATAAACGTAGAGTAGCTGTTCCTCTAAATTTACTCTATTACAGAAATATATATACAGTACCTCTAAAATCAGAATTCAAATGAAAACTTAGAGCAAATTTTGACTCGAAATGTGAGTGCCACTTTGAAAATTGAATACCCAGCATGTTGTTTGTGTGTACATTTCCCCAGCACTCGAACGCACAACACTTTTTCATTTAGTTTGTTGCTGAAATTTGTAGTGCAAGCGTCTTTTTGAACTATAATTGTTGGCCCGAAAAGGACCGTTTTTTAAATGGCCCTGAAAAGATTCTCCGCTTTCTTTGATTTCTATTATAAACTGCAACAGCTCAACTAAAATTCTTTTTTTTTTCAGTAAAATTTCATCCGATAACGCTATAAATAAATTCAATTGATGCGCGAGATTTCGTGGTAAACAAACAATCGTACAGTGTTGCCAAATCGCGATAACAAATAACGTGTTTTTTACGTGCCACGTAAGAGAATTATATATAGAGATCGGCACTGGATTCCTGAATTTGACTACCGATTTTTAACTTTTTTTAGTCATGGTACTTTGAAATAAGATTAAAGGAACCGATTGGATCACCGTATTCGGATCTCTACAAGCATAAATTAGAAATCCTAAATATTTTTCGAAACATATTTATTTTAAAGCACCAATCTATATAAATAAGAATGGAGTGTTTGTTTGTACATTCAATATTTTCGACCCATTTCAAGTTTTCTATCCGTTTTGGACCCTTCTGATGCCGAATCCGTCTTTTTCTCGTTTGGTGTCTGTCTGTCTGTCTGTCCGTCCGTCCGTCTGTCTGTCTGTCTGTCTGTCTGTCTGTCTGTATGTTGTGCCCTATACACGTCCACGCGGTTTAAGATATTTTCATGAAAATTTGCATACAGTGAGTACTTATCTTCATTTAGTGAGTGGCATTGGTTGCGAAAGTCTGTCTGTCCGTCTTTCTGTTCTATGCTCGATTTTGTGTTAGTGTGTTTGTGTAGACATCACATGAATTGTATTCCAGATATTTTATTGCATTGTATTTTATTTTATACATTATCTATTAGTTTAGTGAATGCAATATTAAACATTTCTTTATTGTTATATTTAGTTGAGTTTCATGCTAAAACACCTGAGTAAGTATACTTAAATCAACCATAATTTGGTAGTTTGGGAAAAATTGGAATGTCTATTGAATATTACGATTACTTCGTTTGCTTTACCAGTACTGCTGAAAAAGTAATTATTCTACAATTTTTTTTTTTTTTTATTGAATTTCATCTCTGATACTTCATTTATTTCGAGTCTTATTTTTATTCTTTGCGCAATGAAAACGATTTAAGAATATTTGTTACAGACGATATTTTTCAATGAAACGAGAATGAACAAGATCGCGCGAGCAGTGATATTTTTTCTGGTTCTTTCGCTCTGAATTAATTTTACATTTCTAAATTTTGTACACTTTTAGTTGTAAGTTGTGGCAACTGTGCGAGATCAAGAGATAAAATTGAATCACAAATTAATATCTTTAGAACAATTTTTTGCGACATCTTTTATTTTGTTTTACTTCGCTGTTTCCTGTTTTAAATATTTATTATTTTAATAAATGTGTTTTCCTTCTCATCACCATAGAGGAGATATAATAGTAGAGTGAGCTATGGCAACCTTTTTATGTCCGCATGATCATATGACCAAAATCAGCAGTCACGTGACTCCTTCTCTCTTCGCGCATATTGTTTGCGCATTCCTTCTTCCTTAGCAAGCAGCAAATGCATTGAATACTCAAGTTAAAATGGATCTACAGTTATGCGTATATGAATGTAACTCCAAATTATTAAAGGTGGAAACATTACATTTCACAGGTGAGCGAAAAACATTTATTTCACATTTGTATTTTTCAATACTTTCTACAGGTTGACCTAAAACTTCCAGTGCTTCAACTTAAAAAAAAATTATTGCCCGTGTTTTTTTTAAATTATTGAATTTTATCGTCTGTTTATATTTTTATCTGCGCTTTAATTTTTATCATTTGATTTTCTTCGCACTCAAGTTGTGCGATGATAAAGTTCCAGGTAATTTTGTTCTTCATTGCAAAATGAATTTATCACGCATTCAGAGAATTTCGCTGTTTGAGGCTTATTTATCAACGCCATCTTAAATTTGGCGATTTTGTTTGAAAAGTCGCCAAGAGGGATCGTACAGTCAACGATAACCAAATGTAAGTTCATATTTTTTTCCTGCGTTATGTTAAAAGTGCTTTTCACCATTAGCATAAAAATAATTGTTTTAAAGTCTTTTGATTTTGTATAATAAATTCACGAATCGTCAGCACAGGAACTTTAAGGACACCCTGTAGTTTGATAAAAATGGATGTTCTAACTTAGAAATTAATAAATACAACCTGCGGATATTTCCCGTTCTATGAAAAGATTTCATACATTTGCAATCAGTATGTATCTAAAATAATCTTTGAAACAAAATAACGGGTGGAGTGTGTTTCTAATTGTAAATTGAAATTTATACTGTCTTAAAATATTAAAAATAATTAACCGAAATGTAAACACTTGTGCGAAATCGTTCTCTTTCTTGGTGATTATGTTTTGGCACAACTAAGAGTACTATATTCTTTCGTGTCTCACGATAAAAATGTTATGAATTTGGTAACATCAATTTAAGTACATCACATAAATTATTTTTCTTGCTGAGAAAAATTGTTTTGTATCCACCCATCTGTGCAAACTGTAATTACATTATTCTTATAAGAATTACATTATTCTTATAAAAATAATATTTAAAATAAAATATAACGTTTGAAACTTCTAATTATATATTAAATAAATTCAATTTGTTAGAAATAGGATTAAAGCATTTTCTAAGCCGTATTATAATTGTGAATTTGTATTTATGATTTTTTTAGAACTATAAGTAAAACAATTTATATTTACTTGTAATAAGAACTTGTAAAGATGTGCACCTGCTGAAAATTCATTTATTCAGTTCTTATGTATTTAAAATTTTTATTTTGTTCCATTTATTAGTTTTCCCAAGATAACGAAAGAAGAAAATCGTTTAAATGAATTAATCGAAGAATTTTGTTTCTGTCTTTTAGTTCATTTAAAATGTGATAAATGTGTCAATAAATTTCATTCGTTTACTCTTTCTTATTTATCTTTTGTATTTATAAAATATTGATTTCACACACAATAAGTAATAAAAATTCTATATAAAAATCTTTACCAAACTTTTGTACATGCTTAAAAGCATAAAAATTGTCTTGCAACTTAATTAGTTTTTGAACCAGAAATCTAAAATTGCAAAATAGCTAACATCAAGGGTATGGTTTAAAATAGTTTCATTCAATCTTAAAGACTATATGTATAACTTTTTTTGTTAATATTTTTATGCGAAACTCATTGAATAAATTTGTGCTTATGGAAACGTAAGCAATTAAGAATCCATAATATCAATGAAAGTTTTAATGGTTACCCAAACGTCATATGAACAGGGAATCTTTTAATCTGTTTTCAGTATTTTTATTTTATCCATCAGTAAAATATTTATTCATGCTATCTTATACCAAATTTTAATCTGAACTCCTGACCTGAGAGCAATCTATTGACTGCAATTTATTTATCTCAAGCGTACTGTTTTGTTCGTAAATGTATTGGTTAACCTTAATCCCAATGAAAAATTCTGTTAATTATAAAAACGCTCAAATAACTAAAAACATTAAAAATTAATATGAATTCAAAACATATCCAGCAGTTTAATAGTAAATATTAATTTGCATTGCCCAACAATAGTAAAATGTAACTCAAATTCAAGGAGCATTCAATATTATGCATATTCAATATCATGCACATTAATTGAAGTTATTTCAAAATATGGGTATTTATTTTTCAATTAATTCCAACTCATGCTGACCTCAATAATTTTTTCCAAAAGTTTGAAATATTTTCTGAAATTAAATTAGATAATTTCTCCACACCTAATACAGTTGAAAAACTATATATAAAACATGGAATTAATCTATTGACGGAAATTTATTTATCTTAAGTGTACTGGCTAACCTTAATCCCAATTAGAACTTAATTCTTAAAAAAACTAAAAGTATTAAAAAGTGATACGAATTCAAATATATTCAGAAGTGAAAAAGTAAATATTCATTTGCATTGCCCAAAAATTTTAAAATGTAACTCAAATTCCAGAAATACTCAGTATTATACTCATCGAATCGCTAACTTTTAAAAGAAAATGTCGCCAAGAGAGGCGATAAAAGGCCAAATCAAGCATCCAAGCTGAATTTTCGTGGAGCAGTCACGTGACTACTGACAACATGTTGCGGACGCTTTGTGAAGCTCTTCTCAATAGCGATGCTCAGTCTACTTATATTAGAAGTCTATGCTCATCACACGCAACAGCACCACAAAGTATTAGACTTAAAAATGTTAGGTAAGTCAGTATAAATTTTCAGTAAATTTTAAGTGTAGTTCTGCCATTATTTAAAGAATAATGCCGTTATTTAAAGAATAATGCCGTTTTTTAAAGAATAATGCCGTTATTTAAAGAATAATGCCGTTATTGAAAGAATAATGCCGTTATTGAAAGAATAATAATGTTTATTAATCCAAACTGGAACTTTTTCCAACATTAAAAAATTCGTTGTAATAATGATAGGAGAAGATTGCAAAATTTCACAATGTCGCATACCGGAGGCAAGAGTGCCACAAGTAAAAAAATATTGTTTTGTTGACTATGAGTGCGAGAGCACTCGCCGTAAATCGTAATTTTAATTAATTGAGTTGAACATGAAAAGAACTTAAGAAAGGGAATTCCAAATCTTCCTATAAAACGTCTTTTATAGTAGTAACCTTAGTATCACCTTTCGTCATTTTGTAGCTTTGTCATACAGCAATTGTGCGATGTATGTGAAATGTATTACATGAATGGATATGCAGTAGGATTTGTGTCCAAAGTAAGTTGTAGAAAATATAAAGATGGCGAAAGATGTTAAAATAAATTTTTATTCTACAAAAAATGTAAGTCATTATATATTTTGATTATCTCTTCAATCTAGAGTAAACGAATTCAAACCGAGTAAGGTCGGGTATTTTGCTAGTCTTAAATAAAAAATCCATTTCATGAATACATTTTTACTTTCAAAATTCGCAAGTTTATAATATACATAATAAGTTTATAATTGTTTGGTTGAAATGTACGCATACCGCGAAGAAATTACCTATGTTTAGTGATATTATGCAGAAAATAAATAATTTGTTAAAATTTAACTCCTTATATCTGTAATATTTAAAATATTGGAACACATAAATACAAACATAATTGAAATTCTGGTCATTTTAAAATACGAAATTATACACCAAAAAATTTTGATTTGTGTACTTAATTTATTTTTGTGAGACAGCTATAAACCATTATGTATTCAATCAAAGACTTATAGAAAGTTGGTCGGAATATGCGTATACTGCGATGAACTTACCAATGTCTAGTGTTTTACGCAGATAATAAGTAATTCGTTAAAATTTAACTCCTACATAATATATCTGCACTACGTAATATACCGGAAAACACATAAATACTAACAGAAACAAAATTCCAATCCTGGAAAAAATACAGATTCTGAAAAAAAAATATCTGGGCAAACGTGTTGAATTTCGATTTACTGAATACATTCTGAAAAAGAATATTTGACAAAAGACTTCTGAACGATATTGATAAAGACAATAATGATTTGTTGACAAAAAAGAACACTATAATACTTGGGAATCCCCAAATATAACCACAACATCTCGCTGCCAACTCAAATACGCAAACACAAAATTATAAATTAAATTTAAAAAGGTTGTAGCTCTCTTAGAGTTACAAGACAAGAGATGAAAAGAAGCAATACTTCCAAGTAATAATTTTTATTACAGCATGCAAAGAACGAACATATTGACTACAACAGAACTGCTGCTCAACTGCTTTTTTTAAATCAGAATCATAAGCAGAACAACAATCTTTCGTTTGCAAGAATTTGTATTCTTTTTGATTGGTATTGCCAGGTTTTGATGTAGAGCCTTTAAGAAAAGAAAGATTATACTCAGCATTCATAGATGCTTCTAAGTTATATTGACCGCTACATCACTCCCTTCCCAGTAACTAAGTTACGATGAAGAGAGGAGCAGGAATAAGAACAATTTGCAGTTATATACAAATTATTAAAGTATCTAAAGAAAATCTTATTTTACAATAATCCAAATATCCTTTTTAAAACATCTTGAAATATAACAATATATGTATATACAATATATGATATGGATAAAAGAAATAATAATATATAGTTAAAGTTAACAATAATTTGTACATTCAGTCTCTAAAACGAACAGGTCGTTGAATCTTTCTTCCAACATGGGAAAATTTTTGTTCTAGAGGTTTATCTTTGGTAACGTCCGGTGTATCCGCTTGCACAGGTACTGGTGGTTTTGGATGCTTTTCATCGGCAGCCAAAATGTAAGCAGGTTTAAGCCGGTCAATAGAAATGTTAACTTCTTTACTTTTTATACAGACTAGGAAGTATTTCTCAGTTTTCAGAATCACTTTGAAGGGTCCTTCATATGCAGGCTCAAATGGCTTCTTGACTCTGTCTGTTCTTATGAACACATGGGAACACGTTTTGAGATCCTTATGTATAAATGCTTTGAATTTATTTCTGTGCCTTGCAGTTTTAGGTTTGAAAGACTGCATCTGCTCTTGTAATTTGTGCAGAAACGTCTCTGGCGTCGTAGAAATAGTCGATTCATAAAAAAATTCTCCAGGGAGTTTTATGGTTTTTCCATAAACCATTTGTGAGATTGAATGTTCAGAATCCTCTTTTATAGCTGCTCTGAGGCCCAAAAGTATAGTTGGAATAGATTCTGTCCATCGAAGAGTATTGTGTGACCGTATAGCTGCTTTCAGTGTCCTACGAAGTCTTTCGATTTTGCCATTACACTGTGGATGATATGCAGTTGTGTGTTTTAGTTTCATTCCACAAATAGCTGCCAAAGTTCTAAAAAGTTCGGATGTAAATTGCAAACCTCGGTCTGTGATGACTTCATAAGGTACTCCAAATCGGGTTATCCAACCTTCGTAAAATGATCTTGCCACGGTTTCGGAGGTTATATCACGTAAAGGGATAATCTCCATCCAACTAGTAAAGCAATCTATGCAAGTTAAACAGTAAACAAAGTCATTAGATGGTGAGTAAGGTCCAATGATATCAATATGAACTGTGCTGAATCGTTCATCCGGTTCTTTGTAGGTTCCTAATGGTGAGTTAGTGTGCCTCGTAATTTTGTTTTTCTGGCAACCGATGCATGTTTGCGACCATTTTCTTACGTCTTTCCGAATGTTTGTCCAAATAAATCTTGATGTCATTTGTTTCACTGTTGCTTTGATACCTGGATGGGCTAAACCATGGATTTTATCAAACATTATCCTTCTAAATATTAGAGGTAAAAAGGGTCTAATGGTTGAAGTTGAGGTATCACACCAGAGAAGTTTTCCTGACGGAAGTGGATATTGCTTAAAAGCGAATAAAGTATTATTGCGTAATTTGTTAAGCTCTTCACAGTCAATTTGTTTATCTGCAATTGCATCATAATCTAACCCGATTACGGATTCTATCCTAGACATCGAGTCTGCAACAACGTTTTCATGTCCACTGATGTGTAGGGATGTTACTAACAGTGATTTGACAGTAACAGTTCTAACTGTGACTGCTACTGACGAATATCTGTGATTCAAAACTGTGATTGTGATTCAAACTGTGAATGAATCTGATTGGTTGACTGCAAAGTATCTCTAGTCACTCGTAGCAACGGAATGCTTTTATTTATGTGTTGAATATTTTCAATAATACGATTTCGTCGAAGGAATACATAGCTAAGTCGGTAACGTCGTGGCCTTACAGTGCTCTAGTTTACAGTTCGAACCCCAGTATTTTTTTCATCCAGATCAACTGGAATATATTTAATAAAACGCACAACTGCCACTCAATAAACCTTCAATTATAAAATGAATTTTTCATTTTTATTCTGCCACTATGAGCCGTTTTTTATTTTTAGCCCGTAATTTATTTTTTATAGGTACTTTTTCTCCTCAATAAATTAATATTGGTGACTAAGATGGTTTCAACTATATCGAAATTTTCATATAAATTAAACTTTATAATTAATTAAACATTAAAATCAAGAGATATACATTAGAATGCGTGATCATTTTACTTCTAATTGAATTCAAATTATGGATTTTTAATCTTTAAATAAATATATATAATTGACAAACCTATTTTTAATCTTTAAATCCGTTTCACTAAATAACCTTTATCCAAAATATTTGTTTGTTGAAGAAAAATGTTTTCATCGTAGTATGTGTAGCAAGACAATTTCCTTACATTTGATAATCTGACAATTTCAAAACATTAAGTAATTTTTCTAAATCTCTAGTAACATTCGAATTAATTTGTATTGTTGTATTCGTGGTGGTGCAAAGACACAACAATTTTATTTGAGACGAAGAAAACACAAAACAAACAGCAGAAAAGTCAAACCTTACTGTGAAAAATCTGTAGCTTTTGACTTGATTCAATAATTTCTGTCCAATACTTTAGTTTATAAATCATACAATTTTTACAAAATATTAACTAAAATGTGGAGTAGTTCAGTTTCCACACAACACTGGAGTAACCACGTATTATTGTCAACGGTCCGGGATCCACCCCGAAGACAAAAGACGAAGATATTCTCTTTAGTAGCACTTTAAAATTGATAAGCTGAGTGAAAGTATATAATTCATCTCTAAGGCAAACAGGGAATATTCTAACGAGTAACATTCTTATTTGTTTTGAAAACAGTCTGACAAAGAATTCCAGAGAATCAGTGTTTACAAACAACAAATTATACGCTTTAAAAATTAAACATTCAGTCATCAAAATCTTTTGTACTTGCATTACGATATTTCAGAATGCATTCTTTACAGCTGTAAACATTGTTGTGTTGATCCTCCCTCTGAAACGGTTTCATCTTAAGAGACAAACTTTAAAGAAGGCAGAAACTCGTAAAACGTATTCTAATCACTAGCGAAATTAAATAAATATCTCCCCCCTTCCCTCCCCCTCCTGTGATTTCTACTCATTCAAGTTATACTTTCAGAAGCACATAATTCATTTTTTAGAATTAATAACAATTTACAAGAGGTTAAACAGAACAATTTTAATTATAAACAAACCAAAAAATAAATAAAAACAAGTTCTAGTCATGTTACTCAAAAAAATAATAATAATAATAATAAATAAATAATCAGTGATAGTTTAAGAGCGAACAAAAAATTATTTAAAACAGAGAATTTAAAATGTTTTTATATAAACTCTCCTTAAAACTGTCGAGATTCTTTTTTTCTTTAGAAAAAGGCGCGGGAATCTGGTGAGTCATAAAGCAACATATTACCCTCTTAAACATCCGGTTAAAAATCCTCCAGAGAAATCCCAATCCGTCACAGACCAACTGGCACCACTACCAAATAACCAAAACTCAGTCACAGCTTTCACTGCTACCGAATCACCGATCCAGGTCGCAATCACTGATCGCAGTAACAGTATCAATATCAGCCAAGGTATCAGCTAAGGTATCAGCCAAGGTATCAGCTTAGCGATATCAGTTTAGTAACTGTTACCGAATCACTGATACCAAATCACTGATACTGAATCACTGATACCGAATCACTGATACCGAATCACTGATACCGAATCACTGTTACCCAATCACTGTTACCCAATCACTGTTACCCAATCACTGATATTTTGATATTTGAGTAACAGGTATGAACTGTGATTCACAAGTATCTGTGATTGAGTAGCAGTTCTGTGATTTGCTTAACATCCCTACTGATGTGTAGTGATGGGGAAAATGACTCTTTTCAGGGATCGGATCGGAACCGCTCACTCACTAAAAAGAGCTAGCTCTTTTTGATGACTCACCGCTCCTTTGAAATATATAATAATGTATATAACATATCGAAATATGTACGATATGTTTGGGCCATCGAACATCCCTCGTTGTCACGTGAGCGCATGTGTCCAGACGAAGAGGCGCCAAGCGTGCTTGAAACACCCACGCACACAACACTTGAAACACTCACTCATCCAGCAATTGCGCAGTTTACCTCTAAAATCAACAAAAGGAGTGAGACGGGCCCGAGGACGATAGGCATTGCAGCATAGGGCTACTAAGCTGTAAAATTTAATTGCTAAGGCATAAGATGGCCCAAAACCATGTCAATTCATATAACTTTGAAATTGTCCATAAAGAATAAATTACTTTGAGGACACTTCTACTTTTGTAATTCCCGTCATGAACCCGTTGCGATTACAGAAGTAGCAATTAAAATATCCAAACACGTTAAAAATCTCATTTTAGACCAAGAATGCTAAAAAAGTTTTCGATTTTATTGGATAGAGTATTTATTTGACTTTCCAAAACATATTTAATTTTTTCTCTGTTAATTACTTGAAGAAGTATTAAGATCTTAATCAAGGCGGGAAAACAAGAAGTAAGAATGGAAAACACTGGAAATGGCCATTAAAAGGCCAAAAACATGGCAAAATCTAAATTTAAACCTTACTTTTTTTTGCAAATATAATTTTAGAAAGTTTTTTTCAAATATTTAAATGGTTTCTCTTTTGGAAATGGAGTGAACTTTTTTAAAGAGAAGGAAGAACAAAATTGTTTACACAAAGAGCAAACGCAAGGGAGCAAGCGATGCACTTGAAACTACCTTTAACTCTAAATTAATATTTTTGCATTATTTCCTCACTTCAAATGTTATAATACAAAAACTTATAACTGGATTCTAGTAAACTTTTGAGAGTTTGTTATTTATAATGTTGTCAAGTGAATGAACTAGAATAATTATGCTGAGTTCAAAAGTTTCTAAATTATTACTATTTATTTAAGAAGTAGGACTGTAAAACTATAAAAAATCTTCTATTCATTTTTCAATCACTTGTAAAATTGTTGTTTATTTAAATATCCTTTTATTCTAGTTCATTCCCTAGAAATATGCATGTAGTTTATTTTGGTAGCATCATTTTTCAAATTGGTTGAATAGATTTTCATGTAGCACATTTGAAGTTTTTGACACATTTCTTTAAAATTTCATACATAATTATCATATTTTTACAAAATTATTAATATATACTTTTAATATTTATAGCCCATTGCTATTGTTTAAAACACAAAACATAAAAATATCATTAAAATGTTTCTATACCACATTTAAAAAAGTGTCTTGGACGTGTTTGGATACATTAAGATTTCTTTCTAAAACCACTTAGTTACCAAATGAGACTTCCTAAAAATTTAAATGATATTTTAAAATCAAATAATAAAAATATTAATAATTTATTTAAGTACTTAAGATTTTTAACTATTTATTTTAATATATAGTTATATAAAACCGACGAATACTCGTTGTCCCAAAGATTTTCAAAATCCAAGTCCCCGCCCCGATTTGTTATTTTCAAAATGCCTTGTTTTGTGAAGGCAATGCAATAAAAACGAGTTACGTTTAATTTAATTTTGTGTAGCTTTATTAAAATGATATCACTCCCGAGAAATCAAGGTTTTATTATAATTATTATATTAATGTTGAGTGAATAACACAATAACTGTTAGAATATGTTTTAATAACAACCTTAAGACTAGTTTTAATTAGTGCTAAAAGGCGTGATATGACTTAAGCCGTAAAAACACCCTTTCAATCTAAAATTGAATTAAATTTAAAAAAAATAACATTTGTGATAATACATAGATATTTAAAAATTTGAAACTTCAAAAAAGTAACAAAAAGCTAGTGAGCGCAAAAGAACGAATGCGGAATTGACTCTTCGAGAGCGATAGTTATCCAAAAGAGCCAAAGAGTTAACTCCCAAAAGAATCAACTCCCAAAAGAATCAGTGAGCGCAAACGATCGAATGCGGAAATGATTCTTCGAAAGAGCCAAAGCTCGAAAAGAGTTAACTCCCAAAAGAATCAACTCCCAAAAGAATCACTGAGCTGGTGATAGCATGCGTAAAAGACTCTTCGAGAGTGGAAGCGCTGATTCGTTAAAAAAGAGTTACCGCTCTTCAGCCCTGATTGGTTAAAAAAGAGCTATAGCTCTTTTTTGACGAATCAGCGCTCGCTCACTCCGTCAAGAGAGCTAACTCTTTGAGTCAGCTCCTCAGCGGATCGCCCATCTCTACTGATATGGCGTATTTCTGTTGAATACTGCGATATATATTGAAGATGTCTCAGTTGTCTAGGCGAAGCCTTTTCGTTTTTCTGATTAAAAGCAAATATAATTGGCTTATGATCGGTGTATATAATAAAATTCTGTCCTTCTAACATATGTTTAAACTGCTTAATTGAGAGGTAGATTCCTAAAAGTTCCCTATCGTATGTGCTGTACCGTGTTTGTGTTTCGTTGAGTTTTTTTTTGAAAAAATGCGATCGGTTTCCAATTTCCTTCTTCAAACTGCTTCAAAACAGATCCTACAGCGAAATCTGAGGCATCTGTAAATAAAGCTAAAGGCAAATCAGGATTAGGAAATGTTAATAATGCGGCATTCGCTAAATCTTGTTTGCATTTTTCAAACATTTCTTTAGTTTCTTCGGTCCACGGAACTTTACTCGCATCTTTTTTTCTTGCTCCACGTAAATAATCGTTTAGTGGTGCTTGAGTATTAGCAGCATCTTTTAAGTAACGACGATAAAAGTTAATCATGCCGAGAAAAGTGCGCAATTCATGAATTGTTTCAGGCAATTTATAATCTAAAATTGATTGAACTTTAGCGGGAAGTGGGCGTAAACCTTCTGGTGTAATTAAATACCCTAAAAATTCCAATTTCTTAACTCCTAACTCTGATTTAGAAATATTTATTCTTAAACCATATTTTTCCAAGCGATTAAAAAAACTAATTTCAAATTATCTTTATGTTCATCTATAGTTGCAGAGGCTATCAAAATATCATCTAAATACGGAAATACGAAACTCAATCCACAGAAAACTTCATTAATAAAGCGTTGAAATGTGGAAGGCGCGTTTCGTAAACCAAAACTCATAACATTAAATTCATAAAGTCCGAAAGGTGTAATAATCGCAGTTTTTTGCTTATCTTCTTCAGCAATCGGTATTTGAAAATACGCTTTAAATAAATCAATTTTCGAGAAAATCTTCTTACCTTTTAAAATATGCTGGAAATCTTCAATTCTCGGTATCGGATAACGATCAGGAATAGTTTGTGCATTTAATCTTCTATAATCACCACACGGCCGTAATGTACCATCTTTTTTATGCACTAAATGCAGTGGACTAGCCCATGGCGATTTTGATGGTCGAATTATGTTATTGTCTAGCATATATTTAAATTCCTGTTTCGCAATTTCTAATCTTTTGGTATCTAACTGTCGAGCTCTCGAATATACTGGCTGACCTTCAGTGGCAATATAATGTTTGACATTGTGCGGAGTATTATTTATCAACATATTAGGTTTCATCAAATTTGAGTACAAGGAAATGATATCAGAAAAATTAGAAGACTGATTCATAACACTTAAATTATTTTCTGCCTCTATAGATGAAATTTCACCAGTTACAAAAAGGTTAGTTAGTCCATCAATAAGGCGTTTTTTGTCAATATCTACCAACAATTTGAACGAATTTAAGAAGTCGGCTCCAAGTATTCCTTTATCCATTTTTGCTATAATGAAAGGCCACTGGAAATCACGGCGAAGTCCCAAATTGAGTGTCAAAATTTTATGTCCGAAAGTTTGAATTTCGGAACCATTAGCTGCATAAAGTTTAAAAGAATTACATACTTTATGTTTTTCTGAAGCTGGAATGATTGATATATCCGCTCCACTATCAACTAGAAAGCGCAAGCCGGTGTTCTTGTCCCTCACATATAAACGGTAATTGCGGCAATCTTGAATATCATCAGCAGCAGAGCACGCCGTTCCTTCTACTGCTGACTTATGTTTTCCGACGACTTCCAACTGCAAGGACCTTTGCATTTGTTTGGATAACAATTAGCTCCGAACTTGAAATGGTAATAGCAGTATTTGCCTTCTGGGTAGAATCGCTTTTTCGATCGACTTCTATTTCGCCTCATATTTGGAACACGAATGTCAGTTCTAGATTGTCTGTCAATGTTCAGAGCAGAGATTTGTTGTTCTAAAGAAGAAATTTTTTCGAGGATTTTGGTTGTTTCTGAGTTATCGGGAGTTGCAGAAAAAAGTTCCGTTTTCGGATTCATTTCCAAAATTTTATCAGCCATAACTGAAAGATTATCAAGGCTTTCTACGCTCACCAACAAAATGTTCTGAATGGATTCTGGTAATTTTTCGAGCCATAACGTGCGTAAAACCTTCTCGGAGATGTTCATTCCGCCAAGCGATTTCATTTTACGTAGCAATTGACTAGGCTTTACATCACCTAGTGAAATTCCAGTAAGTAGACGCTTGATACTTTTTTCTTCGCTTTCTTGAAAAGTATTTAAAAGTCTTTCCTTTGCTGCAGAATACTTGTCACTTCGACCACTTCGGATTATGTCCCAGATGTTTTCAACCACTTTAGGTTCCATCTGTGCAACCAGGTAATTGAATTTCGTTTCCTCTGTCACAATATTCGCGATAGAAAACTGGGCTTCCACTTGATAAAACCAAATTTCAGGTTTTTCTTCCCAAAATGGAGGAATTTTGATGCTTACGCGATTTGTTTCCAGGTTCAAATCAGTTTTGTCAACTTTTGTCTCCATGCTTCCTTTTTGGGCGGGATCAGTGTCAACCAGTTTTGCTCGTTCTCCTTATTCAGAAAATATTGTTATTCCGGGTCACCAATTTGTAGCTCTCTTAGAGTTACAAGACAAGAGATGAAAACAAGCAATACCTCCAAGTAATAATTTTTATTACAGCATGCAAAGAACGAACATATTGACTACAACAGAACTGCTGCTCAACTGCTTTTTTTAAATCAGAATCATAAGCAGAACAACAATCTTTCGTTTGCAAGAATTTATATTCTTTTTAATTGGTATTGCCAGGTTTTGATGTAGAGCCTTTAAGAAAAGAAAGATTATACTCAGCATTCATAGATGCTTCTAAGTTAAATTGACCGCTACAAGGTGTTGATGAGGTCATGGAGAACCTGACTCTAATGGGCCTCAATCTCCAGCATTGACAGTATAGCACTTGATAAATGAGCCTGACTTGGCATTTGATAAATTCAAAAATGAAACATTAATTCTGCCGTTGCCAGATACCGAGTAGTAAATTTACGCTTTGATGATTAATAAGTTTTTCATTTGGGCTTTTCGTGTTCCATTACAAAATGTTTTGTAAAATTAAATATTATTTCTCCGTCAATTAAATATTTATAAATTATCTACATCACGGGAAGAAATAAAAAGTAAGTTCAAACATAATTACTATAATTTAATTTGTTTTGGAAAATATTGTTTTACGTGCAATATGCTGGTAAAATAATATAATTGAAAAACTTGATTTTCTATCAACACTGGTAAAACAATCTCAGCTGCGTATAGCAATCGTTTTATACTAAATGTTATTTCTATCGCGATTTCGAATTGTTTTAGGCTTTTTCTGTACACCTAGGACAGGTAGAATGAGGATTTAAGCCCGGTGCACACATCCGGTTTTTCAACGTGCGGCGCCGCTGCCGTAACGTAAGTGCGGCCTGAGATACATTAGATCTAATGCAGAAGTGCACACATGCTTCCGGCGCCGCTGCTGCGACGCACGTCCAACTCTCGTGTAATTTGTAACGCAGTTCCCCACGGCGCCGCAACTCGCCGAAAATGCTTCTCCGTTCTGAAGTACCTTGTTTTCATATATAAATGGGGAACAGCTACACTCTACGTTTATGAGCGATGGCAACGGCTTTGGCGATTTTTTTTGGCGAACTTCTAAAGTCGCCAAGGAAAGAATTATTTCCAAATTCCTTTTTCTGTCACAAATTTTTTTCTTTTTACAACACACTTTCAAAACACATTTCAGAACGTTTAAAAACCATATTTTTTAAAAAACTTTCATAAAAAAGTAGTAAGCATAAGCACATATCAAAACACATTTGTGAACCACCAGAGAAACTAAGCTACGAATGTTGGGTAAGAATACCCTGAAACTTATGAATTACACTGAATACAGTGGGCATGTCGAAAAAGAAAAGATTTACAAAAGAAAAAAAGCAAGAATTAATACAACATGATAACGTCAGAATTCTTTCGTAAAAAAATAATGAAAACGAAAGTGGTCAAAAAAACAAAACTCTTAATCCTATCGTGAAAACTATTAGAGTAAAATAAAAATTCCACAACTGTCAAAATACAAATAAATGGACCAATGGTATCACAGAAAACGATTTAAAAGAACCAATGCAATCAAAGGATATTTTAAAAACAAAATAACCAATAGGAGGAAAGAAAAAATTTCAAACGAATCAATGAAATAAAACGACTTTAACGGATTTTGCAAGAACTTTCTAGAATATTCAAAATGAAAATTGAAAGTTTCCGTTTGCCGAGGTTGCCATGAAAACCTCAGCATCAGTAACGAAAGATTGGTTGCCTTAATTTATCGTAACTTGCTACTAGAAGTACGCCAAAAAAAATCGCCAAGCCGTTGCCATCATTCATAAACGTAGAGTGTAGCTGTACCATAAATGGAATATAAATAATAATTAATAAATGGTTGTATCCTGTAACGTCTATTTTGTTTCAAAATGTACTGTTTTTTACACCAAGCGAATTAAACACGTTTTCTTCGATAGAATATTTATCGCAAATGGCGTGAAATGATAATTTGCGTCATTTCATTGTAATGTGTGCTTAGCTGGGCTTCGGTGCCTCAGCGGCGGCGCACGTTTAAAAAACTTGATGTGTGCACCGGGCATAAGAAATGTCCTATCGTTCCCGCAAGGTTTCCAAGTATAAGTAAACCAAATTTGGTGTGGAATTATCAAACAGTGTAGATTTAGTACAGAGAACAGGCAGACAGACGCCAACTATTTTTTATGTATATTGTTTATTAGTAGCAAGTAAAATAACAAGTTTGTAATAAATATATAATACTAATCCGTGAACAAATGTTTAACTTTTTGTTTAAGTTACAGTCAATTGAATCAAATATTTTTGTAATCATTTACTCTCGCCATTGAGTGAATGCATTATTAAATAAATGTTGATGTGAAGCATGAAACTTAACGCTACCGTTGATAATTTCTGATTTTCTTTCAGTTCAAGCCGGACGGACGTAGCCACAACGCAGAAAGCACACTGTCATCCAAAAGAGTGCAGAAGGCATCGGCTTTGAGCTTACCATGAATTTGGACCAAGGGTCCAAGTCCATACCAGGAGAAACACCGCCAGACCATAATACCACCTCCGCCGAAATTTACTATGGGCACAATGCATTCTGGCAGGAGGGGTTCTCCAGGCAGACGCCAGACCCAGGCCTTTCCATCCGAATGGTAGAGGATGAACCTTGATTCGTCACTCCAGAGAACCCCTTTTCCACTGATATACGGTCCACTTTTTACTTGCTTTGCGTCACATTAACCGAGCAGCGCGGTTGGACTGTGTGATCAATGGCTTATGGGCGGCAGCACAGCCATGAAAACCAAGCAGATGTGCTTCCTTACGGATGGTATTAATCGAAACAACACTCCCGGATGCTTGTTGAAATTCCTGGAGTATGTGGGCCCTCGGTTGGGTGCGGTTATTCCTAATTTCTCTGGACAGCACCCGTTGGTCTCTATCTCCCAGTTTCGAGGATCTGCCGACTCGGGGCACATTCCGACAACCACCATTCACCTTCCACTTCTGAATCTCATAGACCACTGTCGATTTTGGGTAATTCAGCTCGCTAGATATGTCCCATAAAGATTGGTCATTTCTGTGATACTCGACAGTTACACCTTTCTCGAAATCAGATAACTCTGCACTTCGTGGCATCTTGCATGCGAATATTGCCAATGTTGTTTCCTACACGATATTTAACGGCGGAGGGTGTCAGGACCGCAGTTAACGTCATTTGCTTGGTTGTCCAAATACTTTTTGGTCGATAGTCTATGAAGTTTTGGAACTACTTCAAGCTATCACGCCCCAATCTTAACACAGCGTCGGAGTTATATGAATTTGTGTGTATTTTTTTAGAAAAGATTCAATTTCTCATGGGTGAAGGTTTTATGGTCCATTTCTCACTTTATACGAGATCTTGCGCTGATTTATTTTATGGTAAAATTTATCTCTTGAATTGTTTGAAATCAGAGCTATGGTACTCTCAATTTTCATTCATACTGTATATCGTGTATGTATTAAGTAAAATCTAAATAAGGCTACAGGTCATTTTGATATACATTCATTACCATAAAAATTTGCGCAGCAAGAAATAATTGTGACGAACGAATCGTAACGAAACTTGGCATGAAAGTGCATGTCGGCTAGATATGCAAATGATTAAAAATGCAGCGTGATTGCGCATTGCGTAATGCCACTAGAAAGCGTTGAACTTCATTCTCCTTGAAGTATAAAACAGGTAAGCAGAGCTTGTTTGAGTGTATTTAATCTTTTGCAAAGGAAACGCTGAGGTAGACATGCCGTTACGCCGCCATCGAAGACAATATGAGCAGCTGTCAGAGTTCGAGAGGGAAAGAATTATCGGGAGGATGCAAGCTGGGTGGCCAGCTCGGCGAGTAGCTCGTCAAGTAGGACGTTCTGATTTTACTGTGAGGAGGTGTTGGGACCAGTGGATAGAAGTTGCGTCATTTACACGGCGACCAGGCTCAGGGCGCCCTCAACAGACCAGTCGTCGAGAAGACCGTCACATCATACGAAACGCACGCCTTAAGCCAACTGCCTCATTGGCCGCTATCCAGACTTGGGAAGAACCTTCACTACCTCCCCTGTGTCTTCCTGAACCATCGCAAGGCGCCTGGCTGATGGACATCTGGTATCGCGGCCCCCATTACGTGTGCTGGCAATGACACCCACCCACCGACGTCTCCGTTTGGTGTGGTGTCGCGCACGACGGCATTGGACAGCAACGGAATGGAACCTGGTCGTCTTCAGCGACGAATCTAGATTCAATTTGACTAGTTGATGACAATCGTGTTCGTGTGTGGAGGCCCCGTAGTGAACGCCTCAATCCTGCCTTCGCTTTACAGCGACACACCGCTTCCACAGCTGGTGTGATGGTATGGGGTGCCACTGCTTACGATACACGGTCACCCCTAATATTGATCCATGGCACAATGACAGTCCAGCGGTACATCCATGACATCCTTCAGCCACATGTGATGTCACTCATGGCAGGGCTCCCAGGAGCCATTTTTCAAGAAGACAATGCTCGGCCACACATAGCAAGGATATCACAAGACTGCCTCCGTCACATTACCACCCTTCCCTGGCCTGCTCGATCCCCAGATTTGTCACCAATCGAGCATATCTGGGATCATTTGGGACGGCAAGTTGGACACCATACGAGTTTGGTCGAACTAGAGGTGCGTTTACAGCAATTGTGGGACGAGATGTCTAATGACATCATACGGAAGTTGTATCCCTCAATGCATGCTCGTATCGCATCGTGCATTAGCGCTAGAGGGGGTCCAACAGAGTACTAAAACGTCCGTTCATTTGTACTTTTTTCTGCAATAAATGATCCTTTTTCTTTGATTTTCTAATCACTTACTTATATCAAAGTAGTACTTACCTGTGTAAAATTTCGTTTCGTTTTGACGTCTTTTTCTTGGTGCGCAAATCTTTATGACAATGAGTGTATCTGTTCAATATATTTGATTCGCAAAGACGTAAAATTAGTCTAACCACATATTAAGTAGCTCCAGAATTGATTCATTGCGCTGTACATCACAGTAATCGATATCAGAAAGCTTCATTTGGCAATGCAAGTATTCTTCCTTGGTGTCTTATTTCAAAACATGGCATGTGTGCACAATTAAAAAACCTTGGCTTGCCAAATCTTATCTATCATTAAACAAACAACGATCCAGGACCATTTCAACTCTTAATTATAAATGCTGGAATTTCAGTTGTTATTCTCATAGTTTGTAATAGCAACCGTATTATCAGATTCATACACTTGTTCTACGATTACACTATACGTCACGCCTGCTGCTAAGGCAGTTAACATCAACTTACGGTTGATATTTAACATATTCCAACACGTCAATCTATTGAATTTTATTAATTTCAAGTAGTCAATGTAGTCCAAACATCTCCCCGCATCTTTAGATTCTCTCGTGGTGAAGAATATAATGTCAATGTTGTGTTGGCACCGATTCTGAACCAAATCTGCTGTGTGCACAATAAGCAGAAACCATGTTGACAATTGTGAAGTAAGGATCACTGAAATTTCTATCCCCACAAGTCCTTCTGAAAAAAATATTGCCGTGCAGAACACCTGTATTGCTATTTTGAGAAAAACTAAGAAAACTGGAAATGACAGTAACTTTTCGATGGTTCTGATAGCTGAAATTTGTTTTTGACACATATCCCAGGCCTTCAGAGTTTCAAACGATACAAAATGTTCTGTGAATCGAACACTACATTCATTAATGAGAATGCAGTTTAAAGTGTATAAAAATGCGGTTATGAAAAAAATACCGTAACTCGAGTGATAAAATACCGTGTCCATAATTATTGTAATAGCAATGGATATATCTGTGGGTAGCTTCTTATGACAGAGTGACTTAAAAACTTTACAATACATACTAATTTTAAAAGTCTTCTGGTATAGATGTTTGTACAATAATCGGCATAGATTAAAAATTGTCGGGCAGAGTAGAAAAGAGGTAAATATAAAAATCATGATAGTGATGCTCTTGGTTTTATTCTTTTCTCTCATCAAAGATTGCACAACTGCGAAGAGCTCTTTTCTTTTCTTGAAAATATTCCACCATAATAAAAAGTCTAAGCAACCCTTGACTGCTGTGACTATGTTGTTTGTTGTTCTTCTATTAAAATATATCAAACCTGTTAATCTACAGCATAGAGTCACGTGAAATACAACCGCCATTATGAAACTTACAAGTTTATTACCTCTGGTTATTCCTACTGTAGCTAGAAGAAAGTCTATTAGTTTTACAATAAAAGTTCCACAACTGCAGTCTGCCTTATGTCTGTAGCTTACGTTTCTTTCCTCTGATATTGCGTTTAACCTCGCAATTCTCATTTCTGGACCTTTAGAAATTGTCCAGGCATTTTTTAATTTTTGCATTGCTTTCGTGTAGCTTTAGATCTTACAAAATTTCAAAAATTAAGCTCGAATGAGTTCAGTCCTGTGTTAATTCGTCTTGAGGCTATTACCGTATACTACTAAATACTTACAATAACGAAACTGAGATACTTTTCAGTTCAATTATCCAACATGCCATTAAAAAATCTGTTTTACATTTCTTAAAAACGAAAGCTAATATTTTCCGAAAGCTTTTAGAAGGTCTGAACAATTCATTTCTTTGTTCAAGTAATGATTGACGATCATGTTTTCTTTAGAATCGTATTTCGATCGTATGTTTTAAAAGCATTTCATAAAGGCAGTGTACTAATGAAAGAATACAAAACATGTTCTTTTCATTCAATACTTGAGTATATCTTCAATCAATGAATCTCCTTCATAAAGGACTAAGAGGTTTTTGGTTTTACTGTAAGCACAGAATGCGTTAATGTTTGAAACCTTATTCAGATTTCTATTTTAGTGCACTGAAAGACTATTATTTCAATCTCTTGTTCGAATACCGTCCTGGGTTATAAGTGGTTCATAATCTAATTAACCCTAGCGCAACAAAGGACGACCAAAGAGCGATAAAGGAATTTAATTAGCTTATACTTCAGCTGATTGCTTAGATTTTACAGGTTTGGTTCTGCAAAGATAAATACAAATGCCACTAATAAAAGCACGGTTGGTCATCTGAAATGCTAATGGAATGCAAGAGATACAATAGTCACATTTATTATACAACCAACATAATGTACAAGGGATTGAAATTACAGCTCCATTTCAATTACGAAGCTGGAAGAAATCTGTATTTTGTTTAGCAGCCATGAACGGCAACAACTTCTGCTACATGTCTCGGCATTTAAGAGAAGAACCTTTGAGTGTGTTCGGGGGGTCAGTTTCATGCTACTACATTGTCAAAGTTCATCTGTCGTGGTCTGTTGTGCGCCGGTTTTTGGACGGTCATCGACCAGACGTGTTCGATGATCGACAGATCTGGTGAACGAGCAGGTCAGGGAAGAAGTAAAACTTGTTGGTAGGTAGGTATGTATTTTAATTAACGTCATACTGGAGCAACACAATGGATTATTGACGACGGTTCGGGCTCAATCCTCCAATAAAACGAGGTGGGTATGGATAAATTGATGTACGTTGCATAGCCACGTGCGGTTGTACATTGCCTTATTGAAAACTGACCGATGGAAAGCTTTGAAAATAAGGGAGAACAACGAGCTTCGGTGATGTAGGCGGCTGTTTAGAGCAGTGGTCCCCAACCCCCGGTCCGTGGATCAAATGGTACCGGGCCGCCCAAGTAACATTAAATTATTTCCATTTTATTTACTGTGGTGTATTTCTTTCGGGTTTGTGCGGTTCTTATCTATGAAATGTCCACTCAAATTAGGAGGCGGTAAATCATAACTTGAAATTTGTTCTGGTACTAGAGCTTCAATTATGATTTTCTGAATTCTGTATGTCTCTATTTTACAATTTTGACAAATGTGACAGCTGTTTTAAAGTTGGCAGACAAAGTAGCTGCATTTAAAGCCAAACTGAACAGAGGCATTTTGGACATGTTTCAGACATTAGCGGGGATTTTCGGCGAGACCGAGCCTAAACATTCATTCTCCCAGTTGGTGCACGATCACCTGTATTTACTTTTAAAAGAGTTTTATCGCTACATCCCAACCACAAAAGACCCACGAACTAGTAAGAAATGGATCCGCAACCCATTTGTCAACAAATCAGGTGAATCTGTCTGTGCAAGAAGATCAACTGCTGGAGATTGCAAATGAAGGCGGCCTTAAAACTACGTTCGAGACAACAGCTCTGCCGGTGTTCTGGATTAAAGTCATGGCGGAATACCCTGAGATTGCCACCACAGCACTTAAATCCCTATTGCCATTTCCGACAACCTATCTGTGTGAGGCGGGGTTTTCTGCAGTGACAGCAACCAAAACAAAACAACGGAATAAACTGGACATAAGCAACACACTTCGGGTGTCATTGTCTCCTATTACCCCCAGATGAAACCGTCTCGTTGCAATGAAACAAGTTCAGGGTTCTCATTGATTTAACGTTCTAGTGAGTTAAAATGTTAAATTACTTTATATTCATTTTTTGGTGTTACTGTATTTTATTTTGAAGGCATGTTTAAATACAATTAAATTAAAATTATTAAATCCAATCAATCTAAAATGTGAACAATCGATTCCTTAAGGGACTGATCCCGGACCGTCGTCAATAGCCCGTTGTGTCGCTCTAGTACGACGTTAACTAAAATTACCATTACCATATTGGGCGAAAAAATAAAATGTCCCATATTTTGTTATGTCAGACATCTGTGAATGACTGTATTAACCTTTTTGTTTAGTTTGTTCTTTTTAACCATATGAAAGTAGAGCTGACAGTAGCTTTCCTATGTTCTAAGAGCGTTAGAGCTCCGCGTTCAAATGCGTTTTTTTTTTCTTTCGAATCCAGCATTTGTTGAGTTCGCTCTTCGTATCCACAACGCCACAATTGATCGAAGTATATTTTATATTTATGGAACAAAAGTTGAGAAATTTCTTTAAATTGAGAACATTTCTGCATTCAAATAGTTAATTAAAAATTGTTAAATATACACCAAACCGGTATATTATTCACCCGAAGTCTTTTTAATCACCCAAAACCAGTGTATTTTTGATGCAATAATTTTGTTCACAACACTGCGACGCTTTATGTTTAATCAAATTGATTCAACTATCATATATCAATTAGTGATGCGACATCGACAGCAAAACATCGATGTTCAAAATTAAAACATCGATGTTGATAATACATCGCCCGCAACTCATCGATGTTTATAAAATTCAGTGCATTTAAACTTTTTCCCCGTTTTTTAAAACTGGTTTAGCAACTAGTAATGCGACATCGGCTCCAATACATCGATGTTTTTTTATAAAACATCAATGTTTTGAAAACGTTGACATCGATGTCGCATCCCTAGTTGGAATCGAACGCGTAACTCTCCGGTTTCTAATCCGTAACTCTTTCAACCGAACTATTAAGGGTTGATGTCATGTAGGGAAAAGTGCAGGTTGCAGATATGCGTGTGAAACCATCGGAAGGTTAAATATAATATACAGCCACGGGAAAAAACGCGGAACCACCTTCTTTATTTCGAGCACAATTCATACTAGAGCAAATTCAAAGCTATCATTCAATGGGGAATAACGTCCTCTACAAATTCAAATCCCAAAAACAAATTGCACAAGGAGACTTCTTCATGTAAAAAATTTTGCACAAATAACGAAATTTCTAAAAGAAACAACATGTTTTGATGTCATAATCCGATTCTGAATCCTTAAATTGATCTAAATATGAATTATTGTTTCATGACTTTACGATTTACGACCCTTTATATCCCGAGAGGATTATTGAATAATATATCCCTTTATTATATATTATCCAATTCTATTATTCGTGTCAAGTTCAGGGATCATCTTGACAAAGAAAGTCGCTATTCGTAGATTGAGAATAGCTAGTTACAGCTACCCAAATTTCAAATTTGAACACATTTTCAAACGTATTTTTCGACGATCCGAGAATTAATTTATTTATAACGCAAGTGCGAACGGTTTGATAATTACATTATTATATTTAATACTAGCCACTGTGCCAGTTTATTTTGTGGGGTAATTGGTTTGCTTCGCAAACCAAATAGGAGTTCGTAGTCTAATGGATAACAGCCCGTGTGATAGTTTGCTTAGCAAATCAAAAAATATAAGAAATCAATTGAAAAATTATTTTTTAAAAGAAAATCAAATGTATAATGTATTTATCTGTAGTCAAATTTGCGGCAGATTTCAAATCCGTTGAAATTTTCAATCAATCTGTAACGATCCCGATGTAAAAAAAAAAAAAAAAAACTAAATAATGCCAGCTAAAATGGTTTTTATTTTCTTCGCTTACTTCAGTGTTTCCCAACCTTTTTTATACCATGCCTCACGTAAGCCTTTCTAAAATTCTTAAATTCTTTAAAGTTAAAAATTTTCTTTAAAGTTTGAAAGTAATTCAAATCTGAATTAATATGAGCATTATGTTTCGCCTTCAAATGCGCCTCAAGACGACCTCGTTTCATTGATTCGTTGGTCAAGCATTGCTGTCATAAAAAACAAAAAGGAAACCGCTCACCGTGGACAGCAGGTATGAACCCAAATTTTAAATATTCCTCCGAATATTGACGAACTTTTTTCTTGCTTGCACCACTCATTTTACTATGGGCTGAAAGAAATATATATATAAAATCAATTAAAAACTAAAACTAAAGTATGTGTTAAAATTAATTTAATGTGACATAGAGTAAACGTATGCTAAAAAATGCATATTTATTTAAATGTATATAACACATTTACCACACCGCCACCGCAAAATAACATATTCTTTCCATTTGACAAATATTTCAGGAAATTTATGCTTCCAAGATTAAAATAAATAAAAATAAAGTAAAATACTTACCAATTATATCTATACAATGTATATATTTTTTAAATCAACGAGACTTTTACAACAGTTTTTACGGACGCCTATTTCAAATTAACATCAACTGAAAGCTGCGAAACACTACAGAAATTGCGACGGGTCATTCAGATGCGTTGTAGATCAACTGCGTTGTTTAACGAGATTTTAAAGCGTACTGGGGTCCACGCGGAGCCTGCCGTCTGCCGCAGGGAGGTTAACTTGACGACGCCAAAAGCCCAGTTGATATTTTGGTCTTGTCAAACGAATTTATAATATTTATTGGCAGCAACTTTTTAAGAATTTTCTTTTTTCTTTCAATTTTGGCACCGAAATCTAGTATTGCATTTAAATGGCCCGGAGCAAAAGGGTTAAACTCGTGTCGAGTCCATTTTCGAATTGCCCCCTTTAACAAACAAATTGCCCCCCTGTGGGGCGTGGGCCCCACGTTGGGAAACATTGGCTTACTTTCTCTGAAATCGTAAGAGGGCCGGAAATGTAATCTGTTTATTTTTGGAACATGAATGTTAGCGTGACGTCACATTCTCTTGCGAAAATATAAAATATATTCAATTTAAAAATTTTATTTATTTAAAGAAAATCATATTTTTAGCTATTGATCTAACGTAAAATTTTCAGCAAATTTCAAATCCGTTGAAATTTTTACTCTATCTTTAACGGTCTAGGACAGGGTAATGGTAATGGTAATTTTTAGTTAACGTCGTACTAGAGCAACACAACGGGCTATTGACGACGGTCCGGAATCAGTCCCTTAAAGGAAAGATTCGAGGACAACACCTCGTAATTTTGAAAAACGGTCAGATGACGAAGCAACACCTGAGCTGGCACCCCACTCTCCAAACTTCCACGCCAACCCAACGTGAGGACTTTCGGCCACGACAGATTTAAGGTGCACCAGCCGCCTCTACACCATACGTTTACAAACATCCATGCCCGGACCCGGATTCGAACCAGGAACCTTCCGATCTAGAGGCTAACACCTTAACCACTATACCGGTTGGTCGGCACTAGGACAGGGATGGTGAACCTATGACCAGCGGGTCAGATACTAACCCACGCAGGCTTTTTAAATGACCCACGCGTTCCTTTTTATAAACTAATCAACATTTCTTCATATACCTAAATAATTTTATTTATTTTTCAAACCCCTCTTTTAAAAAATATGAAGAAAATACAAATGTTAATAAAGAACTTAAAAATTAAAAAAAATTGCACAAATGTTTTTTTTTTAAGTTTTAGATTTATTGATTACACATAATGTTGTTTTTAGATTAATATGAAAGTCGATTGAGTAAAATATGTAATTTTATAAAATACCGCTTGAGAATGATCAGATGTGGTAAATACTAATGATAAAGAAGGTATTTATTAAGGCCCTGTTCAGATGAGGCGCGTAAAACGCGCGTTTAGCGAGGTCCCTCTCTTTAAGGTCGCAAACATAGTAACTTGAATTAGAGGAATTAAAAAAAAAAATCATAATTTAATGGTGGGACCTTGCCTGACGCGCGTTTCATACGCTTCATTTGAACGGGGCCTTAATCAATTTAAAAGTATGGAAAATACATTTCACTTTATTTTATATATATACAAACGAAATTCGAAACAATGGAGTCAAACGAATTTAAGTGGCTAGTTATCCATGATTTAGAAATGGAAATAGTTGAATTTCAAAGCAGCATAGTTTGGAAAAATAAATTTTGATAACTTGATTTCCGAAGTATAAGGGAAAATGTCTGAATTTAGAGCAAATTATAATGATCTCACACTAAAAATTGAAAATATTATATTAAACGTATGGATACTTTAGCAAATAATTTTACATCAACGAAGAAACTTACTAATGCTCTTTTAATGATGTTTAGATCCACATATTCATGTGAAATTATTTTTTTCTGATGAATTCTGTAAACTTTACCAATAGAAATTAACCCGGAAATGAATAGTTGAATTTCAAAGCAGCATAGTTTGGAAAAATAAATTTTGATAACTTGATTTCCGAAGTATAAGGGAAAATGTCTGAATTTAGAGCAAATTATAATGATTTTGCATCGACTATCAAAAACTTAATGCTGTCACCAAATCAGATCCATACCCACTGCCGCGTATTTACGACCTTTTACACAATGCCAAGCAAATGGCATTTATGTCAACAATTGACTTGAGATCAGGATACTATCAGATACAAATGCATCCGCATGATAAAGACAAAACCGCCTTTGTTTTCCAGTTTGGAGTTTTCAGGTTCAATAGAATGCCTTTTGGATTGAAAACGGCCCCTGCAACGTTTCAACGTTTGATGGACATTTTTCGAAATGGCTTAAAGATCAACATCCTCGCCTACCTAGATGATATCATCGTGATGTCTCCCAGTTTTGAAGAACATCTGCAAGATTTGCGATTAGTCTTTGAACGACTCCAACAATTCAAGTTGAATGCTAATTTTCTTGTCCCAAAGTCAAGTACCTTGGTCATTACATTACCAGTTCCGGTATCGAAGTAGACCCTGCCAAAGTGGAGGCCTTTACGTGTATTCCCCCACCAAAGAATGTGAAACAAGTGCAATCCTTTTTGCAAACTTGCAGCTGGTATCGACGATTCATTCCGAAGTTTGCTGACATTTCTCATCCGTTGAGCAATCTCACCAAAAAGCGGACCACTTGGAAGTGGGGTGAAGAGGAGCAATCTGCATTTGAATTTTTAAAGAAATGTTTGATTTCGCCACTAGTGCTGAAACAGATTGATGAATCAAAACCTTTTGTTATACGTTCAGATGCTTCGAATTATGCTTTAGGAGCTGTTCTTATCCAAGGACACGGTCCAGAAGAGCATCCCATAGAGTATGCAAGCCGTTTGCTGACCCCTGCAGAAAGAAATTATTCCACCACGGAGAGAGAAGCACTTGCAGTGGTTTGGGCACTTGGAAAATTTCGAGGCTATGTCAAAGGAGCTGAAATAACAGTATTTTCAGATCATCAACCCTTGAAATGGTTGTTGAGCCTGAAATCACCAACCGGTCGACTCGCAAGATGGGCCCTTCAGATACAGTCTTACAACATCAAAGTTGAATATCTTTCAGGAAAAGCAAACGTCATTGCAGACATGCTATCCCGCCCTTCATGTACACATGGAAGGCCCACTTGTGACATTTGTTCTGTTACTATTATTGATCTACCATCCAGGAAGGCAAATGACATACGTGAAGGACAATTGAAAGACGATGACTTGAAGAAAATCGTTGACTGTTTTGAGAGCGTCTCCAAGGACGAAAACTACGCGAATTGGACCAATCGTGGCTACATAATGTCTCAATGTATTTTATATCGATACGGCCCGGATTCCGAATCAGAGGAAGCCCAGTTGGTAGTTCCGACACAGGAACGTGAAAGAGTTCTGCAACAATATCACGATGCCCCAACCGGTGGACATTATGGTGCTGAGGGCACTTTCCATAAGATTGCAACGCGTTATTTCTTTCCTGGAATGAGAAAATACATCGCAGATTATGTAGGGAATTGTGCTGAGTGCAGCCAATATAAGCCAAGTAACCAAAGGCCTGCAGGACTTTTGAGAACACCAGTTTATTCCCAGCGTTTTGAGACGTTAGCGATCGATCTTTTCGGTCCTTTGCCAGAAACTCCAGATGGAAAGAAATGGATTTTCATTGTTGAGGACACTTCTACAAAATGGGTGGAGCTTTTCTCTCTCCGTAACGCCACTGCAAAGAAGTGTGCAGTAACCTTATTAGAGGAAGTGTTTCTGAGATACGGTCTGCCACGTCGTCTCATAAGTGATAACGGATCCCAATTCGTCAGTGCTGTCCTTCAACAAGTATGCTATCTTCTCGGAGTTACACAAATTCTTACTCCAGTTTACTGTTCTCAAGCGAACCCAGTAGAAAAGAAAAACAGGGATTTAAAACCAAGACTTGCCATTCTTGTCGGTGATGACCACACCACATGGTCAGAAAAACTCCCAACTATACGTTTTGCTCTGAACACTGCAAAATGTGACACCACTGCTCATACTGCAGCCTTTTTACAATTTGGAAGAGAACTTAGAACACTAGACGATGTTCAACATGACATAAGGTCAGTGATCAACAATGACAACTTCATTGCTGAGATCACACCATATTTACGGAAATTTGCAAAGATCTCCTCTGAGATAAAAGATCTTGTCGAACAAAAGCAGGATAAGACAAAGAAATATGCTGATCGAGGAAGAAGAAGCGTTCCCCAATAAGCACATGGAGATCAAGTATGGGTCACCTCACATACTGTGAGCAACAAAGCTAAGAAGAGGTCAGCGAAATTTGCACCTCGCCGAGACGGACCCTATTTGATTTTAACTCAGCGTTCTCCAACAAGTTACGTTGTTGCGAATCCTGAATCTCCTGATATTCCTGTCGGAACATATACATCTGCTCTACGTCCATGCCTTCTTCTTCTAGACCCACCCCAGACCCACTCACCGTTAGGTTTAGAGTGTTATATGGTCTAGGGGGGAAGGGGAGAGAACCTCCATCGCAGCACGGAGGAGGGCCAGAAGGCCCAACACCAGTCAGTCGCTCGAATTGAGTGCCGAATTAAAAAATAATAATAATAATAATACATGGGGAAACAAGCCCAAAGAAGACATAACACTTCCGGTGTAACCGGGAATTTAAGTTATGGAGACAAACAACTACACAAACCTCCGGGAGAAAAAACCGGGTAAAAATAAACTCTGGCAACACGCCAGGAAAACATCAATACAAATTAAAATAATAAACCAAATACATAAATACACAAAACGACAAAAGAACACAGCACAGTACAAACACATAAAACACATATAGTTAAAAGTTGGTTTTATCTTAAACAATTAACAACTCAGAAAAGAATAATGATTATGTTTAATGTTGAGGAATGAAATAAATGTTATATGAGAGATTTAATGACTATTTTAATGTACAATGCAAAATGAACAAAAATAAATTTAAAGAAAAAAAAAAATCTAAAAAGGTTAAAATTCTGTAAAATTTAAAAAGGTTAAAATTCTGTAAAATTTAAAAAATTTAAAATGTTTAAAATCTTAAAATAGAGAGAAACCTAGTTCCATCTCACTATCTAAAAAAAAAAAAAAAAAAAAAAAAAAAAAGTCAACCAAATGGGGGTCCCAAGGAGCCACCACATCTTTTACTTATGGGTCGTGGGGACCGGCCACCATCTCCATGGCCGCCATCACGCAGGATTTTATTTTTGCCATAGAAGTTTTGCTTCTAAGGACACTTTCCAACCAAATTGGCTTGTGTCTCTCATTTGGTTTTTTCACATGAATTTCCTTTGTGAGTGGACAGTCAAAGAGAAAGTGGTCGGCATCCCCCACTTCCCCGCAGCTACAGAGGTCCGAATTTTTGAGCCCAAACCTGCGAAGGTAAGCATGGAACGGTCCATGACCCGTGAGAAACCAGACGAGCTGGCGATCAGCGATCAGTCTATCTCTTGTAACTCTAGTAATGAATCCCCTGAGCCTGAGACCCCTATTTGATTCTAAGTAATGATTTTGCCAGGTCTTCTCAGTAAAATCTACAATTTTCCTTTTAAGTAGGCTCAGGGGGAACGGAATGTCCAAGACCTCACCACTGATCGAGGCAAGTTTTGCGTTTTCGTCGGCCAGCTCGTTACCAGTAAGACCCGCATGAGCCCGAACCCAACTCAGGCCAAAGATGTTAGTAAACTTTGATATTTTCTTTTTTATTTCATAAAGGTAATTGGATTTATTAGTTGCGGTTTTAAGGGCCTGAATTGAACTGAGGCTGTCACTATAAATGTTTATCTTCTTTTCCTTGGCTATTGCCCAATCAATTGCTTTATATATTGCTGACAACTCTGCCTGAAAGACAGAGTTGCCGGGTAAAAGTTTGAATTGTAAAATTTCTATTAAATTATTATTTTTAAAGATGCACACCGCGGCCCCGACATTGCCATCAATGCCCGAGCCGTCGGTGTACACCTCGTATTCTGCATCTTTGATGGCGTCCTGGAAGTCCAACCTTAGTTCAGCCATCCGGACGCCACCAACCATGATATTGTAGTCATAATGTACTGGTGACAGCCTCAGCTCCGGGTCGGGGAGCCGCCTCTTGATAACATTAAATTTTTTGTACAATGACAGCAGGGTCACATGGAGCGGCGGAATTCCGCATAGTGTATTTAGGGAGACGGTCGGAGAGGTTCTATATGCTCCAAGAATTTTTAACAGAAATGGCCTCTGTATAGTACCAAGCTTCTGGATCTGAGCTTTAGTTAAGCTGCCTCCCCAAATGCCAGCTCCATAGGTGAGGATCTTTTCCGTGACGGTCAGATACCACACCTTCTGGAGCTGGCCACCGACTCCCCAGCCACCTCCTCGAATTTTTTGGAGTGAACCTCCGAGCCGCATACAGCGGTCTCTTAATTTCTGAATGTGGTCGCTCCATGCGAGCCGGCTGTCAATGTTTAGGCCTAAATATTTTAAATAACTGACTATTTTTATTTCTTTACTATTTAAGTTTATTTTTATACTGTCTTTTAATTTTGGATTTTTTGAAACTATTAGGGTCTGGCATTTGTCGGTCGAGAGAGTCAATTTCATTTCATTTAGTCTATTGAAAACAATAGCCAATGAATTATTTGTATTTCTCTCCAGGAGCCCCGCGGAGGACCCATGCGTTATTAATGCCAGGTCATCCGCAAAGGCCTGGAGGTAAATCCGATCAGAATTTAAATCAAGTATACAATTAAAATAAATGTTCCACAGTGTCGGGGCCAAGACCGAACCCTGTGGGCACCCTTTTATTAGATTACGTGTTATATGTACCCCGTCTATTTCAAATAATACTGACCTAAAATTTAAATAAGAACATATAAACTTAATAAAATACCCCGGGAATTTAAGAGAATCGAGTCTGTTGACCAACAGTTGCCAGTTCATGTTATCAAAGGCGGCGGAAATATCCAGTGTTGTCAATGCGGCATGGCTGGTCTTTTTGAGAGATTTCAATTTATTAACAACATTGAACAACGCATCCTCACAGGACCGCTGCTCTCTAAAACCGTATTGTAGTTTGTGAAGAATATTACTATTGTGCATCCAGTGATTTAAAATGAGACAAAAGGCCCTCTCTAGGATTTTACCTAGAGTGGGTAATAAACAAATTGGTCTGTAGGCACCGCAGGTTGAGGGGTCACGACCTGGTTTTACCAAGAAGCGAACACCCCCAGTCCTGAGGCACCTTGGAAAATATGAAAACTGAATAGCTTTCTGAAATGGATTAAAAAATAAAACAGGGTATTTTTTATAGAGAAATTTCCAGATTTTGTAATCAACGAGGTCCGGCCCTGGGGCCTTCCCATCTTTAAGCATGGAGAAGACATGGTCCAAGTCATGGATTGTGATATTTTCATCTATTTCCGGTTCTATTGTATTTAAAAAATTAAGGGGTGTGGGAATTGTATTATTATTTTCGAAGAAATGGTTCATTAAAATAGTAATTTTATCCTTTTGAATAAGGTTCGGTTGGGTTGGTAAAAATAAATCTAGGTTATTATTCTGTTTTTTTGAAAAGGTAAATTTAAATAAAGATCCGTATTTAGAACCATGACTCGAACAATGTTCCCTCCAGGCAGTTCTTTTAGAGGTGTTGATTAACAACCTCAGGGAGGCCCTTTTTGAACGGTATTTTATTTCAACGGCTCGGACCTCGTCAACTGGTAAATTAAATTTTTTCATAATTTTAATTTTTTTATAGAGAGCAGTGACTCGGTTTCTGGAGGACGCGAGTTCGTTGTTCCACCAGTGAACTTTAGGAATTAAATTATTAGTTTTTTTAGTTTTTTTAAGAGTTTTTAATGCTATTGTTTGAACCTTATTTGTGAGATTTTCAAAATATGATTCAAGTTCACTGGTGTTGTTAATCGTTTTAGCAGACTTTATCAAATCGGGTGTTAGTTTATGAAAAATGCCAGGAAAACGACCCAGGCCGAATTTCGTCCTTAGGAAGAATCCCTGGTTGTTAGTAATAGAAATATTGTAGTCTAACACAACATAGCGGTGGTCACTGCATGCGGCTTGGTCTAAAACGCTCCAATTCTCGATGCAGGCAGCGACATCTGGACTCGCAAGAGTTAAATCGGGCCATCCCTTCCCAGTAGGGGCAACGAAGGTAGGCCCTTTATCTGGGATATTTAATATTTGGAGGGAGTTTGTCATGCAGAGGTCCAAAACACACCTGCCCCTAATGTCCTCATGATTGTACCCCCATATGGGGGAACGAGCATTAAGGTCACCCATGATGAGGAGTCTGCCTCTACTAAAGTCGAGGTCTTTAAGCTCCTCTAGCTGATCCTGAATGCTGTCATGGGGCGGGAAGTAGATACTCCCCAACAAGAGGGGACCGGCGTGCGTCGAAACCTCAGCAAAGACGCAATTTGGAGATACAAAACTTAAATTAAAAGTGTAATTAGGATTTAAGCATAAAATAATACTTTTATTATTATTGGAAACGAATTGTCGGTGGCCGGGAAGAGGAGCGACTGGCTTATTATTTAGTAAGAAGGGATCTTGAATAAATAAAAAATCTATTTTCCCTTGGGTTGCAGTGTACAACGCCAGGCTGTGTGCGGCATATGTGTGGTTAGTGTTTATTTGCAACATTCTCACTCTCCGAACAGCCATCACTTACCATAATCAATGCTGGCCTCTAAAATAGCTAGCTGCCTTTTGTAGTTAGGGCATGTCCGGGATCTCACGTCATGTTTTGTATTGTATTTTGTGCGATGCAGGGAGTTAGACTCAGTGCAATTAATACACGTCTTCTCAACCTCCCCGCACGCGACCGTCGCATGCTCACCCCCACAGGCAAGACATATTGGTTTTTCTGTTGAACTAAAAGTGCACCGGCCCTTGCTATGACCCAATCTGCCACAACCTGTGCACTGTCTTACACTCTTGAATTCCTCTATTCTGCATCTTCTGAAACCCAGATAGACAAAACCTTCACCCATAAATTTCTGAAAGATGCTCGGCTCCAACGAGACAACCCAATGATTGCCCCTCTGAGCCTTTATATCAAAGTCGACACCGATGCCGTCCTCGCTTTCCACAAAACTATTCAGATCAACGAGTGCAGAGGGAAGGTCCGCCTTATCAATATCTGGGTCTACACCCAATATGATGACCCTCGGCCTCATCAGCTTGGGTCGGTCGACATCAAATATATTCGTGATACTGTCGATAGCTTTCAATTTATTGTGGAGTTCGTCCATCTCGGCCTGAGAACCGAGGTCAACTGCAACCCCGCCGCCCCTAATCCTTCTTAACTGTATAACTCTTGTTCTCAGATCCCTGAGGGTGGCTTGTATTTTAGATTTATTGACCTCGAAGTCACAGTCCACTTTAATCTTTAGTAGAAGAGTAAATTTCTGAGACTGTGGACCGGACCTCCTTGATGTGACAGGGCCTGATACCTTTTGTGCGTAACTCGGGACCGCAGGGGTGCATTCCCTTCTCAGCTCCTTCAATTCCTGTAATATTTCTTCACCGCTCCCTTCAGCACTCCGATTCACGCGGCCCGTATCCTGGATCTCCCTTACTATTTTTAGGGTTTCCTCCACGGACCCACTGATGATGGTCGAGAGCCTATCAATCTGGGCCTCCCTCTCCTCAAGAACACCCGTCATCTTTGCATTTTCCAGTTCCATGACGTGAGCTCTGTCACGTTCCTCATTTACCAACATGCCCAGTTTCCATACCTCGGCCTCAAGCTCCCTGTTTCTACCCTGTTCCGCCATGGCAACCTCGTCCTGCATTTCTCTGAGTGATTGGTTTTTCTCTCGCACCATAGTTTCTAGGCTTTCTATTTTCTTGTTCAATGTTGTCAAGACGGAGGAGTCCGCAGTAGCCTTGGGCTGTACGCCCGAAGTATTGATATCGGAGCTTGTGTCATCTGATTGTAAGTTGGTACGGCACAGCTCTCTAATTATATCGATGAAACATTTCGTATATTTTACCAAACCCTTTTGGATAATTGCAGTTTCTACCTTACTAGTTTTTTTGTCATTTAATAGCTTAGATAGGTCTGTTATGTTATCGCGACAGTTAATTAAGGTAGGATTGGTCAAATCGTCTTTGTTAAGATTATGAGCTATTCCGTCAAGTCCTGGACATATAGAATCTCCCGTCCCTGGGCGAAGGTTGTGGTTGCCCACAGTTGCGTTCTTAGAAGTCATTATATAATTGATAATTAAATCCTGCAAGCCCGACCGAGGTCAAGCCCCAGGATAACGGCGATCACGAGGACCGAACCAGTGCCGACTTCAAAGCTGGAAAAAAGACGGACACTTAAAAATGTTTAACACTATGATATACAAAACCCCAATAAATCCCTAGCCCCCAGCGCCACTCAATGGAGATGGCTCAACCAGTCAAATATGAATGCGGAATGATGAACCAGTCAAATATGAATGAACACAGAAATCACACCAGGTCTTGACGACTGTAGGCAGATAGGCTCCAAAGTTTAGGTCAGTCTGCGCACGGGACGCCACGCAGGAGGCTCTTGAGGATAGAAACGTCAGAATGACACGTCCGACTTCAATGGCCGCCTCCAAACATACAGTGCCAAAAGTACAAAATTATAAAACTCAGCAACCACTGATCTCACGGATTGCAAATAATATTCAAAAGATAGATCAGAGATCAAAAAGATCCCTCAAAGTAAAAAATAATGGTGTCTCAGCAGCGGGGGATCCGCCACTGCCCCTCGAAAGTTCCGGCCAACTTAGCGTACAAAAAATATATATATAAACTCAAATCCAGGCACAAAAAGCACCATAAAATCATAAAATAATAATCCAACGAAATAATAACTTATCTTGCGATGCGGGGAAGAGGGTCCTCTATCGATTGGTACAGGTTCCAGCCCTGTACCACTGGTATATCTTGGTCAAAAGACCAATCTCACGGAGCACATAAATCTCGCAACGTATCAAAGGTCTTGAGAATCGTACGAATTGACGACGCCAAAAGCCCAGTTGATATTTTGGTCTTGTCAAACGAATTTATAATATTTATTGGCAGCAACTTTTTAAGAATTTTCTTTTTTCTTTCAATTTTGGCACCGAAATCTAGTATTGCATTTAAATGGCCCGGAGCAAAAGGGTTAAACTCGTGTCGAGTCCATTTTCGAATTGCCCCCTTTAACAAACAAATTGCCCCCCTGTGGGGCGTGGGCCCCACGTTGGGAAACATTGGCTTACTTTCTCTGAAATCGTAAGAGGGCCGGAAATGTAATCTGTTTATTTTTGGAACATGAATGTTAGCGTGACGTCACATTCTCTTGCGAAAATATAAAATATATTCAATTTAAAAATTTTATTTATTTAAAGAAAATCATATTTTTAGCTATTGATCTAACGTAAAATTTTCAGCAAATTTCAAATCCGTTGAAATTTTTACTCTATCTTTAACGGTCTAGGACAGGGTAATGGTAATGGTAATTTTTAGTTAACGTCGTACTAGAGCAACACAACGGGCTATTGACGACGGTCCGGAATCAGTCCCTTAAAGGAAAGATTCGAGGACAACACCTCGTAATTTTGAAAAACGGTCAGATGACGAAGCAACACCTGAGCTGGCACCCCACTCTCCAAACTTCCACGCCAACCCAACGTGAGGACTTTCGGCCACGACAGATTTAAGGTGCACCAGCCGCCTCTACACCATACGTTTACAAACATCCATGCCCGGACCCGGATTCGAACCAGGAACCTTCCGATCTAGAGGCTAACACCTTAACCACTATACCGGTTGGTCGGCACTAGGACAGGGATGGTGAACCTATGACCAGCGGGTCAGATACTAACCCACGCAGGCTTTTTAAATGACCCACGCGTTCCTTTTTATAAACTAATCAACATTTCTTCATATACCTAAATAATTTTATTTATTTTTCAAACCCCTCTTTTAAAAAATATGAAGAAAATACAAATGTTAATAAAGAACTTAAAAATTAAAAAAAATTGCACAAATGTTTTTTTTTTAAGTTTTAGATTTATTGATTACACATAATGTTGTTTTTAGATTAATATGAAAGTCGATTGAGTAAAATATGTAATTTTATAAAATACCGCTTGAGAATGATCAGATGTGGTAAATACTAATGATAAAGAAGGTATTTATTAAGGCCCTGTTCAGATGAGGCGCGTAAAACGCGCGTTTAGCGAGGTCCCTCTCTTTAAGGTCGCAAACATAGTAACTTGAATTAGAGGAATTAAAAAAAAAAATCATAATTTATTGGTGGGACCTTGCCTGACGCGCGTTTCATACGCTTCATTTGAACGGGGCCTTAATCAATTTAAAAGTATGGAAAATACATTTCACTTTATTTTATATATATACAAACGAAATTCGAAACAATGGAGTCAAACGAATTTAAGTGGCTAGTTATCCATGATTTAGAAATGGAAATAGTTGAATTTCAAAGCAGCATAGTTTGGAAAAATAAATTTTGATAACTTGATTTCCGAAGTATAAGGGAAAATGTCTGAATTTAGAGCAAATTATAATGATCTCACACTAAAAATTGAAAATATTATATTAAACGTATGGATACTTTAGCAAATAATTTTACATCAACGAAGAAACTTACTAATGCTCTTTTAATGATGTTTAGATCCACATATTCATGTGAAATTATTTTTTTCTGATGAATTCTGTAAACTTTACCAATAGAAATTAACCCGGAAATGAATAGTTGAATTTCAAAGCAGCATAGTTTGGAAAAATAAATTTTGATAACTTGATTTCCGAAGTATAAGGGAAAATGTCTGAATTTAGAGCAAATTATAATGATTTTGCATCGACTATCAAAAACTTAATGCTGTCACCAAATCAGATCCATACCCACTGCCGCGTATTTACGACCTTTTACACAATGCCAAGCAAATGGCATTTATGTCAACAATTGACTTGAGATCAGGATACTATCAGATACAAATGCATCCGCATGATAAAGACAAAACCGCCTTTGTTTTCCAGTTTGGAGTTTTCAGGTTCAATAGAATGCCTTTTGGATTGAAAACGGCCCCTGCAACGTTTCAACGTTTGATGGACATTTTTCGAAATGGCTTAAAGATCAACATCCTCGCCTACCTAGATGATATCATCGTGATGTCTCCCAGTTTTGAAGAACATCTGCAAGATTTGCGATTAGTCTTTGAACGACTCCAACAATTCAAGTTGAATGCTAATTTTCTTGTCCCAAAGTCAAGTACCTTGGTCATTACATTACCAGTTCCGGTATCGAAGTAGACCCTGCCAAAGTGGAGGCCTTTACGTGTATTCCCCCACCAAAGAATGTGAAACAAGTGCAATCCTTTTTGCAAACTTGCAGCTGGTATCGACGATTCATTCCGAAGTTTGCTGACATTTCTCATCCGTTGAGCAATCTCACCAAAAAGCGGACCACTTGGAAGTGGGGTGAAGAGGAGCAATCTGCATTTGAATTTTTAAAGAAATGTTTGATTTCGCCACTAGTGCTGAAACAGATTGATGAATCAAAACCTTTTGTTATACGTTCAGATGCTTCGAATTATGCTTTAGGAGCTGTTCTTATCCAAGGACACGGTCCAGAAGAGCATCCCATAGAGTATGCAAGCCGTTTGCTGACCCCTGCAGAAAGAAATTATTCCACCACGGAGAGAGAAGCACTTGCAGTGGTTTGGGCACTTGGAAAATTTCGAGGCTATGTCAAAGGAGCTGAAATAACAGTATTTTCAGATCATCAACCCTTGAAATGGTTGTTGAGCCTGAAATCACCAACCGGTCGACTCGCAAGATGGGCCCTTCAGATACAGTCTTACAACATCAAAGTTGAATATCTTTCAGGAAAAGCAAACGTCATTGCAGACATGCTATCCCGCCCTTCATGTACACATGGAAGGCCCACTTGTGACATTTGTTCTGTTACTATTATTGATCTACCATCCAGGAAGGCAAATGACATACGTGAAGGACAATTGAAAGACGATGACTTGAAGAAAATCGTTGACTGTTTTGAGAGCGTCTCCAAGGACGAAAACTACGCGAATTGGACCAATCGTGGCTACATAATGTCTCAATGTATTTTATATCGATACGGCCCGGATTCCGAATCAGAGGAAGCCCAGTTGGTAGTTCCGACACAGGAACGTGAAAGAGTTCTGCAACAATATCACGATGCCCCAACCGGTGGACATTATGGTGCTGAGGGCACTTTCCATAAGATTGCAACGCGTTATTTCTTTCCTGGAATGAGAAAATACATCGCAGATTATGTAGGGAATTGTGCTGAGTGCAGCCAATATAAGCCAAGTAACCAAAGGCCTGCAGGACTTTTGAGAACACCAGTTTATTCCCAGCGTTTTGAGACGTTAGCGATCGATCTTTTCGGTCCTTTGCCAGAAACTCCAGATGGAAAGAAATGGATTTTCATTGTTGAGGACACTTCTACAAAATGGGTGGAGCTTTTCTCTCTCCGTAACGCCACTGCAAAGAAGTGTGCAGTAACCTTATTAGAGGAAGTGTTTCTGAGATACGGTCTGCCACGTCGTCTCATAAGTGATAACGGATCCCAATTCGTCAGTGCTGTCCTTCAACAAGTATGCTATCTTCTCGGAGTTACACAAATTCTTACTCCAGTTTACTGTTCTCAAGCGAACCCAGTAGAAAAGAAAAACAGGGATTTAAAACCAAGACTTGCCATTCTTGTCGGTGATGACCACACCACATGGTCAGAAAAACTCCCAACTATACGTTTTGCTCTGAACACTGCAAAATGTGACACCACTGCTCATACTGCAGCCTTTTTACAATTTGGAAGAGAACTTAGAACACTAGACGATGTTCAACATGACATAAGGTCAGTGATCAACAATGACAACTTCATTGCTGAGATCACACCATATTTACGGAAATTTGCAAAGATCTCCTCTGAGATAAAAGATCTTGTCGAACAAAAGCAGGATAAGACAAAGAAATATGCTGATCGAGGAAGAAGAAGCGTTCCCCAATAAGCACATGGAGATCAAGTATGGGTCACCTCACATACTGTGAGCAACAAAGCTAAGAAGAGGTCAGCGAAATTTGCACCTCGCCGAGACGGACCCTATTTGATTTTAACTCAGCGTTCTCCAACAAGTTACGTTGTTGCGAATCCTGAATCTCCTGATATTCCTGTCGGAACATATACATCTGCTCTACGTCCATGCCTTAACACCCCTCAAGATGGAAACGTGCCCATCACCCCACTGCGAAGGAGAGGTCGACCTCGAAAAGCTGATCCAACAGTGCGGCAAAACTCAAGACAACCATCTGACCCTTCTCCTGGCGACTCGCCGAGACGTCTTCGTAGCCAGAGGGGGAGACTGTAACAGGTGAACTATAAGCGCAGCGTCAGCTGCAGAGCTATAAACCTCCGAACTAAAAGTGAGAACCAAAACTAAATCTAACCCCGGCGCCGATCAAGGACACCCTCAGGAGGTCAGAGATAGTGATGGGGAAAATGACTCTTTTCAGGGATCGGATCGGAACCGCTCACTCACTAAAAAGAGCTAGCTCTTTTTGATGACTCACCGCTCCTTTGAGATACATAATAATGTATATAACATATCGAAATGTATACAATATGTTTGGGTCATCGAACATCCCTCGTTGTCACGTGAGCGCATGTGTCCAGACGAAGAGGCGCCAAGCGTGCTTTAAACACCCACGCACACAACACTTGAAACACTCACTCATCCAGCAATTGCGCAGTTTACCTCTAAAATCAACAAAAGGAGGGAGACGGGGCCCGAGGACGATAGGCATTGCAGCATAGGGCTACTAAGCTGTAAAATTTAGTTGCTAAGGCATAAGATGGCCCAAAACCATGTCAATTCATATAACTTTGAAATTGTCCATAAAGAATAAATTACTTTGAGGACACTTCTACTTTTGTAATTCCCGTCATGAAACCGTTGAGATTACAGAAGTAGCAATTAAAATATCCAAACACGTTAAAAATCTCATTTTTGACCAAGAATTCTAAAAAAGTTTTCGATTTTATTGGATAGAGTATTTATTTGACTTTCCAAACATATTTAATTTTTTCTCTGTTAATTACTTGAAGAAGTATTAAGATTTTAATCAAGGCGGGAAAATAAGAAGTAAGAATGGAAAACACTGGAAATGGCCATTAAAAGGCCAAAAACATGGCAAAATCTAAATTTAAACCTTACTTTTTTTTGCAAATATAATTTTAGAAAGTTTTTTCAAATATTTAAATGGTTTCTCTTTTGGAAATGGAGTGAACTTTTTTAAAGAGAAGGAAGAACAAAATTGTTTACACAAAGAGCAAGCGATGCACTTGAAACTACCTTTAACTCTAAATTAATATTTTTGCATTATTTCCTCACTTCAAATGTTATAATACAAAAACTTATAACTGGATTCTAGTAAACTTTTGAGAGTTTGTTATTTATAATGTTGTCAAGTGAATGAACTAGAATAATTATGCTGAGTTCAAAAGTTTCTAAATTATTACTATTTATTTAAGAAGTAGGACTGTAAAACTATAAAAAATCTTCTATTCATTTTTCCATCACTTGTAAAATTGTTGTTTATTTAAATATCCTTTTATTCTAGTTCATTCCCTAGAAATATGCATGTAGTTTATTTTGGTAGCATCATTTTTCAAATTGGTTGAATAGATTTTCATGTAGCACATTTGAAGTTTTTGACACATTTCTTTAAAATTTCATACATAATTATCATATTTTTACAAAATTATTAATATATACTTTTAATATTTATAGCCCATTGCTATTGTTTAAAACACAAAACATAAAAATATCATTAAAATGTTTCTATACCACATTTAAAAAAAGTGTCTTGGACGTGTTTGGATACATTAAGATTTCTTTCTAAAACCACTTAGTTACCAAATGAGACTTCCTAATAATTTAAATGATATTTTAAAATCATATAATAAAACTATTAATAATTTATTGAAGTACTTAAGATTTTTAACTATTTATTTTAAGATATAGGTATATAATACCCTCGAATACTCGTTGTCCCAAAGATTTTCAAAATGCCTTGTTTTGTGAAGGCAATGCAATAAAAACGAGTTACGTTTAATTTAATTTTGTGTAGCTTTATTAAAATGATATCACTCCCGAGAAATCAAGGTATTATTATAATTATTATATTAATGTTAAGTGAATAACATAATAACTGTTAGAATATGTTTTAATAACAACCTTAAGACTAGTTTTAATTAGTGCTAAAAGGCGTGATATGAATTAAGCCGTAAAAACAACCTTTCAATCTAAAATTGAATTAAATTTTAAAAAATAACATTTATGATAATACATAGATATTTAAAAATTTGAAACTTCAAAAAAGTAACAAAAAGCTAGGGAGCGCAAAAGAACGAATGCGGAATTGACTCTTCGAGAGCGATAGTTATCGAAAAGAGCCAAAGAGTTAACTCCTTAAAAGAATCAACTCCCAAAAGAATCAGTGAGCGCAAACGATCGAATGCGGAAATGATTCTTCGAAAGAGCCAAGTCTCGAAAAGAATCAACTCCCAAAGAATCGACTCCCAAAGAATCAACTCCCAAAAAGAATCACTGAGCTGGTGATCGCATGCAGAAATGACTCTTCGAGAGTGGAAGCGCTGATTGGTTAAAAAAGAGTCACCGCTCTTCAGCCCTGATTGGTTAAAAAAGAGCTATAGCTCTTTTTTGACGAATCAGCGCTCGCTCACTCCGTCAAGAGAGCTAACTCTTTGAGTCAGCTCCTGAGCGGATCGCCCATCTCTAGTCAGAGAGTTATCGGCGGCGTATAATGAAGACGCGTCGTAGCCTCCGTTACGTCGGGTAGTTATGAAAGGTTATGTTAATAGTATATGTTGTGTCCACATAATGTAACTTAGATTAAATAAATATATGTGAGTGTAATGAGAGTTTGCCGCTTGTTCGCCCGCTTCAAGGAGGAATTTCTCAGCACACGGTCACAATACTTTTTGTGACAATTTATTTTTGTGAGACAGCTACAAACCATTATGTATTCAATCAAAGACTTATAGAAAGTTGGTCGGAATATGCGTATACTGCGATGAAATTACCAATGTCTAGTGATTTACGCAGATAATAAGCAATTCGTTAAAATTTAACTCCTATATAATATATCTGCAATATTAAAATATTGGAACATATAAATACAAACAGAATCGAAATTCAGGTCATTTTAAAATAAGAAGTTACACAACTTGTTTGCATATTGTTTATTTATTTTTATGAAACAAATTCTACAAATCATTACGTACTCAATTAAATATTTAGGAAAGTTGGTTGAAATAAACATATACCGCCAAGAAATTACCCATGTTTGATATTTTTCAGGAAATAAATATATCCTTAATTATCTAGCTCCTACATAATATATCTGCACTACGTAATATACCGGAAAACACATCAATACTAACAGAAACAAAATTCCAATCCTGGAAAAAATACAGATTCTGAAAAAAAATATCTGCGCAAACGTGTTGAATTTCGATTTACTGAATACATTCTGAAAAAGAATATTCGACAAAAGACTTCTGAACAATATTGATAAAGACAATAATGATTTGTTTACAAAAAAGAACACTATAACATGAACGCACTCAGAAAACCGTCGCCATTATTACCGGCGTGGGAAAAATAGTTATATGTACTTACCAACCGGAATCCATGAGACGACGAATGACCTGAAAGTTAACTAAAGAATAAAAGAAGCCGGGTTAGGCAAAATAATCTTTTATTCTTGGATAAATACGATAATAAATGTACGTAACATGTTATTGCAAGGCCTAGGTGTATTCCGAAGAATACGCCGGCCGAAGGTTACAAAAAAAATATTAAAATAGAGTCCGTCACTTCACGTGACAATCGCTGAACTAACAACTCGCTTTCAAAAACGACGCTCCACTCCTTGACGTCATTGGCCAAGGAGCCCAGTGCCATCTGCCGGTGGCTTAACGAACTATCTACTACAGACTCCCCCTCTGGTTTCGACGTCGTCCCGACGAGGAACCAGGAACAGTTTTGCGTTGTCTGCCTCTTTTCGTCAAGGGTTGACTGGTTGACCACTGGTTGAGTGTTTGCCGAAATAGGAGAGTCCACACAGGGTCTAAGTGCTGACGCATGATAAACTCTCACAGAAGTATTTGGTAATGTAGGGTTTGCAATCTCGTAAGATGTTGCAGACCGTTTAGTTAGGACCACATATGGTCCGTCACGCCTAGGCATGAACTTGGACGTTCGCTGCTTCTGGGCATTGCTCACAGGATGTGAAGTAACCCACACCTGGTCACCTGGTGAATACTGGGGACCTTCTCGTCTATTCTTATCAGCATAGATTTTTCGCTGGTCTTGCTTTTTCTCCACCAAAAGTCTGATTTCCTGAGAAAATTTAGCGAACTTTTCAAGGTAGGGTGTGATTTCGGGAACAAATTTGTCATTGGAGACCACAGCCCTAATATCCTGATGCACGACATCTACAGTTTTCAGTTCTCTTCCAAATTGGAGGAATGCTGCTGTTTGGCCAGTTGTAGAGCACTTGGCTGTATTCATAGCAAATCTGATAATTGGCAATTTATCAGCCCATGCACTATGATTTTTACCAACAAGTATGGCCAACCTAGGTTTTAAATCGCGATTCTTCCGCTCTACTGGGTTAGCTTGAGGATGATAGACAGGAATTAGTTCCTGTGTGATTTTTAGGATAAAGCACACTTGTTGCATAATTGCACTGACAAATTATCACTAATGATTCTCCTGGGTAGGCCATAACGCATAAAGACCTCTTCTATTAAAGCCAGGGCACACTCCTTTGCTGTTGCTTTAGTTAGAGCAAAGATTATACCCATTTTGTGCTGCAGTCTTCTACGATAAAGACCCATCTTTTCCCGTCTTCTGTTGGAGGTAATGGTCCAAACAAATCGATAGCCAAGGTTTCAAAACGTTGGCTGTAGATAGGGGTTCTTAAGAGACCAGCAGGTTTCTGATTTGATGCCTTGTAACGTGCACAGTCTGCACAGTTCTTGACATATTCAGAAATATACTTCCGCATCCCAGTCCAATAGAATCTTTGGGCAATCTTGTGGTAAGTGCCTTCAACTCCATAGTGACCTGCTGTTGGGGCATCATGGTATTCGCTGAGAAATCTTTCTCGCTCTTGGGCAGGAACTACAAGTTGAGCCTCTTCTGAATCAGAGTCAGGTGAATATCGATAGAGAACTCCCTGGGTCATGATGTAACCACGGTCAATCCAGTTAACGAAATCCACACCTTTACTTAGGCTCTCGAAACATGAAATTACTTTCTTTAGTTCCTCATCTTCCATCTGCTGTTCTCTGATGTCTGCAGGGCTACGTGAGGGGATATCTATCGAGACCATGCACATTTCACAGGAGGCTTCAGCATGTTGACATACAGGACGTGACAACATGTCTGCTATTACATTGGCCTTGCCAGGAATATATTCTATCTTCAGATTATAGGATTGAATCTGAAGAGCCCATCTTGCCAATCTTCCAGAGGGTGACTTCAAACTCATTAACCACTTTAATGGTTGGTGGTCGGATGCCACTATTACTTCCACTCCCTCGCGACAAAACCTCGAAACTTGTTTAGACCCCAGACAACTGCCAGTGCTTCTCGTTCTGTGGTTGAATAATTTCTCTCGGCTGGATTTAGCAAGCGACTTGCATACTCAATGGGGTGCTCTTCTGCACCCTCCCCCTGCAACAGGACTGCTCCAAGAGCATAGTTGCTTGCATCAGTGCGGATGACAAATGATTTGTTTTCGTCCGCTTGTTTGAGTATGGGAGTTGAAATTAAACACTGCTTCAATGTCTCAAACGCCTCTTGTTCTGCATTACCCCAATTCCAGGGGACATTTTTCCGAGTTAGGTAACTTAATGGTTGGGAAATGCTTACAAAGTCCCTAATGAATCTCCTGTACCAGGAACAGGTTTGTTGGAAAGACTGTATTTGTTTCACAGTTTTTGGTGGGGGGTATCTGTACAATGGCTGACACCTTGTCTGGATCCACCTGGACACCTTGGGGAGTGATCCAATGTCCCAGATATTTCACTCGAGAGCAAGCAAAATTGCATTTCTCTCTGTTGGCAGTCAGTTTATATGTCAACAGCCTATCAAACACAGCTTCCAAGTATGTGAGATGTTGTTCATAAGTGGGTGAGAGTATGATGATATCATCCAGGTATGCAAGAAGATTTACGCGTGGAAGTCCACGTCGAAAATTGTCCATTAATCTTTGAAACGTGGCTGGTGCATTTTCGTAACCCAAAAGGCATGCGGGTGAAACGAAAAGTTCCAAAGGGACAAACAAAAGCAGTTTTATCCTGATGAGGTGGATATACTTTAACTTGATGGTATCCAGATTTTAGGTCGATCGTGGACATATAATTAAGGTGTTTTGCATCATGCAATAGGTCGTCCATTCTAGGCAATGGGTAAGTATCGGGTACTGTGTTTGCATTTAGCTTCCGATAATCAATGCAAAGGCGTACTGTTCCATTAGGCTTTGGAATGAGTACCACAGGAGCAGCATAAGGAGACTCACACTCTTCAATGATGCCTTTTTCTAGCAGGTCATCTAATTATTTCTTTAAGAGATCCTTTTTGGGTGGTGACATTCTGTAAGGAGGTACAGAGACAGGAGGTTTATCTCCTGTGTTCATTTGGTGTTCAGTATAAGGAGTGGCTTCTCCCCCTGGTTGAAACACCGTTTCATAATTTCTTAACAGGCTGTTAAGAGTCACCCGTTGGGTTTCACTCAACTGCTTTCCTTCTTCTTCCCGAAGAACACAGGAGTTGATCACTACATTGGCTGGATGAGATGATGGGACTTGAACATCCTTTATGAATGGAAACTGGTGATGAGGGTCATTCCAAAAACTCCAGCATCGATTCTTCAGGTCCAGAACCACTCCAGCATCCTCCAGAAAGTCTTGCCCCAGGAGACTTCGGTTTCCAATCACCTCAGGCATTAGCATAAATTTGGTCTTTATGTGCCGTCCCTTCAAGGCAATGGTCACCGTGGTAGTGTACACCTTGAGGGTGGATTGGTGTCCGTTCGCCAGAGTCATGGTGACGACTTCACTGTCAAACTGGATCCCTTTACTGAGGAGCATCTTGTCTAGGCGTTCTCCCGCTATGGATCGGCTTGCTCCAGTGTCGGCACAAATGACTGCTCTGACTCCACAAATGGTAGTGTCTAGCAATGTGATTTGACACGTTTTGGTGTGGCATGTGTACATGGGCTCTGCATTTCCACAAGAGTCCTCTCTTTTAACAGTTGGGGAACAGTTTGGGCATTTCGGTTTTATCACACCAGGCCTACCACATCCATAGCAGGACACCTGAGGTCGTTGCTCGGAATGTTGTTGTTGAGGTCTGGGTCTGTAAACATTTTCCTTCTTGTAGAATTTAGTCCTCTTTGTAGCTTCAAAAGGTAACTTAGGTTTACCCTCCTTCTTGAAAGTACTGTTCCGACAAAGCTCCTTCTTGTGACCATTGGCACGGATGTTGTCACATTGATCAAGCTTCTCTTCTAACTCACTGGGAGAAATCAAAGTAGGCCAGTCATCAAGAAAATGGTCTTTCGCCTCTGGTGGGCACCTCTTCTTCATTTGGTCGGCCACCATCAGATCTTGCAATTGCTCAAACGAGTTGATGTTATGTTCTGACAGCCAACCATCCAGGTAACTTTTTAATTCAAAGAAGAAATCTTTCATGTGCCATGAGGGGCCTTGTGATGTTGGGTGAAAAGCTGCCGGAACCTTTCTGCATTTAATTTGAAGCGTTGCAGAAGAAGGGATTTTACATGCGAGTAGTCTGAGGCTTTTGTTTCATCCTCTCTTGCAATTAACATTGCAATGTCAGAGGGCAAGTTACCCACCAGGTAACCGACATACAAGGCTTGTGGTACCTTGAGCAATTTGAGTTGCCTCTCAAACAACACGAGATACAAACTCATATCATCCTCTTCCGGATGGAATTAAGGGAGCAATCTTTGGATATCAATTTTAGGCATCTCCGATACCACAGGGGAAGTCTGAGTCATTGCAGCATTCTGCTGCGACTGTAAACTTAACACTTGCAAGTCACTTTTCTCTTTACGTTCTGCCATCAGGGTGGCTAAGAGTTATTTTGTTAAGTCCTCATTGTAGTTAGGGTCGGATAAAATTACATCCCTTAACTCAATGATCTTTAAGTCATTAGTGACCTCCAAATTTAGCTCGACGGCTAACATTCTGAGGTCTTCTTTTCGACCTTTTGCTAAGAAGGCCATGATCAGTTAGATATCACTTTCAGCCTTATGTTTTAATTTGTGGTGTAAGTAAAGGTATAGACATATGGTAATTATATAAACACAAAATATATGCAATGGTGTAGATATATATATACAATATATGCAATGGTGTAGATATATAAAATATATACAATGGTGTAGATATATAAAATATATGCAAATGTGTAGACATATAAAATATATGCAAATGTGGGTCTCAACAGGTCAACCCAATTCAATACACTATCAATATGCAATTTGTTTTACATAAAAATAACACAAGAAAATCAAAATTCTTAATGCTAATGTGATCCTGTTTCAATTAATTAATACCCATGTTTAACATAAACAAGAAATATTCTTAATGGGTAAATATAATGTGCAATAGAAAATGGATACAGCAAGAAAAATGTGCATAAGTGTGTGCTTTATAGCTTACATAAAAAAAATAACAGAAGTTTGCTATTCACAGCAAATCCAAATCAACTTAATTTTGGGAAAAACCAGCTCACTTGTTCTATTAGCAATCTTATTAAACATAAATTACTATATACAGTACAAATATGTCACATTTATATAAGCCTAACCAAAACCTATTGGCTATGCCTAACCAAAACCTTCAACTAAGCCTATCCAAATCCCTTAACTAAGAAACTAGAATTAAATTTAGAAAAAAAAATTTCAGCCTGGATATGCAAACGAAAAATTACAGCATGGATAGGTTACAAAACAGCATGGATATATTAAAACAGCATGGATATATTACACTAAAACAGCATGGATATGCTACACTACAATCAGCATGGATATGCTACACTACAATCAGCATGGATATTCTACACGAAACAGCATGGATATGCTCACGAAACAGCATGGATATGCTATCAGAAATATGGCATGGATATGCTAAGAATTAAAGCAATTATTTGCTAAAAGGCATACAGCGTGAATAAGCTTTATTGCTATTCAAACAGCGTGTATTCGAGCCCCACGTTGGGCGCCATTTATAACATGAACGCACTCAGAAAACCGTCGCCATTATTACCGGCGTGGGAAAAATAGTTTTACTTTCCAACCGGAATTCATGAGACGACGAATGACCTGAAAGTTAACTAAAGAATAAAAGAAGCCGGGTTAGGCAAAATAATCTTTTATTCTTGGATAAATACGATAATAAATGTACGTAACATGTTATTGCAAGGCCTAGGTGTATTCCGAAGAATACGCCGGCCGAAGGTTACAAAATATTAAAATAGAGTCCGTCACTACACGTGACAATCGCTGAACTAACAACTCGCTTTCAAAAACGACGCTCCACTCCTTGACGTCACTGGCCAAGGAGCCCAGTGCCATCTGTCGGTGGCTTAACGAACTATCTACTACAACACTATAATGCTTGGGAATCCCCAAATATAACCGCAACATCTCGCTGCCAACTCAAATACGCAAACACAAAATTAAATATTAAATTTAAAAAGGTGTTGATGAGGTCATGGAGAACCTGGCCCTAAGGGGCCTCAATCTCCAGCATTGACAGTATAGCACTTGATAAATGAGCCTGACTTGGCATTCGACAAATTCAAATATGAAACATTAATTCTGCCGTTGCCAGATACCGAGTAATAAATTACGCTTTGATGATTAATAAGTTTTTCATTTGGGCTTTTCGGGTTCCATTACAAAATGTTTTGTAAAATAAAATATTATTTCTCCGTCAATTAAGTTATAAATTATCTACATCACGGGAAGAAATAAAAAGTAAGTTCAAACATAAATACTATAATTTAATTTGTTTTGGAAAATATTGTTTTACGTGCAATATGCTGGTAAAATAATAGAATGGACAATATGCATGATTTTCAAATTCAATTTAAACTGAAAGAGCATGAAAAACCAAGTAGAAAAATGCCACTTAAACTGCAATCTGACGATATTAATTATATTTAAAACGCTTTTTAAATTGCTCTGACGTCACTTTCAACGAGAAACTGCAGTCGCTGACGATTTTTGCAAGGCCAACTAGAAAGACAGGCCCCGAAACCAAAATATCACGTGATCAACTTAGTCGAAGTCTTGAACTACGAGATGAGTGAACATAAGGTATGTAATATATGCAAAGTTACAACTTTTGGACGATTTATTGCCAAATGTGGTTTTTGTTGTTTTAGTCAATTTCACTCGTTTCTGCCAACCCTAAAGTTTTTCCTGACGATATTACACCTGCTTCGTAGAACGAACGGAGTAATTTTATTTCGAATTGTTGTACCGCTATTTTTCTCCCAGATTTCTTGATATTTGTTTCTTGTGTTGGAAATTTTGGACTGTGGAATTTTTCTCACTGGATTGATTTTTATTTTGAAATTGGAGATTGTATAAGTTACAATATTTTTGTTTTGCTTATTGATTTAAATTTGGTGTTTCTTTGAATCTTGGAATGTGCAGTTCATATGGATCGCTATTTTTCTTCATGGATGAAATTTGATTTTTGAAATTGCAGATAGTAAGTTACGATTTTTTTCCCCTTTTGTTGCTCACTTCCATGTAATTGATTTGATATGGCAGCGGATTCAGTTTTCGCGCTTTTCATCCAGTTTTAAGACTTAACCTTATTCAGAAAGAATTCTACAATGCTTCGTTCGTTGGATTGCGTTTGCAAGTAGCGTTTAAAAAAGTAAAGTAAAATATCAAGATATATAAGTAGGAATATATCAATAGGAATAATTTTTAAAAAAGGAAAAAACCTTTTTAATACAATGGAACAAATTTCACTTCAAAATCTTCTAATTTTGTGTGTGATATTTACGTTAAACATGTCCGTTGTTGCTCTGTTTCATCAATTAGGTCCAGGTTTAACTCCTTGATTTTTAAAAATTGTCGGAAAGATGTAAAAAAGTGAGAAAAAGAAACGCCGTTTAGAAAAACGTCCGGATTTGCTTAAATTAGCTGCCATCTTGATTTGGCGCAAAAATTTAATTTGGCGACTACCTCAGCGGTTACTAGATCTCCACCAGTTGCACTTACAGTTCTAGCTATAGCTAGGAATGTAATACTTTAATTCATTGACACGGTTTCCTTTTCAAATTGCGTTAATGGTCATTAAAGATATTAGTATTAAAGTCATCTATTCACATACAGCAATTAGTGCACATTAGTCATGAAAAAAATACTCCAAATTAATTTACAATTCTGCTTTAAAGATGCTTTGAAGAAATTGTTTTTTAAGGAAGGTGATTATAATTACCTGTTGTACAATTTATCATCTTGTATTAACATCTGACTTTTGTTTTAATTTGATCTATGAAAAGGTAGATTATTGAACATTAGTTTCCATTTGTTCTAGTTGATTCATTGTTAGAATTCTATTTTAATTTGTGTTTATACTTAGACTAGCTGTGAGAAATGATGTAATGACTGACTGCTTACTCTATGCTTTTATATTGCTATTTTAAATGAACAAAAATATTTGACAGTGAGAGATAAATATTGTTTTCTTTTGTATTATAAATAAACATTTTGTTGTTATGTTTTTTCACTAGATGTGTTACATTGTATGAATAAAATTTTACTAAAATAAAGAAATATCTGAACATTTTTTTATCTCCAGTTGTAATTTTCTTTAATATACTTTAGAGTAAATTATAATTAAAAATAGTAGTTTCATACTATTTTTAAAGTAGTAGTTTTTTACAATTTTTCATACCTACTAACTAAATGTATTTAAAACAGTACATTTCAGTGGAGTGTTTGTCAAATTGGGTCCGTGATTGGTACCCGATCGTCAGAAAATATTAGACAAAAACTAGTAAAAAATATGGTATATGTATATATATATTTTTATGATTATTTTTAGCTGATTTTCTTACGTTTCTTTTTATAACGTCCACATTTTTTTTTATCAGGCATATTTTTTATATAAGGATTGCAAAAAAATATTACCAAAAACACCAGTGCGCTGTCTGAAAATTTTGGGAAATGATGGTATGATTTCGTGTATTTTTTCTGGATCATGAACTGAAATAGACATTTCGTGTGAATATTATGAATATTCTTTTGAGAAAGGCGCAAATAACCTGAGTTTTGAAAAACAAAAATGCCACATATCGGTATTACGACGATATGCAATTGATTCAACGAGCGGAGATCGGCAGAAGTTCGACTAAGATGGTCACGTGACTTTCTTTCTCTCCGTTAGTTTCGGGGCCTGTCTTTTTAGTCGGCCTTGGATTTTTGCCTGTGACGTCATAGTTCATGATTTTCTCATCGAGCGTTTCTTGAACTGTGTTATCTCTATGGGTATCTTTTTAGTAGTTTTATATTTACAGATTTTTGATTAATTCACACACAGCAATGGAAGGTTCGAAAATAGTTCAAAAGAAGAATTACAAATTTTGAATTGTTCCGTTTGTGTCATAATTCAACGATTAAAACACCAAAAAAGTATTTTTTTTGTTGTACCAAAATATGAACAAGTTCGTAGAAGATGGTGCAGCGTTATGAAAAGAGATTAAAAGAAAAACAAAAAGCTGTGTTCTACTTCTTGCTTGCATTGCTGTGAAGATCATTTTTGGTAAGTTTAAAATACCAAAAATTATTTGTATTTTTAATTAAGAATTGTGTGATTTAATCTTGTGGATAACTACTTGGGTTTTTGCTAAAACGAAAAAATATTCTTTCGGTATCAAGTCACTCATAATGCAGAATTTCTTGTTTCATGAAAATGAATTTAATAAATAAATATAGGAATACTGTATATTTATATATCAAAACTGGTTAAAAAATATATACAGAGAGCTAACATCAATAAACATTGAATTATTATACTCATGATAATTAATTTGCAGTTGGTAAAACTGTGTCATATTTCTTCTTTAAACTGAATGATAAGTATTATAGAATTCAAATTCTTGCAATTTTAATCAAATTATCACACTACCTTCTTCATGGTTTAAAATGTTGGACTACCAAATGTTGTGTTCAATATTGATTGCAGTTGCAATTCTCGCAATAAGTTTCTCTACACATATTATTTTTCTATCATCTTTTAGTGCATTACATTTTATCGCTTAAATATATTTAAAAAATTATTGTTCATTAACTAACAAAAATAATGTTGCTAAAAAATTAATGTAGAAAATTAATTTTAAGTTAGCTTTCAAAATTCACTATTTTAATACCCCAACAATTTTAATCTACTTTGAAATTATTTTCCTAATATAAAGCTCTTATTTGATATACTATTCTAATTATCTATACAAAAAAATAAATCTGTTTCAGAATGAATTGGGTTACTTATTAAGGAAAAGAGAACAACTATTAATATTCTATTTTCTTAAGTACAACTTTTTGATGATAACACTACTCTTTAAAAGCAATATAAAAATACATGTTTTTTTTAAATAAATATGGTGTACAAAATATTATCATTCTCTTCGCTTTTACGCCTTTCATTCCTACTACCATAAAATCTGGATGGTTTCCCAGAAAAAAAAACATGGATATACCATCCAATTTAGGTAGATTATCCGACTGGCCTTTTACAAAACCTTGTTCTACAGTCGTCATTTTTAGAGAAGAAATCTTTAAAATAATAATGTGCGGACGATAATTCAACACAATTATTTAACAAGTAAAATTATCGTGAAATAAGCGTAAAATCAATTAAAGCAACCTGAAATAACATGCAGCCGGCGAATGTAGCGAGAGATTTCATGACAAGGCCAACTAGAAAGACAGGCCCCGAAACCAAAATATCACGTGATCAACTTAGTCGAAGTCTTGGACCGACCATGGTAAACGGATGGTATGAAGTTATGCTAAGCTACAACTTTTGGACGATTTTATTGCCAAATGTGGTTTTTGTTGTTTTATTCAGTTATATTCATTTTATGGCAGCCCTAAAGTTTTTCCTGACGATATTACAACACCTGCATCGTAGAACGAACGAAGTAATTTTATTACCCATGGTCAAATGGGTTTTGTTCTCGGAGAGGGTTTTCAAGTCGTCCGGTGTAAGAAAAAAAAATATAAAGATGTAGGAATACTAAACAACGGTAGTTGTCTACTAGTCTGGAAAGAACGCATTATAAGAGCAACGAGACTGGTAGGAGTCAGTTGCATTGTAGTAGGAATGCAAGGCAAGACTGTCACGAGCCAGTCACATTCCGGTATTCAGTTACGAGAAAATTAATAGAACAGACACTTTTTCCCCTGGACGCCATTGAGAGCTGACGTATTTTTTCCGAGCAGAGACGACTGCTGCAGATAATGACGGAACTGTTTTAAAATATAACTCAACAATTGTGGATATTTATTCATTAAATGTCAATGTGCTGTAAGATTCGAAGTCTTTAATATAGACCTTACCAAACAGAACAACACGAATCTTACAAAGATATGGGTAGAAAACGTAAAACCGAAGCAGAACGTGATCAGGCTAAGCGTAGAAAGATTGAATACAATCAGAAATATAAGAAGGAACGATCATTAGAGACCAAGGCCTATGATCGTGAAAGAAAACGAAAAGCCCGTTCGAAGCCTGAGGCTCGAGCTCACAGTAATACACTCCTGCGTGAGCGTCGTGCTCTCAAGCGTCAACAGGGTGCGTCTGAAGATGAATTTAAAGGACGTAAGAAGCAGAAGGTGAATGACAGTAATTCTCTTTACTCTTCTTCATCAGTTCTTCCTCCTGATATCTTCTTAGGTCTTCCTATTCCTTCTTTGGCTCATTCTTCCCCTTCATCAGATTTGAACGATTACTCTAATCAGAAGAAATGGCTCAAGGTGGAAGATCACTTTTTCAAAACCACTGCCGACGGCCCCACGCATCGTTGCTTTTGCTGTGATCGTTTATGGATGGCAAAAAATTTAATCAAACACTCCAAAGCCGATTTACGTACTCGTGGTTTGAGCGATGATCAGATTGCGACAATCTTTTCCGTTGATGCGGAACAAGCCGAGTTTTGTAAAACGTGCAGCGATCATTTTCGTAAACGCACCGTTCCACCTCTAGCAGCCAATTATGGCTTTCGATATCCCGATCAACCAGCATGTTTGTCTGCGCTGAACGACTTGGAAGAACGACTCGTAGCTCTTCGCATTCCTTTTCTTCAAATACGAGAGCTCGGTCGTGATCGTCAGTTTGGCGTGGTGGGGTCCATCACGAATGTACCCAACGACTTGCATAAATCGGTGGACTGCCTTCCCCGTAACGTAAATGATTCCTCTACTGTCTACGTCAAATTGAAGAAACGGCTTCAGATGAAATCTCATTTTATGTACCAATGCGTTAATCCGAATCGCGTATACGAAGCGGCTTTGTATCTGATGAACGGATCATTGTACCAATCTCAAAACGTCAATATCGACTTGGAGTGGCTCGAAAAATTTCGAACAGAATCGTTTCCCGAGGGTACAAATGCTTTCGCTGATTTAAATCCCGTTGAGGACGGGTCTGATGCTGATGATGACGACGAGGATGACGATAATCTCGTAAACCCTACTCCAGCTGAGACAGTCATTCATAAACTCAACACGAATGTCGATGCTGGATTGGCGCTTGCACCTGGAGAAGACAAAATTCCTCTGTCTGTATTGTTTGATGATCTTGCCGAAGAGCTGTCTTAAGCTTTGGTTTCCTAAGAAAGTGGAGCCGTTATCTAACAGCCGTGATACGTCATGATTCCGCGGGCATAACTAGACGGCCGTCTAAACAAAAATCCCGACGTGTCAACTTAGACGGACAGAATACGTTGGAGAATGGGCAACACAGACGGCTGTCGTGGTTTGTTTTATTCGAGAAACAAAACAAAGTGTTTTTTTTATTCTCTAGTTTAAAGATTCTAACTTCGGGATCGTTGAAGGTAGAGTAAAAATTTCAACAGATTTCAAATCAGCGTAAATTTCTACGCCAAATCGATATCAAAAACAGTTTTATTATTCAATTATTTACCATTTGATTATTTAATTATTTTTTAAATAATTATTTATTTTTTTAAAGAAAATCACATTTAAGGTATCGATTTGGTGTCAAATTTTCCGCAGCTTTCAAATCCGTTGAAATTTTCATTCTGTGTTTAACGATCCCGATTTTACAAAACCGAATTGATCAATGGCAGTCAAAAATGTTTATTTATTTCGCTCCTCTCCGTTCGAATCGTTTGGAGCAGGAAATGAAATCTGGCCGCTACAAGAGAAAAAACGTTCCCCATCTGTTTGAGACCGCTATGACGCCAGTCATGGAAATGGCGGCTCCGATCATTTTTGTTACGCTCGCAAACAACGCTCTCTAGGAAACCAACACCATGTGTTAGTATAAGCAACGTTTTAGTGACGTCACCCACCGATACATCACGGCCGCTAGATCACGGCTACCGTTTCTTAGGAAACCGAAGCTTTACCCAAAAATATATTGCGGTCAACTCCGTCACTTTACGAGACAAAAGCAGCCCACGTATTCAGAGATGACTAAATCTGAATTGAGACGTTACGATCGTCGGGGTGCTACACCACAAAATGTTTTATACAGCCATCAGAAAAATTTGCATCGCAGTCTCATGAGCAGTATACAAATTTGTCTGAGAAGTAAAATTCCGTCAGATACCCCTCTGACTGCCCAAGACGTCCAGGACAAAGACTGTTTGCGCCAGCTCTTTTACAAAACTCGAGCGTACAAGTTTATGAAATCGATCAAATGCAGCAGCCCGGCTCACTGGGAAAACGAGCGCGCTCGCGTGTTTGGTCAGATTCGACAATTTGGTATTCCAACCGTCTTCCTGACTCTGTCGGCTGCCGAGAATAGATGGTACGATTTGATGAAGCACTTGATAAAGATTCATAGAGATCATGATTTGACCAATGAGGAATTTGAAATGATGAGAGTGGTAGACAAAAATGAACTCATTCGAATGGATCCTGTCGTATGTAGCCTTTACTTTAAGCACAGAGTCGAAGAGTTACTTAAAACATTTAAGTGCCAGGAGGGTCCTTTCGGAGAGTTTAAAATCACACATTCGTATCAACGCGTCGAGTTTCAACAGCGCGGTAGTCCACATTATCATATGTTACTGTGGTTAGAAGGCCCTCCTCTGTATAATGAAGCAAATACGGATGAAATCATCTCGTTCGTAGACAAAATCATGACATGTTCAAAGGATAACTCTTTTGTACAATTTCAGAAGCATAAACATACATTTACGTGTTTCAAAAGGAATAAAACTGGAGAGGACTACTGCCGCATTAACATTCCTTTCTTCCCAATGGGTAAAACACTCCTCTTAGAGCCATTAGAGGACGAAGACAAGTCAAATTTCGAACGTATTAGAGAATTGCTGACTGCGCTTGAAAACGATATGAGACCCATGTCATTCGACGCATTTCTTGGAGAATTAAAATTGACATTGGACGAATACATCACGGCAATACGAACTGGCATCACACGTCCGACGATTGTTCTCAAGAGAAACGTTGATGAGATTCTGATCAACAGTTATAATCCCAAAATTTTGAATTTGATGCGTTCTAATATGGACCTTCAATTCATTTTGGATGGTTACGCTGTGGTGGCATACCTGGTAGACTACATCAGTAAACCAGGCAGAGGTCTGACAAAACAGCTACGACAGTGTATCGAAGCAACGAGATCAGGCAATCCGAGTCTTAGAAATATTTTAAAAGACGTCTCGAACCATTTTCTTCATGCAGTGGAAATTTCGGCTCAAGAGGCGGCTTGGTCTTTGCTCGAGTTACCCATGAGTCGAATGTCAGAGGATGATATTTTCATTCCAACGTTTCCTTTGGAAGAGAGAAGTCGGATGATCAAATCGCAAGAAATGTTGAGTCGAATGGATCAAAACTCTAGTGACATTTTCGAAATGAACATTTGGGATCGATATGTCAATCGGCCCGACGACTATGAAGACATGAGTCTGGCTGAATTTGCTGCGTACACAGACACCGCACCCAAGGGGTTACCACTCAAAAATGGCAAGGGTATGGTACGAAAACGTAACCGTCCAAAAGTCATTCGGTATAGAAAATATAGAGAAGCAGAGTATCCAGACTAATTTTATCGAGAGCAACTCACGCTGTTTACTCACTGGCGTAACGAAAAGGAAGAAATTCTTAATAAATCTTGCAAGGAATTGTACTTTTCAGACATTGATGCGATCAAATCGATTCGACGACAATTTGTCTTTAATGAAGAATTTGACATGGATATAGAAATGGCCACATTAGACGAGGACGATGATGAGCCGGTTCAAAACGAAGCTTTGGAATTTGAAAATGATCTGGATTGCGATGAGGATGAGCTGAGAGCAGACATCCAAAGAGATATAGATGCGTCTCACGGTAAAGACTATGCATTCTTCAAACCATCCGTCAAATGTAGTGATGCAGAGTTTCGTTCCTTGATGCGAAATTGTAACGTGAAGCAACGTAATCTCATTCTCGAAACGCTTTACAATTTGTCAAGAAGTAACGAACAGATTGATACGTTCACACAAGGCGCTGCTGGGACGGGCAAGTCATTTCTTATCAAAGGGTTGTATCAGATGATGGTGCGTCACTTTGAGAAAACCGATCAGGATCCGACGCTTCCGTCGGTTCCTTTTGATGGCTCCTACAGGCAAAGCAGCCTCTAATATCGGGGGAGAAACATTACATTCGGCGCTTGGATTACCCATGACCTCTGGTGATTTGAAACCATTGAGTCCAAATATGGTGTCTCAGTACAGTTGCAAGTACCGAAACGTCGAATGTATCATAATAGATGAAATCTCGATGGTGGGTTACATGATGTATCGGAATATCGATCAACGCTTGCGAGAGATCAAAGGGATCGATAAGCCTTTTGGAGGCTTGCATTGTATGAAATTTGGTGATTTGCGTCAATTACCTCCAGTAAAAGACTCGCCCCTTTATAAAATTCTTCTCAACGCTGGTATGGCGAATCTCAGCGAAATTTTATGGCAAAGAAGGACAAAATTTCAAAAGCTAGACGAGATTATGCGTCAAAAGGACGATCAACCTTAAGCAAACTTGCTCAATAATATGGCTGAGGGCACAATGAGCAAAGAAAAGATTGAGTTTTTAAAATCTAAAAAGACCGAGTGGAAAGACATCCCAGAGCAAGCCACGTTGCTTTTCCACTCAAATAGAGAAGTAGATGAAGCGAATCACAAGCGTTATAGAATCAGAGTTAATCAAGGGTAAATCTATCGATAATGTCACAGGCGTGGGTGGTAGAAAAGCCAAATTAGAGCTCTTGAACAAAGCAAAAGGCTTACCACGTCAAAAAGCAAACAACTTGGACTATAGCATTCCGTTCAAGCTGGGTGCAAAGTATATGTTGACATGTAATTTGGACACAAATGATAAATTGGTCAACGGATCAGTGGGACTTTTACGTAAAGTAGAAACTTGCAATATGAAAGGCAAGTCGGATGAATTAGGTATCAAACGCATCTGGATGGAATTCACCGAGAGTCCAAAAGTAGGTTCTGAAGCACGTGCAGCATCTTATCGTTACATGATTCAGAATAAAATCGATCATCGATGGACGCCTATAGAGCGTCAGAAAAGAACGGTTCTTCAAACGCGAAATAAAGCATTGAGTGTGAGTAGAAAACAATTTCCACTCATTGTCGCCGAGAGCATGACAATCCACAAATCACAAGGTTGCACCTTCGATTGTGTCGGAGTTGGAATGTCTTCTCGCATGGGACGATCATTGCAATATGTTGGCTTTTCTCGCGTAACAAAGGCATCTGGTTTGTATGTCTTGAACGATTATAATCCACCGGCACCTGTTAAAGATGACGACCCTCTGACAGTAGAGTTAAAACGTCTCGAATCTACGGCGTCTGCTCCAATGTTTGCATGGCTTCACGAACGAGATGAGAGTTACAGCTATCAGTTCATGTATCACAACGTCCAATCCCTCCAAGCGCATCATGAAGACATTGCCTGTGATCATAGTTTCATGCACAGCGATTTTCTATTGTTGGCCGAAACGTGGACGATTCCAACCGATCGCTTCAAGTTTCAAGACTTTAAATTGTGCATCGAGATTCATTCGAGCCAAAGTCGCACGAGAAAGCACAGCGGTGTTGCCATTTACGCCAAGAATAATATTGAAACACAGGAAGCTCTACAGTTCCCAAATTATGACACGGGAGTTCACATTGTTGTCGTCTATTTAAAAAACAATGTTCGTTTGGCCGTACTATATGCCAAGCCAGGTTCTAGTACAGATGACATTTCAGAAGCGATCTCAGAAGCATTGGGCACAGATTGTGACGAGTATAAATCAGTCTTGGCTGGAGACTTTAATATCAACATGAGCACTGAAGATGGGAAAGAATTTTGCGAAGTGTTGAGAGAAGTCTATTGGTTGGATCTAAAGACAAATCCTAAATATTGGACAACGAGAGGCAGAACTTCGATTGATGCAATCTTTTCCACGCACGATTTGAAATGTTGTGGAGTTTACGAGAGTACGTTTAGCTATCACGTTCCGCTTTACGGAAGACTAACATAGAAATGTAAGCAACTAGTTATATATCTATTATTAAAAAAAAAAAAACATTTGACCATGGGTAACTTGTAATTGGCTTTCAAGACAATTACATATAAAGTTTTTTTTTTTTTTTTTGGGGGGGGGGTATTTTTTTTATAAATTTATCAAAGTTTTTGTATAACTCTTATGATCCGTTTTGGTTCATGGGAAAATATTTTCTTCGAAACTCGTTTGGTCTCTGATCCAGTCAAATTTGACTCTGACGTATGCAACTTGCTATCCTTTTAATAAATGAATAGTTTGCCACTAATTTTTTTTTTTTGCATCTATTGTGGAAAATATAGCCCATTAAGTGTTTAAAAATTATTTATAATTGTTGTACCGCTATTTTTCTCCCTGATTTCTTGATATTTGCTCCTTGTTTTGGAAATTTTGGACTGTGGAATTTTTCTCACTGGATTGATTTTCATTTTAAAATTGGAGATTGTAAGTTACAATATTTTTGTTTTGCTTATTGATTAAATTTGGTTTTTCTTTGAATCTTTAAATGGTGCAGTTTATGTGGAACACTACTTTTCTCCATGGATTAAATTTGATTTTTGAAATTGCAGATTGTAAGTTAAGATTTTTCCCCCTTTTGTTGCTCACTTTTCTTTAATTGATCTGTTATGGCAGTAGTTTCAGTTTTCGCGCTTTTCCTACAGTTTTAAGGCCTAACCTTATTCAGAAAGAATTCTACAATGCTTCGTTCGTTGGATTTCGTTTGCAAGTAGCGTTTTATAAAGGAAAATAAAATATCAGGATATATAAGTAGGAATATATCAATAAGAATAATTTTTAAAGAAGGAAAAAAACCTTTTTAATACAATGGAATAAATTTCACTTGTAAATCTAATTTTTCTGTGTGATATTTCCTCTAAACATGTCCGTTGTTGTGCGTTGTTTCATAAATCAGAACCAGGTTTTATCTCCTTGATTTTTAAAAATTGTCGGAAAGATGTTAAAAAGCGAGAGAAAAAAAACGCCATTTAGAAAAACGACCGGATTTTGGACGTCCAGCTTGGATTTGCTTAGATTGGCTGCCCTCTTGATTTGGCGCAAAAATTTAATTTGGCGACTACCACAGCGGATACTAGATCTCCACCAGTTGCACTTATAGTTCCAGCAGCTCGGAATGTAATACTTTAATTCATTGATACGGTTTATTTTTCAAATTTCGTTAATGGTCATTTAAGATATTAGTATTAAAGTCATCTATTCACATACAGCAATTAGTGCATATTAGTCAGGAAGAAATACTCCAAATTAATTTAAAATTCTGCCTTAACAATGTTTTGAAGAAATTGTTTTTTAAGGAAGGTGATTAAAATTAGCTGTTGTACAATTTATCATCTTGTATTAACATCTGACTTTTGTTTTAATTTGATCTATGAAAAGGTAGATTACTGAACATTAGTTTCCATTTGTTCTAGTTGTTTAATTGTTAGAAATCTATTTTAATTTGTGTTTATACTTAGACTAGCTATGAGGAATGATGTAATGACTGACTCCTTACCCTATGCTTTTGTATTCCATTTTTTTCGTTGAACAAAAATATTTGATAGTGAGAGATAAATATTGCTTTCTTTTGTATTATAAATATACATTTAGTTTTGTTATAACTGTGCTATATCTTTAAATACATCAATTTTTTCACTACATGTGTTACATTGTATGAATAAAATTTTACTAAAATAAAGAAAAATTTGAACATTATTTGGTCTCTAGTTGTAATTTTCTTTAATATACTTTAGAGTAAATTATAATTAAAAATAGGAGTTTTCCTTCCCTACTAACTAAATGTATAAAAACAGTACATTTCAGTGGAGTGTTTGTCAAATTGGGTCCGTGCTTGGTACCGATCGTCAGAAAATATTAGAAAAAAAATGAATAAAAACTAGTAAAAAATATGGTACATGCTTTTTATTTTTAACTATTTTTCTTACGTTTCCTTTTATAACAAACACAATTTTTTTTATCAGGCATATTATTTTAATAAGGATTGCAAAAAAATATTACAAAAAACACCAGTGCGCTGTCTGAAAAGTTTGTGAATGCTGGTATGATTTTGTGCATTTTTTCTGGATGATCAAGTGAAATAGACATCTAGCGTGTATATTATGAATATTCTGTTGAAAAAGGCGCAAATAACCTGAGTTTAAAAAAATAAAAATTCTACATATCGGGTATTATCCGCGCAACGGAGATATGCAATTGATTCAACGAGCGGAGATCGGTAGAAGTTCGACTAAGATGGTCACGTGACTTTCTTTCTCGCCGTTAGTTTCGGGGCCTGTCTTTTTAGTTGGCCTTGTTTCATGAACTATGACGTCACACCAAGCTCCACCCCGTTTTCAGTCACGTGACTTCAACGCGTTTTTTAATCGCTTATTACGCTTAAATTAAACTTTTTTGAGATTTTTAAAGTTTATTTTCGGATTGTTCATGATCGAATTTGTAAAAAAAGTACCATTTTAGGACCTTTTGTGACATAGTGCACATTCCCTATTGAAAAACTTGATTTTCTATCAACACTGGTAAAACAATCTGAGCTGCGTATAGCAATCGTTTTATACTAAATGTTATTTCTATCGCGATTTCGAATTGGGTACAGCTACACTCTACGTTTATGAGTGAAGGCAACGGCTTGGCGATTTTTTTTTGGCGCGCTTCTAGTAGCGAGTTACGATAAATTAAGGCAACCCATCTTTCATTACGTTTGTTGTGGTTTTCATGGCAACCTCGGCAAAGGGAAACTTTCAATTTTCATTTTGAATATTCTAGAAAGTTCTTCCAAAATCCGTTTGATTTCATTGATTCGTTTGAAATTTTTCTTTCCTCCAATTGGTTATTTTGTTTTTAAAATATCCTTTTATTGCATTGGTCCTTTTAAATCGTTTTCTGTGATACCATTGGTCCATTTATTTGTATTTTGACAGTTGTGGAATTTTTATTTTGTTATAATAGTTTTCACGACAGGATTAAGAGTTTTAATTTTTTGACCATTTTCGTTTTCATTATTTTTTTACGAGAGAATTCTGACGTTATCAAGTATTATTTCTTGCTTTTTTTTCTTTGGTAAATCTTTTTCTTTTTCAACATGCTCACTGTATTTAGTGTAATTGATAAGTTTCAGGGTATTTTTACCATTCGTAGCTTAGTTTCTCTGCTGGTTCACAAAGGTGTTTTGATATGTGCTTAAACTTACTACTTTTTGTGAAATTTTTTTTTAAATATACTTTTTAAAACGTTCTGAAATATGCTTAAAAAGTTTGTTGTAAAAAGAGAAAAAAAATTGTGACATTAAAAGAGTTAGAAAATAATTATTTCCTTGGCGACTTTAGAAGTGCGCCAAAAAAAAATCGCCAAAACCGTTGCCATCACTCATAAACGTAGAGTGTAGCTGTTCCAAACGGTGTAGATTTTGTACAGAGAACAGGCAGACAGACGCCAACTATGCTTTATGTATATTGTTTATTAGTAGCAAGTAAAATAGCAAGTTTGTAATAAATATATAATACTAATCCGTGAACAAATGTTCAACTTTTTGTTTAAGTTACAGTCAATTGAATCAAATATTTTTGTAATCATTTACTCTCTGGCCATTGAGTGACACAGAAAATGCGTTATTAAATAAATGTTGATGTGAAGCATGAAACATAACGCTACCGTTGATAATTTCTGATTTTCTTTCAGTTCAAGCCGGACGGACGTAGCCACAACGCAGAAAGCACACTGTCATCCAAAAGAGTGCAGAAGGCATCGGCTTTGAGCTTACCATGAATTTGGACCAAGGGTCAAAGTCCATACCAGGAGAAACACCGCCAGACCATAATACCACCTCCGCCGAAATTTACTTTGGGCACAACGCATTCTGGCAGGAGGCGTTCTTCAGGAAGACGCCAGACCCAGGCCTTTCCATCCGAATGGTAGAGGATGAACCTTGATTCGTCACTCCAGAGAACCCCTTTTCCACTGATATACGGTCCACTTTTTACTTGCTTTGCGTCACATTAACCGAGCAGCGCGGTTGGACTGTGTGATCAATGGCTTATGGGCGGCAGCACAGCCATGAAAACCAAGCAGATGTGCTTCCTTACGGATGGTATTAATCGAAACAACACTCCCGGATGCTTGTTGAAATTCCTGGAGTATGTGGGCCCTCGGTTGGGTGCGGTTATTCCTAATTTCTCTGGACAGCACCCGTTGGTCTCTATCTCCCAGTTTCGAGGATCTGCCGACTCGGGGCACATTCCGACAACCACCATTCACCTTCCACTTCTGAATCTCATAGACCACTGTCAATTTTGGGTAATTCAGCTCGCTAGATATGTCCCATAAAGATTGGTCATTTCTGTGATACTCGACAGTTACACCTTTCTCGAAATCAGATAACTCTGCACTTCGTGGCATCTTGCATGCGAATATTGCCAATGTTGTTTCCTACACGATATTTAACGGCGGAGGGTGTCAGGACCGCAGTTAACGTCATTTGCTTGGTTGTCCAAATACTTATTGGTAGATAGTCTATGAAGTTTTGGAACTACTTCAAGCTATCACGCCCCAATCTTAACACAGCGTCGGAGTTATATGAATTTGTGTGTATTTTTTTAGAAAAGATTCAATTTCTCATGGATGAAGGTTTTATGGTCCATTTCTCACTTTATACGAGATCTTGCGTTGATTTTTTTTGTGGTAACATTTATCTCTTGAAATGTGTGAAATCAGAGCTATGGTACTCTCAATTTTCATTCATACTGTATATCGTGTATGTATTAAGTAAAATCTAAATAAGACTACAGGTCAATTTGATATACACTCATTACCATAAAAATTTGCGCAGCAAGAAATAATCGTGACGAACGAATCGTAACGAAACTTGGCATGAAAGTGCATGTCGGCCAGATATGCAAATGATTAAAAATGCAGCGTGATTGCGCATTGCGTAATGCCACTAGAAAGCGTTGAACTTCATTCTCCTTGAAGTATAAAACAGGTAAGCAGAGCTTGTTTGAGTGTATTTAATCTTTTGCAAAGGAAACGCTGAGGTAGACATGCCGTTACGCCGCCATCGAAGACAATATGAGCAGCTGTCAGAGTTCGAGAGGGAAAGAATTATCGGGAGGATGCAAGCTGGGTGGCCAGCTCGGCGAGTAGCTCGTCAAGTAAGACGTTCTGATTTTACTGTGAGGAGGTGTTGGGACCAGTGGATAGAAGTTGCGTCATTTACACAGCGACCAGGCTCAGGGCGGCCTCAACAGACCAGTCGTCGAGAAGACCGTCACATCATACGAAACTCACGCCTTAAGCCAACTGCCTCATTGGCCGCTATCCAGACTTGGGAAGAACCTTCACTACCTCCCCTGTGTCTTCCTGAACCATCGCAAGGCGCCTGGCTGATGGACATCTGGTATCGCGGCCCCCATTACGTGTGCTGGCAATGACACCCACCCACCGACGTCTCCGTTTGGTGTGGTGTCGCGCACGACGGCATTGGACAGCAACGGAATGGAACCTGGTCGTCTTCAGCGACGAATCTAGATTCAATTTGATTAGTTGATGACAATCGTGTTCGTGTGTGGAGGCCCCGTAGTGAACGCCTCAATCCTGCCTTCGCTTTACAGCGACACACCGCTTCCACAGCTGGTGTGATGGTATGGGGTGCCACTGCTTACGATACACGGTCACCCCTAATATTGATCCATGGCACAATGACAGTCCAGCGGTACATCCATGACATCCTTCAGCCACATGTGATGTCACTCATGGCAGGGCTCCCAGGAGCCATTTTTCAAGAAGACAATGCTCGGCCACACATAGCAAGGATATCACAAGACTGCCTCCGTCACATTACCACCCTTCCCTGGCCTGCTCGATCCCCAGATTTGTCACCAATCGAGCATATCTGGGATCATTTGGGACGGCAAGTTGGACACCATACGAGTTTGGTCGAACTAGAGGTGCGTTTACAGCAATTGTGGGACGAGATGTCTAATGACATCATACGGAAGTTGTATCCCTCAATGCATGCTCCTATCGCATCGTGCATTAGCGCTAGAGGGGGTCCAACAGAGTACTAAAACGTCCGTTCATTTGTACTTTTTTCTGCAATAAATGATCCTTTTTCTTTGATTTTCTAATCACTTACTTATATCAAAGTAGTACTTACCTGTGTAAAATTTCGTTTCGTTTTGACGTCTTTTTCTTGGTGCGCAAATCTTTATGACAATGAGTGTATCTGTTCAATATATTTGATTCGCAAAGACGTAAAATTAGTCTAACCACATATTAAGTAGCTCCAGAATTGATTCATTGCGCTGTACATCACAGTAATCGATATCAGAAAGCTTCATTTGGCAATGCAAGTATTCTTCCTTGGTGTCTTATTTCAAAACATGGCATGTGTGCACAATTAAAAAACCTTGGCTTGCCAAATCTTATCTATCATTAAACAAACAACGATCCAGGACCATTTCAACTCTTAATTATAAATGCTGGAATTTCAGTTGTTATTCTCATAGTTTGTAATAGCAACCGTATTATCAGATTCATACACTTGTTCTACGATTACACTATACGTCACGCCTGCTGCTAAGGCAGTTAACATCAACTTACGGTTGATATTTAACATATTCCAACACGTCAATCTATTGAATTTTATTAATTTCAAGTAGTCAATGTAGTCCAAACATCTCCCCGCATCTTTAGATTCTCTCGTGGTGAAGAATATAATGTCAATGTTGTGTTGGCACCGATTCTGAACCAAATCTGCTGTGTGCACAATAAGCAGAAACCATGTTGACAATTGTGAAGTAAGGATCACTGAAATTTCTATCCCCACAAGTCCTTCTGAAAAAAATATTGCCGTGCAGAACACCTGTATTGCTATTTTGAGAAAAACTAAGAAAACTGGAAATGACAGTAACTTTTCGATGGTTCTGATAGCTGAAATTTGTTTTTGACACATATCCCAGGCCTTCAGAGTTTCAAACGATACAAAATGTTCTGTGAATCGAACACTACATTCATTAATGAGAATGCAGTTTAAAGTGTATAAAAATGCGGTTATGAAAAAAATACCGTAACTCGAGTGATAAAATACCGTGTCCATAATTATTGTAATAGCAATGGATATATCTGTGGGTAGCTTCTTATGACAGAGTGACTTAAAAACTTTACAATACATACTAATTTTAAAAGTCTTCTGGTATAGATGTTTGTACAATAATCGGCATAGATTAAAAATTGTCGGGCAGAGTAGAAAAGAGGTAAACATAAAAATCATGATAGTGATGCTCTTGGTTTTATTCTTTTCTCTCATCAAAGATTGCACAACTGCGAAGAGCTCTTTTCTTTTCTTGAAAATATTCCACCATAATAAAAAGTCTAAGCAACCCTTGACTGCTGTGACTATGTTGTTTGTTGTTCTTCTATTAAAATATATCAAACCTGTTAATCTACAGCATAGAGTCACGTGAAATACAACCGCCATTATGAAACTTACAAGTTTATTACCTCTGGTTATTCCTACTGTAGCTAGAAGAAAGTCTATTAGTCTTACAATAAAAGTTCCACAACTGCAGTCTGCCTTATGTCTGTAGCTTACGTTTCTTTCCTCTGATATTGCGTTTAACCTCGCAATTCTCATTTCTGGACCTTTAGAAATTGTCCAGGCATTTTTTAATTTTTGCATTGCTTTCGTGTAGCTTTAGATCTTACAAAATTTCAAAAATTAAGCTCGAATGAGTTCAGTCCTGTGTTAATTCGTCTTGAGGCTATTACCGTATACTACTAAATACTTACAATAACGAAACTGAGATACTTTTCAGTTCAATTATCCAACATGCCATTAAAAAATCTGTTTTACATTTCTTAAAAACGAAAGCTAATATTTTCCGAAAGCTTTTAGAAGGTCTGAACAATTCATTTCTTTGTTCAAGTAATGATTGACGATCATGTTTTCTTTAGAATCGTATTTCGATCGTATGTTTTAAAAGCATTTCATAAAGGCAGTGTACTAATGAAAGAATACAAAACATGTTCTTTTCATTCAATACTTGAGTATATCTTCAATCAATGAATCTCCTTCATAAAGGACTAAGAGGTTTTTGGTTTTACTGTAAGCACAGAATGCGTTAATGTTTGAAACCTTATTCAGATTTCTATTTTAGTGCACTGAAAGACTATTATTTCAATCTCTTGTTCGAATACCGTCCTGGGTTATAAGTGGTTCATAATCTAATTAACCCTAGCGCAACAAAGGACGACCAAAGAGCGATAAAGGAATTTAATTAGCTTATACTTCAGCTGATTGCTTAGATTTTACAGGTTTGGTTCTGCAAAGATAAATACAAATGCCACTAATAAAAGCACGGTTGGTCATCTGAAATGCTAATGGAATGCAAGAGATACAATAGTCACATTTATTATACAACCAACATAATGTACAAGGGATTGAAATTACAGCTCCATTTCATTTACGAAGCTGGAAGAAATCTGTATTTTGTTTAGCAGCCATGAACGGCAACAACTTCTGCTACATGTCTCGGCATTTAAGAGAAGAACCTTTGAGTGTGTTCGGGGGGTCAGTTTCATGCTACTACATTGTCAAAGTTCATCTGTCGTGGTCTGTTGTGCGCCGGTTTTTGGACGGTCATCGACCAGACGTGTTCGATGATCGACAGATCTGGTGAACGAGCAGGTCAGGGAAGAAGTAAAACTTGTTGGTAGGTAGGTATGTATTTTAATTAACGTCATACTGGAGCAACACAATGGATTATTGACGACGGTTCGGGCTCAATCCTCCAATAAAACGAGGTGGGTATGGATAAATTGATGTACGTTGCATAGCCACGTGCGGTTGTACATTGCCTTATTGAAAACTGACCGATGGAAAGCTTTGAAAATAAGGGAGAACAACGAGCTTCGGTGATGTAGGCGGCTGTTTAGAGCAGTGGTCCCCAACCCCCGGTCCGTGGATCAAATGGTACCGGGCCGCCCAAGGAACATTAAATTATTTCCATTTTATTTACTGTGGTGTATTTCTTTCGGGTTTGTGCGGTTCTTATCTATGAAATGTCCACTCAAATTAGGAGGCGGTAAATCATAACTTGAAATTTGTTCTGGTACTAGAGCTTCAATTATGATTTTCTGAATTCTGTATGTCTCTATTTTACAATTTTGACAAATGTGACAGCTGTTTTAAAGTTGGCAGACAAAGTAGCTGCATTTAAAGCCAAACTGAACAGAGGCATTTTGGACATGTTTCAGACATTAACGGGGATTTTCGGCGAGACCGAGCCTAAACATTCATTCTCCCAGTTGGTGCACGATCACCTGTATTTACTTTTAAAAGAGTTTTATCGCTACATCCCAACCACAAAAGACCCACGAACTAGTAAGAAATGGATCCGCAACCCATTTGTCAACAAATCAGGTGAATCTGTCTGTGCAAGAAGATCAACTGCTGGAGATTGCAAATGAAGGCGGCCTTAAAACTACGTTCGAGACAACAGCTCTGCCGGTGTTCTGGATTAAAGTCATGGCGGAATACCCTGAGATTGCCACCACAGCACTTAAATCCCTATTGCCATTTCCGACAACCTATCTGTGTGAGGCGGGGTTTTCTGCAGTGACAGCAACCAAAACAAAACAACGGAATAAACTGGACATAAGCAACACACTTCGGGTGTCATTGTCTCCTATTACCCCCAGATGAAACCGTCTCGTTGCAATGAAACAAGTTCAGGGTTCTCATTGATTTAACGTTCTAGTGAGTTAAAATGTTAAATTACTTTATATTCATTTTTTGGTGTTACTGTATTTTATTTTGAAGGCATGTTTAAATACAATTAAATTAAAATTATTAAATCCAATCAATCTAAAATGTGAACAATCGATTCCTTAAGGGACTGATCCCGGACCGTCGTCAATAGCCCGTTGTGTCGCTCTAGTACGACGTTAACTAAAATTACCATTACCATATTGGGCGAAAAAATAAAATGTCCCATATTTTGTTATGTCAGACATCTGTGAATGACTGTATTAACATTTTTGTTGAGTTTGTTCTTTTTAACCATATGAAAGTAGAGCTGACAGTAGCTTTCCTATGTTCTAAGAGCGTTAGAGCTCCGCGTTCAAATGCGTTTTTTTTTTCGAATCCAGCATTTGTGGAGTTTGCTCTTCGTATCCACAACGCCACAATTGATCGAAGTATATTTTATATATATGGAACAAAAGTTGAGAAATTTCTTTAAATTTAGAACATTTCTGCATTCAAATAGTAATTAAAAATTGTTAAATATACACCAAACCGGTATATTATTCACCCGAAGTCTTTTTAATCACCCAAAACCAGTGTATTTTTGATGCAATAATTTTGTCCACTACACTGCGACGCTTTATGTTTAATCAAATTGATTCAACTATCATATATCAATTAGTGATGCGACATCGACAGCAAAACATCAATGTTCAAAATTAAAACATCGATGTTGATAATACATCGCCCGCAACTCATCGATGTTTTTAAAATTCAGTGCATTTAAACTTTTTCCCCATTTTTTAAAACTGGTTTAGCAACTAGTAATGCGACATCGGCTCCAATACATCGATGTTTTTTATAAAACATCGATGTTTTGAAAACATTGACATCGATGTCGCATCCCTAGTTGGAATCGAACGCGTAACTCTCCGGTTGCTAATCCGTAACTCTTTCAACCGAACTATTACGGGTTGATATCATGCAGGGAAAAGTGCAGGTTGCAGATATGCGTGTGAAACCATCGGAAGGTTAAATATAATATACAGCCACGGGAAAAAACGCTGAACCACCTTCTTTATTTCGAGCACAATTCATACTAGAGCAAATTCAAAGCTATCATTCAATAGGGAATAACGTCCTCTACAAATTCAAATCCCAAAAACAAATTGCACAAGGAGACTTCTTCATGTAAAATTTTGCACAAATAACGAAATTTCTAAAAGAAACAACATGTTTTGATGTCATAATCCGATTCTGAATCCTTAAATTGATCTAAATATGAAATATTGTTTCATGACTTTACGATTTACGACCCTTTATATCCCGAGAGGTTTATTGAATAATATATCCCTTTATTATATATTATCCAATTCTATTATTCCTGTCAAGTTCAGGGATCATCTTGACAAAGAAAGTCGCTATTCGTAGATTGAGAATAGCTAGTTACAGCTACCCAAATTTCAAATTTGAACACATTTTCAAACGTATTTTTCGACGATCCGAGAATTAATTTATTTATAACGCAAGTGCGAACGGTTTGATAATTACATTATTATATTTAATACTAGACACTGTGCCAGTTTATTTTGTGGGGTTATTGGTTTGCTTCGCAAACCAAATAGGAGTACGTAGCCTAATGGATAACAGCCCGTGTGATAGTTTGCTTAGCAAATCAAAAAATATAAGAAATCAATTGAAAAATTATTTTTTAAAAGAAAATCAAATGTACAATGTATTTATCTGTATTCAAATTTGCGGCAGATTTCAAATCCGTTGAAATTTTCAATTGATCTTTAACGATCCCGATGTAAAAAAAAAAAAAAAAAAAGAACTAAATAATGCCAGCCAAAATGGTTTTTATTTTCTTCGCTTACTTCAGTGTTTCCCAAACTTTTTTATACCATGCCTCACGTAAGCCTTTCTAAAATTCTTATTCCCCCCCCCCCCTCTATGTAACATATACATAATTTTTAATATTAAAAATTTTCACTTGAGAAACTTAAATGATTGGTTTTAGGAAGAAATCACTAGGAAATTGTTAACGAAACACAGTAAATAAATTTTCAAAACGTATAATGAAAAACTGAAATTCCAATTCGAAATAATTTTAATAAAGATTTTTCTATAACAATTTAATATTTTAATTTAGTGATATCCTTGCGCTTGATGCTTGCTGCACAGAGATTTTATGTTAGGTTCCAATTTGGTTAGCTTCAGTCTCAAGTCTCCCCGTTGTGTTATATCCAGACGATTTTTTTTTTTACCAGTAAATCATTTACAGCACTAAATTCAGATTCGGCTAATTATGAAGATGGAAACGGTAACAATAGTTTTCTTGCACATTTGGTTGAATTTGGGTACTTGATTTCTGTTTCCTCACAAAGCCATGCCATCGCTCCTTTTATATTAAATAAAGTTTTAACTGACTCATCATTTTGCATTTCTGCGAGTTCTTCTTGATACTGCATATTTGATATATCAGACAAATACATTAACATTGGCTGCATCATCCATGTTGGAAAATCAATTTGTTTTAAATCAGAAATTCTTTCTTTTAAACAAGTAAAGCGGTATCATTTACTTCACATTTTTGGAGCCAATGTAACTGTTCAAAGTTTTTGTTGTTAATATATTTCTGACATAACTCAATAAGGGTAATGAAACCAGATATCTTCATTTTTGCATCAACAAGAGTTTTATTTGTTCCTTGAAATTGAGCTTTTTAATATATTTAGTTTTTCAAAGATATCAGCTAAATAACTCACAAATGCTTTACCATCGACTGTTAACAGATACTTCATTTCAGGTTTGTCGCTTAAAAAATCACTAAGAGTATCAAACAGTTCCATAAATCTTTTCAAGCAGTTCCCCTTAGAGAGCCATCTTACTTCAGTGTGAAGTAAAAGTCTCACATGGTCTGCATTTTGTTCTTAACAAAATAGCTTGAAGAGACGCTCACATTTGGCATTAGCTTTAATAGCATTGATACACTTTATTACTGAATGTAGTACTTCATTTAGAACAGGCGAGATGTTTTTAGCTACCAAGTTTTCCCTATGAATAATACAATGCACAAGAATCATTTCTGGATTCTCATCTTTCATCAATTTTAAGCAGCTACTTTTCTTGCCCATCATATTAGGAGCACCATTTGCAGCACAAGATGTTATTTTTTTCTTTGGTATATTATTGACATCTAAGTAGATTTTTAGCTTATTATATATATCTTTGGAGGTAGTGGTGCTTTCTAATCTTTTACAGAACAACATTTCTTCAGCAAAATGCCCTTTATCAATATATCTTACGTAAGATATCAACACTGCCTCACTGTCTCTCAAAGTTGATTCATCCATTTGCACTGAGAATTTTCTTGTTTTCAGCTTTTCAACAAGTTGTTTTTCAATATCTTCACTCATTTCGTCTATTCTTCTGCTAACAGTATTTTTATTGAGTGGCATAGCTTTTATATCTTTGTCATCTTTTTCAAGAACCGTTTTAAGAAATGTTGATATTGATGGTTTTATTAAATTCTCTCCTATAGTATGATTTTTTCCAGATTTAGCGATTAATAAAGACATTTGATAACTAGCCTCAAGAATACGATTATGAGTTGAAGTGTGAGCAGTAAATAAAGACTTTACTGTTGTCCTCTTTTCAAAATTTTTCTTTAAAGTTTGAAAGTAATTCAAATCTGAATTAATATGAGCATTATTTTTCGCCTTCAAATGCGTCTCAAGACGACCTCGTTTCATTGATTCGTTGGTCAAGCATTGCTGTTATAAAAAACAAAAAGGAAACCGCTCACCGTGGACAGCAGGTATGAACCCAAATTTTAAATATTCCTCCGAATATTGACGAACTTTTTTTCTTGCTTGCACCACTCATTTTACTATGGGCTGAAAGAAATATATATAAGATCAATTAAAAAGTAAAACTAAAGTATGTGTTAAAATTAATTTAATGTGACATAGAGTAAACGTATGCTAAAAAATGCATATTTATTTAAATGTATATAACACATTTACCACACCGCCACCGCAAAATAACATATTCTTTCCATTTGACAAATTTTTCAGGAAATTTATGCTTCCAAGATTAAAATAAATAAAAATAAAATAAAATACTTACCAATTATATCTATACAATGTATATATTTTTTTAATCAACGAGACTTTTACAACAGTTTTTACGGACGCCTATTTCAAATTAACATCAACTGAAAGCTGCGAAACACTACAGAAATTGCGACGGGTCATTCAGATGCGTTGTAGATCAACTGCGTTGTTTAGCGAGATTTTAAAGCGTACTGGGGTCCACGCGGAGCCTGCCGTCTGCCGCAGGGAGGTTAACTTGACGACGCCAAAAACCCAGTTGATATTTTGGTCTTGTCAAACGAATTTATAATATTTATTGGCAGCAACTTTTTAAGAATTTTCTTTTTTCTTTCAATTTTGGCACCGAAATCTAGTATTGCATTTAAATGGCCCGGAGCAAAAGGGTTAAACTCGTGTCGAGTCCATTTTCGAATTGCCCCCTTTAACAAACAAATTGCCCCCCTGTGGGGCGTGGGCCCCACGTTGGGAAACATTGGCTTACTTTCTCTGAAATCGTAAGAGGGCCGGAAATGTAATCTGTTTATTTTTGGAACATGAATGTTAGCGTGACGTCACATTCTCTTGCGAAAATATAAAATATATTCAATTTAAAAATTTTATTTATTTAAAGAAAATCATATTTTTAGCTATTGATCTAACGTAAAATTTTCAGCAAATTTCAAATCCGTTGAAATTTTTACTCTATCTTTAACGGTCTAGGACAGGGTAATGGTAATGGTAATTTTTAGTTAACGTCGTACTAGAGCAACACAACGGGCTATTGACGACGGTCCGGAATCAGTCCCTTAAAGGAAAGATTCGAGGACAACACCTCGTAATTTTGAAAAACGGTCAGATGACGAAGCAACACCTGAGCTGGCACCCCACTCTCCAAACTTCCACGCCAACCCAACGTGAGGACTTTCGGCCACGACAGATTTAAGGTGCACCATACGTTTACAAACATCCATGCCCGGACCCGGATTCGAACCAGGAACCTTCCGATCTAGAGGCTAACACCTTAACCACTATACCGGTTGGTCGGCACTAGGACAGGGATGGTGAACCTATGACCAGCGGGTCAGATACTAACCCACGCAGGCTTTTTAAATGACCCACGCGTTCCTTTTTATAAACTAATCAACATTTCTTCATATACCTAAATAATTTTTTATTTATTTTTCAAACCCCTCTTTTAAAAAATATGAAGAAAATACAAATGTTAATAAAGAACTTAAAAATTAAAAAAAATTGCACAAATGTTTTTTTTTTAAGTTTTAGATTTATTGATTACACATAATGTTGTTTTTAGATTAATATGAAAGTCGATTGAGTAAAATATGTAATTTTATAAAATACCGCTTGAGAATGATCAGATGTGGTAAATACTAATGATAAAGAAGGTATTTATTAAGGCCCTGTTCAGATGAGGCGCGTAAAACGCGCGTTTAGCGAGGTCCCTCTCTTTAAGGTCGCAAACATAGTAACTTGAATTAGAGGAATTTAAAAAAAAAATCATAATTTAATGGTGGGACCTTGCCTGACGCGCGTTTCATACGCTTCATTTGAACGGGGCCTTAATCAATTTAAAAGTATGGAAAATACATTTCACTTTATTTTATATATATACAAACGAAATTCGAAACAATGGAGTCAAACGAATTTAAGTGGCTAGTTTTCCATGATTTAGAAATGGAAATAGTTGAATTTCAAAGCAGCATAGTTTGGAAAAATAAATTTTGATAACTTGATTTCCGAAGTATAAGGGAAAATGTCTGAATTTAGAGCAAATTATAATGATCTCACACTAAAAATTGAAAATATTATATTAAACGTATGGATACTTTAGCAAATAATTTTACATCAACGAAGAAACTTACTAATGCTCTTTTAATGATGTTTAGATCCACATATTCATGTGAAATTATTTTTTTCTGATGAATTCTGTAAACTTTACCAATAGAAATTAACCCGGAAATGAATAGTTGAATTTCAAAGCAGCATAGTTTGGAAAAATAAATTTTGATAACTTGATTTCCGAAGTATAAGGGAAAATGTCTGAATTTAGAGCAAATTATAATGATTTTGCATCGACTACCGAAAACTTAATGCTGTCACCAAATCAGATCCATACCCACTGCCGCGTATTTACGACCTTTTACACAATGCCAAGCAAACGGCATTTATGTCAACAATTGACTTGAGATCAGGATACTATCAGATACAAATGCATCCGCATGATAAAGACAAAACCGCCTTTGTATGCCAGTTTGGAGTTTTCAGGTTCAATAGAATGCCTTTTGGATTGAAAACGGCCCCTGCAACGTTTCAACGTTTGATGGACATTTTTCGAAATGGCTTAAAGATCAACATCCTCGCCTACCTAGATGATATCATCGTGATGTCTCCCAGTTTTGAAGAACATCTGCAAGATTTGCGATTAGTCTTTGAACGACTCCAACAATTCAAGTTGAATGCTAATTTTCTTGTCCCAAAGTCAAGTACCTTGGTCATTACATTACCAGTTCCGGTATCGAAGTAGACCCTGCCAAAGTGGAGGCCATTACGTGTATTCCCCCACCAAAGAATGTGAAACAAGTGCAATCCTTTTTGCAAACTTGCAGCTGGTATCGACGATTCATTCCGAAGTTTGCATACATTTCTCATCCGTTGAGCAATCTCACCAAAAAGCGGACCACTTGGAAGTGGGGTGAAGAGGAGCAATCTGCATTTGAATTTTTAAAGAAATGTTTGATTTCGCCACTAGTGCTGAAACAGATTGATGAATCAAAACCTTTTGTTATACGTTCAGATGCTTCGAATTATGCTTTAGGAGCTGTTCTTATCCAAGGACACGGTCCAGAAGAGCATCCCATAGAGTATGCAAGCCGTTTGCTGACCCCTGCAGAAAGAAATTATTCCACCACGGAGAGAGAAGCACTTGCAGTGGTTTGGGCACTTGGGAAAATTTCGAGGCTATGTCAAAGGAGCTGAAATAACAGTATTTTCAGATCATCAACCCTTGAAATGGTTGTTGAGCCTGAAATCACCAACCGGTCGACTCGCAAGATGGGCCCTTCAGATACAGTCTTACAACATCAAAGTTGAATATCTTTCAGGAAAAGCAAACGTCATTGCAGACATGCTATCCCGCCCTTCATGTACACATGGAAGGCCCACTTGTGACATTTGTTCTGTTACTATTATTGATCTACCATCCAGGAAGGCAAATGACATACGTGAAGGACAATTGAAAGACGATGACTTGAAGAAAATCGTTGACTGTTTTGAGAGCGTCTCCAAGGACGAAAACTACGTGAATTGGACCAATCGTGGCTACATAATGTCTCAAGGTATTTTATATCGATACGGCCCGGATTCCGAATCAGAAGAAGCCCAGTTGGTAGTTCCGACACAGGAACGTGAAAGAGTTCTGCAACAATATCACGATGCCCCAACCGGTGGACATTATGGTGCTGAGGGCACTTTCCATAAGATTGCAACGCGTTATTTCTTTCCTGGAATGAGAAAATACATCGCAGATTATGTAAGGAATTGTGCTGAGTGCAGCCAATATAAGCCAAGTAACCAAAGGCCTGCAGGACTTTTGAGAACACCAGTTTATTCCCAGCGTTTTGAGACGTTAGCGATCGATCTTTTCGGTCCTTTGCCAGAAACTCCAGATGGAAAGAAATGGATTTTCATTGTTGAGGACACTTCTACAAAATGGGTGGAGCTTTTCTCTCTCCAAAACGCCACTGCAAAGAAGTGTGCAGTAACCTTATTAGAGGAAGTGTTTCTGAGATACGGTCTGCCACGTCGTCTCATAAGTGATAACGGATCCCAATTCGTCAGTGCTGTCCTTCAACAAGTATGCTATCTTCTCGGAGTTACACAAATTCTTACTCCAGTTTACTGTTCTCAAGCGAACCCAGTAGAAAAGAAAAACAGGGATTTAAAACCAAGACTTGTCATTCTTGTCGGTGATGACCACACCACATGGTCAGAAAAACTCCCAACTATACGTTTTGCACTGAACACTGCAAAATGTGACACCACTGCTCATACTGCAGCCTTTTTACAATTTGGAAGAGAACTTAGAACACTAGACGATGTTCAACATGACATAAGGTCAGTGATCAACAATGACAACTTCATTGCTGAGATCACACCATATTTACGGAAATTTGCAAAGATCTCCTCTGAGATAAAAGATCTTGTCGAACAAAAGCAGGATAAGACAAAGAAATATGCTGATCGAGGAAGAAGAAGCGTTCCCCAATAAGCACATGGAGATCAAGTATGGGTCACCTCACATACTGTGAGCAACAAAGCTAAGAAGAGGTCAGCGAAATTTGCACCTCGCCGAGACGGACCCTATTTGATTTTAACTCAGCGTTCTCCAACAAGTTACGTTCTTGCGAATCCTGAATCTCCTGATATTCCTGTCGGAACATATACATCTGCTCTACGTCCATGCCTTAACACCCCTCAAGATGGAAACGTGCCCATCACCCCACTGCGAAGGAGAGGTCGACCTCGAAAAGCTGATCCAACAGTGCGGCAAAACTCAAGACAACCATATGACCCTTTTCCTGGCGACTCGCCGAGCGTCTTCGTAGCCAGAGGGGGAGACTGTAGCAGGTGAACTATAAGCGCAGCGTCAGCTGCAGAGCTATAAACCTCCGAACTAAAAGTGAGAACCAAAACTAAATCTAACCCCGGCGCCGATCAAGGACACCCTCAGGAGGTCAGAGATAGTGATGGGGGAAATGACTCTTTTCAGGGATCGGATCGGAACCGCTCACTCACTAAAAAGAGCTAGCTCTTTTTGATGACTCACCGCTCCTTTGAGATACATAATAATGTATATAACATATCGAAATGTATACAATATGTTTGGGCCATCGAACTTCCCTCGTTGTCACGTGAGCGCATGTGTCTAGACGAAGAGGCGCCAAGCGTGCTTGAAACACCCACGCACACAACACTTGAAACACTCACTCATCCAGCAATTGCGCAGTTTACCTCTAAAATCAACAAAAGGAGGGAGACGGGGCCCGAGGACGATAGGCATTGCAGCATAGGGCTACTAAGCTGTAAAATTTAATTGCTAAGGCATAAGATGGCCCAAAACCATGTCAATTCATATAACTTTGAAATTGTCCATAAAGAATAAATTACTTTGAGGACACTTCTACTTTTGTAATTCCCGTCATGAACCCGTTGAGATTACAGAAGTAGCAATTAAAATATCCAAACACGTTAAAAATCTCATTTTTGACCAAGAATTCTAAAAAAGTTTTCGATTTTATTGGATAGAGTATTTATTTGACTTTCCAAAACATATTTAATTTTTTCTCTGTTAATTACTTGAAGAAGTATTAAGATTTTAATCAAGGCGGGAAAATAAGAAGTAAGAATGGAAAACACTGGAAATGGCCATTAAAAGGCCAAAAACATGGCAAAATCTAAATTTAAACCTTACTTTTTTTTGCAAATATAATTTTAGAAAGTTTTTTTAAATATTTAAATGGTTTCTCTTTTGGAAATGGAGTGAACTTTTTTAAAGAGAAGGAAGAACAAAATTGTTTACACAAAGAGCAAACGCAAGGGAGCAAGCGATGCACTTGAAACTACCTTTAACTCTAAATTAATATTTTTGCATTATTTCCTCACTTCAAATGTTATAATACAAAAACTTATAACTGGATTCTAGTAAACTTTTGAGAGTTTGTTATTTATAATGTTGTCAAGTGAATGAACGAGAATAATTATGCTGAGTTCAAAAGTTTCTAAATTATTACTATTTATTTAAGAAGTAGGACTGTAAAACTATAAAAAATCTTCTATTCATTTTTCCATCACTTGTAAAATTGTTGTTTATTTAAATATCCTTTTATTCTAGTTCATTCCCTAGAAATATGCATGTAGTTTATTTTGGTAGCATCATTTTTCAAATTGGTTGAATAGATTTTCATGTAGCACATTTGAAGTTTTTGACACATTTCTTTAAAATTTCATACATAATTATCATATTTTTACAAAATTATTAATATATACTTTTAATATTTATAGCCCATTGCTATTGTTTAAAACACAAAACATAAAAATATCATTAAAATGTTTCTATACCACATTTAAAAAAAGTGTCTTGGACGTGTTTGGATACATTAAGATTTCTTTCTAAAACCACTTAGTTACCAAATGAGACTTCCTAATAATTTAAATGATATTTTAAAATCATATAATAAAAATATTAATAATTTATTGAAGTACTTAAGATTTTTAACTATTTATTTTAAGATATAGGTATATAATACCCTCGAATACTCGTTGTCCCAAAGATTTCCAAAATCCAAGTCCCCTCCCTGTCTTTTAATAAAATATTTTCAAAATGCCTTGTTTTGTGAAGGCAATGCAATAAAAACGAGTTACGTTTAATTTAATTTTGTGTAGCTTTATTAAAATGATTTCACTCCCGAGAAATCAAGGTTTTATTATAATTATTATATTAATGTTAAGTGAATAACATAATAACTGTTAGAATATGTTTTAATAACAACCTTAAGACTAGTTTTAATTAGTGCTAAAAGGCGTGATATGACTTAAGCCGTAAAAACACCCTTTCAATCTAAAATTGAATTAAATTAAAAAAAATAACGTTTATGATAATACATAGATATTTAAAAATTTGAAACTTCAAAAAAGTAACAAAAAGCTAGGGAGAGCAAAAGAACGAATGCGGAATTGACTCTTCGAGAGCGATAGTTATCGAAAAGAGCCAAAGAGTTAACTCCCAAAAGAATCAACTCCCAAAAGAATCAGTGAGCGCAAACGATCGAATGCGGAAATGATTCTTCGAAAGAGCCAAGTCTCGAAAAGAATCAACTTCCAAAGAATCAACTCCCAAAAAGAATCACTGAGCTGGTGATCGCATGCGGAAATGACTCTTCGAGAGTGGAAGCGCTGATTGGTTAAAAAAGAGTCACCGCTCTTGAGCCCTGATTGGTTAAAAAAGAGCTATAGCTCTTTTTTGACGAATCAGCGCTCGCTCACTCCGTCAAGAGAGCTAACTCTTTGAGTCAGCTCCTGAGCGGATCGCCCATCTCTAGTCAGAGAGTTATCGGCGGCGTATAATGAAGACGCGTCGTAGCCTCCGTTATGTCGGGTAGTTATGAAAGGTTATGTTAATAGTATATGTTGTGTCCACGTAATGTAACTTAGATTAAATAAATATATGTGAGTGTAATGAGAGTTTGCCGCTTGTTCGCCCGCTTCAAGGAGGAATTTCTCAGCACACGGTCACAATACTTTTTGTGACAATTTATTTTTGTGAGACAGCTACAAACCATTATGTATTCAATCAAAGACTTATAGAAAGTTGGTCGGAATATGCGTATACTGCGATGAAATTACCAATGTCTAGTGATTTACGCAGATAATAAGCAATTCGTTAAAATTTAACTCCTATATAATATATCTGCAATATTAAAATATTGGAACATATAAATACAAACAGAATCGAAATTCAGGTCATTTTAAAATAAGAAGTTACACAACTTTCTTAAAAAGCTTGTTTGCATATTGTTTATTTATTTTTATGAAACAAATTCTACAAATCATTACGTACTCAATTAAATATTTAGGAAAGTTGGTTGAAATAAACATATACCGCCAAGAAATTACCCATGTTTGATATTTTTCAGGAAATAAATATATCCTTAATTATCTAGCTCCTACATAATATATCTGTACTACGTAATATACCGGAAAACACATCAATACTAACAGAAACAAAATTCCAATCCTGGAAAAAATACAGATTCTGAAAAAAAATATCTGCGCAAACGTGTTGAATTTCGATTTACTGAATACATTCTGAAAAAGAATATTCGACAAAAGACTTCTGAACAATATTGATAAAGACAATAATGATTTGTTTACAAAAAAGAACACTATAACATGAACGCACTCAGAAAACCGTCGCCATTATTACCGGCGTGGGAAAAATAGTTATACTTACCAACCGGAATCCATGAGACGACGAATGACCTGAAAGTTAACTAAAGAATAAAAGAAGCCGGGTTAGGCAAAATAATCTTTTATTCTTGGATAAATACGATAATAAATGTACGTAACATGTTATTGCAAGGCCTAGGTGTATTCCGAAGAATACGCCGGCCGAAGGTTACAAAATATTAAAATAGAGTCCGTCACTTCACGTGACAATCGCTGAACTAACAACTCGCTTTCAAAAACGACGCTCCACTCCTTGACGTCATTGGCCAAGTAGCCCAGTGCCATCTGTCGGTGGCTTAACGAACTATCTACTACAGACTCCCCCTCTGGTTTCGACGTCGTCCCGACGAGGAACCAGGAACAGTTTTGCGTTGTCTGCCTCTTTTCCTCAAGGGTTGACTGGTTGACCACTGGTTGAGTGTTTGCCGAAATAGGAGAGTCCACACAGGGTCTAAGTGCTGACGCATGATAAACTCTCACAGAAGTATTTGGTAATGTAGGGTTTGCAATCTCGTAAGATGTTGCAGACCGTTGAGTTAGGACCACATATGGTCCGTCACGCCTAGGTATGAACTTGGACGTTCGCTGCTTCTGGGCATTGCTCACAGGATGTGAAGTAACCCACACCTGGTCACCTGGTGAATACTGGGGACCTTCTCGTCTATTCTTATCAGCATAGATTTTTCGCTGGTCTTGCTTTTTCTCCACCAAAAGTCTGATTTCCTGAGAAAATTTAGCGAACTTTTCAAGGTAGGGTGTGATTTCGGGAACAAAGTTGTCATTGGAGACCACAGCCCTAATATCCTGATGCACGACATCTACAGTTTTCAGTTCTCTTCCAAATTGGAGGAATGCTGCTGTTTGGCCAGTTGTAGAGCACTTGGCTGTATTCATAGCAAATCTGATAATTGGCAATTTATCAGCCCATGCACTATGATTTTTACCAACAAGTATGGCCAACCTAGGTTTTAAATCGCGATTCTTCCGCTCTACTGGGTTAGCTTGAGGATGATAGACAGGAATTAGTTCCTGTGTGATTTTTAGGATAAAGCACACTAGTTGCATAATTGCACTGACAAATTATCACTAATGATTCTCCTGGGTAGGCCATAACGCATAAAGACCTCTTCTATTAAAGCCAGGGCACACTCCTTTGCTGTTGCTTTAGTTAGAGCAAAGATTATACCCATTTTGTGCTGCAGTCTTCTACGATAAAGACCCATCTTTTCCCGTCTTCTGTTGGAGGTAATGGTCCAAACAAATCGATAGCCAAGGTTTCAAAACGTTGGCTGTAGATAGGGGTTCTTAAGAGACCAGCAGGTTTCTGATTTGATGCCTTGTAACGTGCACAGTCTGCACAGTTCTTGACATATTCAGAAATATACTTCCGCATCCCAGTCCAATAGAATCTTTGGGCAATCTTGTGGTAAGTGCCTTCAACTCCATAGTGACCTGCTGTTGGGGCATCATGGTATTCGCTGAGAAATCTTTCCCGCTCTTGGGCAGGAACTACAAGTTGAGCCTCTTCTGAATCAGAGTCAGGTGAATATCGATAGAGAACTCCCTGGATCATGATGTAACCACGGTCAGTCCAGTTAACGAAATCCACACCTTTACTTAGGCTCTCGAAACATGAAATTACTTTCTTTAGTTCCTCATCTTCCATCTGCTGTTCTCTGATGTCTGCAGGGCTACGTGAGGGGATATCTATCGAGACCATGCACATTTCACAGGAGGCTTCAGCATGTTGACATACAGGACGTGACAACATGTCTGCTATTACATTGGCCTTGCCAGGAATATATTCTATCTTCAGATTATAGGATTGAATCTGAAGAGCCCATCTTGCCAATCTTCCAGAGGGAGACTTCAAACTCATTAACCACTTTAATGGTTGGTGGTTGGATGCCACTGTTACTTCCACTCCCTCGCGACAAAACCTCGAAACTTGTTTAGACCCCAGACAACTGCCAGTGCTTCTCGTTCTGTGGTTGAATAATTTCTCTCGGCTGGATTTAGCAAGCGACTTGCATACTCAACGGGGTGCTCTTCTGCACCCTCCCCCTGCAACAGGACTGCTCCAAGAGCATAGTTGCTTGCATCAGTGCGGATGACAAATGATTTGTTTTCGTCCGCTTGTTTGAGTATGGGAGTTGAAATTAAACACTGCTTCAATGTCTCAAACGCCTCTTGTTCTGCATTACCCCAATTCCAGGGGACATTTTTCCGAGTTAGGTAACTTAATGGTTGGGAAATGCTTACAAAGTCCCTAATGAATATCCTGTACCAGGAACAGGTTTGTTGGAAAGACTGTATTTGTTTCACAGTTTTTGGTGGGGGGTATCTGTACAATGGCTGACACCTTGTCTGGATCCACCTGGACACCTTGGGGAGTGATCCAATGTCCCAGATATTTCACTCGAGAGCAAGCAAAATTGCATTTCTCTCTGTTGGCAGTCAGTTTATATGTCAACAGCCTATCAAACACAGCTTCCAAGTATGTGAGATGTTGTTCATAAGTGGGTGAGAGTATGATGATATCATCCAGGTATGCAAGAAGATTTACGCGTGGAAGTCCACGTCGAAAATTGTCCATTAATCTTTGAAACGTGGCTGGTGCATTTCGTAACCCAAAAGGCATGCGGGTGAAACGAAAAGTTCCAAAGGGACAAACAAAAGCAGTTTTATCCTGATGAGGTGGATATACTTTAACTTGATGGTATCCAGATTTTAGGTCGATCGTGGACATATAATTAAGGTGTTTTGCATCATGCAATAGGTCGTCCATTCTAGGCAATGGGTAAGTATCGGGTACTGTGTTTGCATTTAGCTTCCGATAATCAATGCAAAGGCGTACTGTTCCATTAGGCTTTGGAATGAGTACCACAGGAGCAGCATAAGGAGACTCACACTCTTCAAGGATGCCTTTTTCTAGCAGGTCATCTAATTATTTCTTTAAGAGATCCTCTTTGGGTGGTGACATTCTGTAAGGAGGTACAGAGACAGGAGGTTTATCTCCTGTGTTCATTTGGTGTTCAGTATAAGGAGTGGCTTCTCCCCCTGGTTGAAACACCGTTTCATAATTTCTTAACAGGCTGTTAAGAGTCACCCGTTGGGTTTCACTCAACTGCTTTCCTTCTTCTTCCCGAAGAACACAGGAGTTGATCTCTACATTGGCTGGATGAGATGATGGGACTTGAACATTCTTTATGAATGGAAACTGGTGATGAGGGTCATTCCAAAAACTCCAGCATCGATTCTTCAGGTCCAGAACCACTCCAGCATCCTCCAGAAAGTCTTGCTCCAGGAGACTTCGGTTTCCAATCACCTCAGGCATTAGCATAAATTTGGTCTTTATGTGCCGTCCCTTCAAGGCAATGGTCACCGTGGTGGTGTACACCTTGAGGGTGGATTGGTGTCCGTTCGCCAGAGTCATGGTGACGACTTCACTGTCAAACTGGATCCCTTTTCTGAGGAGCATCTTGTATAGGCGTTCTCCCGCTATGGATCGGCTTGCTCCAGTGTCGGCACAAATGACTGCTCTGACTCCACAAATGGTAGTGTCTAGCAATGTGATTTGACACGTTTTGGTGTGGCATGTGTACATGGGCTCTGCATTTCCACAAGAGTCCTCTCTTTTAACAGTTGGGGAACAGTTTGGGCATTTCGGTTTTATCACACCAGGCCTACCACATCCATAGCAGGACACCTGAGGTCGTTGCTCGGAATGTTGTTGTTGAGGTCTGGGTCTGTAAACATTTTCCTTCTTGTAGAATTTAGTCCTCTTTGTAGCTTCAAAAGGTAACTTAGGTTTACCCTCCTTCTTGAAAGTACTGTTCCGACAAAGCTCCTTCTTGTGACCATTGGCACGGATGTTGTCACATTGATCAAGCTTCTCTTCTAACTCACTGGGAGAAATCAAAGTAGGCCAGTCATCAAGAAAATGGTCTTTCGCCTCTGGTGGGCACCTCTTCTTCATTTGGTCGGCCACCATCAGATCTTGCAATTGCTCAAACGAGTTGATGTTATGTTCTGACAGCCAACCATCCAGGTAACTTTTTAATTCAAAGAAGAAATCTTTCATGTGCCATGAGGGGCCTTGTGATGTTGGGTGAAAAGCTGCCGGAACCTTTCTGCATTTAATTTGAAGCGTTGCAGAAGAAGGGATTTTACATGCGAGTAGTCTGAGGCTTTTGTTTCATCCTCTCTTGCAATTAACATTGCAATGTCAGAGGGCAAGTTACCCACCAGGTAACCGACATACAAGGCTTGTGGTACCTTGAGCAATTTGAGTTGCCTCTCAAACAACACGAGATACAAACTCATATCATCCTCTTCCGGATGGAATTAAGGGAGCAATCTTTGGATATCAATTTTAGGCATCTCCGATACCACAGGGGAAGTCTGAGTCATTGCAGCATTCTGCTGCGACTGTAAACTTAACACTTGCAAGTCACTTTTCTCTTTACGTTCTGCCATCAGGGTGGCTAAGAGTTATTTTGTTAAGTCCTCATTGTAGTTAGGGTCGGATAAAATTACATCCCTTAACTCAATGATCTTTAAGTCATTAGTGACCTCCAAATTTAGCTCGACGGCTAACATTCTGAGGTCTTCTTTTCGACCTTTTGCTAAGAAGGCCATGATCAGTTAGATATCACTTTCAGCCTTATGTTTTAATTTGTGGTGTAAGTAAAGGTATAGACATATGGTAATTATATAAACACAAAATATATGCAATGGTGTAGATATATATATACAATATATGCAATGGTGTAGATATATAAAATATATACAATGGTGTAGATATATAAAATATATGCAAATGTGTAGACATATAAAATATATGCAAATGTGGGTCTCAACAGGTCAACCCAATTCAATACACTATCAATATGCAATTTGTTTTACATAAAAATAACACAAGAAAATCAAAATTCTTAATGCTAATGTGATCCTGTTTCAATTAATTAATACCCATGTTTAACATAAACAAGAAATATTCTTAATGGGTAAATATAATGTGCAATAGAAAATGGATACAGCAAGAAAAATGTGCATAAGTGTGTGCTTTATAGCTTACATAAAAAAAATAACAGAAGTTTGCTATTCACAGCAAATCCAAATCAACTTAATTTTGGGAAAAACCAGCTCACTTGTTCTATTAGCAATCTTATTAAACATAAATTACTATATACAGTACAAATATGTCACATTTATATAAGCCTAACCAAAACCTATTGGCTATGCCTAACCAAAACCTTCAACTAAGCCTATCCAAATCCCTTAACTAAGAAACTAGAATTAAATTTAGAAAAAAAAATTTCAGCCTGGATATGCAAACGAAAAATTACAGCATGGATAGGTTACAAAACAGCATGGATATATTAAAACAGCATGGATATATTACACTAAAACAGCATGGATATGCTACACTACAATCAGCATGGATATGCTACACTACAATCAGCATGGATATTCTACACGAAACAGCATGGATATGCTCACGAAACAGCATGGATATGCTATCAGAAATATGGCATGGATATGCTAAGAATTAAAGCAATTATTTGCTAAAAGGCATACAGCGTGAATAAGCTTTATTGCTATTCAAACAGCGTGTATTCGAGCCCCACGTTGGGCGCCATTTATAACATGAACGCACTCAGAAAACCGTCGCCATTATTACCGGCGTGGGAAAAATAGTTTTACTTTCCAACCGGAATTCATGAGACGACGAATGACCTGAAAGTTAACTAAAGAATAAAAGAAGCCGGGTTAGGCAAAATAATCTTTTATTCTTGGATAAATACGATAATAAATGTACGTAACATGTTATTGCAAGGCCTAGGTGTATTCCGAAGAATACGCCGGCCGAAGGTTACAAAATATTAAAATAGAGAGTCCGTCACTACACGTGACAATCGCTGAACTAACAACTCGCTTTCAAAAACGACGCTCCACTCCTTGACGTCACTGGCCAAGGAGCCCAGTGCCATCTGTCGGTGGCTTAACGAACTATCTACTACAACACTATAATGCTTGGGAATCCCCAAATATAACCGCAACATCTCGCTGCCAACTCAAATACGCAAACACAAAATTAAATATTAAATTTAAAAAGGTGTTGATGAGGTCATGGAGAACCTGGCCCTAAGGGGCCTCAATCTCCAGCATTGACAGTATAGCACTTGATAAATGAGCCTGACTTGGCATTCGACAAATTCAAATATGAAACATTAATTCTGCCGTTGCCAGATACCGAGTAATAAATTACGCTTTGATGATTAATAAGTTTTTCATTTGGGCTTTTCGGGTTCCATTACAAAATGTTTTGTAAAATAAAATATTATTTCTCCGTCAATTAAGTTATAAATTATCTACATCACGGGAAGAAATAAAAAGTAAGTTCAAACATAAATACTATAATTTAATTTGTTTTGGAAAATATTGTTTTACGTGCAATATGCTGGTAAAATAATAGAATGGACAATATGCATGATTTTCAAATTCAATTTAAACTGAAAGAGCATGAAAAACCAAGTAGAAAAATGCCACTTAAACTGCAATCTGACGATATTAATTATATTTAAAACGCTTTTTAAATTGCTCTGACGTCACTTTCAACGAGAAACTGCAGTCGCTGACGATTTTTGCAAGGCCAACTAGAAAGACAGGCCCCGAAACCAAAATATCACGTGATCAACTTAGTCGAAGTCTTGAACTACGAGATGAGTGAACATAAGGTATGTAATATATGCAAAGTTACAACTTTTGGACGATTTATTGCCAAATGTGGTTTTTGTTGTTTTAGTCAATTTCACTCGTTTCTGCCAACCCTAAAGTTTTTCCTGACGATATTACACCTGCTTCGTAGAACGAACGGAGTAATTTTATTTCGAATTGTTGTACCGCTATTTTTCTCCCAGATTTCTTGATATTTGTTTCTTGTGTTGGAAATTTTGGACTGTGGAATTTTTCTCACTGGATTGATTTTTATTTTGAAATTGGAGATTGTGTAAGTTACAATATTTTTGTTTTGCTTATTGATTTAAATTTGGTGTTTCTTTGAATCTTGGAATGTGCAGTTCATATGGATCGCTATTTTTCTTCATGGATGAAATTTGATTTTTGAAATTGCAGATAGTAAGTTACGATTTTTTTCCCCTTTTGTTGCTCACTTCCATGTAATTGATTTGATATGGCAGCGGATTCAGTTTTCGCGCTTTTCATCCAGTTTTAAGACTTAACCTTATTCAGAAAGAATTCTACAATGCTTCGTTCGTTGGATTGCGTTTGCAAGTAGCGTTTAAAAAAGTAAAGTAAAATATCAAGATATATAAGTAGGAATATATCAATAGGAATAATTTTTAAAAAAGGAAAAAACCTTTTTAATACAATGGAACAAATTTCACTTCAAAATCTTCTAATTTTGTGTGTGATATTTACGTTAAACATGTCCGTTGTTGCTCTGTTTCATCAATTAGGTCCAGGTTTAACTCCTTGATTTTTAAAAATTGTCGGAAAGATGTAAAAAAGTGAGAAAAAGAAACGCCGTTTAGAAAAACGTCCGGATTTGCTTAAATTAGCTGCCATCTTGATTTGGCGCAAAAATTTAATTTGGCGACTACCTCAGCGGTTACTAGATCTCCACCAGTTGCACTTACAGTTCTAGCTATAGCTAGGAATGTAATACTTTAATTCATTGACACGGTTTCCTTTTCAAATTGCGTTAATGGTCATTAAAGATATTAGTATTAAAGTCATCTATTCACATACAGCAATTAGTGCACATTAGTCATGAAAAAAATACTCCAAATTAATTTACAATTCTGCTTTAAAGATGCTTTGAAGAAATTGTTTTTTAAGGAAGGTGATTATAATTACCTGTTGTACAATTTATCATCTTGTATTAACATCTGACTTTTGTTTTAATTTGATCTATGAAAAGGTAGATTATTGAACATTAGTTTCCATTTGTTCTAGTTGATTCATTGTTAGAATTCTATTTTAATTTGTGTTTATACTTAGACTAGCTGTGAGAAATGATGTAATGACTGACTGCTTACTCTATGCTTTTATATTGCTATTTTAAATGAACAAAAATATTTGACAGTGAGAGATAAATATTGTTTTCTTTTGTATTATAAATAAACATTTTGTTGTTATGTTTTTTCACTAGATGTGTTACATTGTATGAATAAAATTTTACTAAAATAAAGAAATATCTGAACATTTTTTTATCTCCAGTTGTAATTTTCTTTAATATACTTTAGAGTAAATTATAATTAAAAATAGTAGTTTCATACTATTTTTAAAGTAGTAGTTTTTTACAATTTTTCATACCTACTAACTAAATGTATTTAAAACAGTACATTTCAGTGGAGTGTTTGTCAAATTGGGTCCGTGATTGGTACCCGATCGTCAGAAAATATTAGACAAAAACTAGTAAAAAATATGGTATATGTATATATATATTTTTATGATTATTTTTAGCTGATTTTCTTACGTTTCTTTTTATAACGTCCACATTTTTTTTTATCAGGCATATTTTTTATATAAGGATTGCAAAAAAATATTACCAAAAACACCAGTGCGCTGTCTGAAAATTTTGGGAAATGATGGTATGATTTCGTGTATTTTTTCTGGATCATGAACTGAAATAGACATTTCGTGTGAATATTATGAATATTCTTTTGAGAAAGGCGCAAATAACCTGAGTTTTGAAAAACAAAAATGCCACATATCGGTATTACGACGATATGCAATTGATTCAACGAGCGGAGATCGGCAGAAGTTCGACTAAGATGGTCACGTGACTTTCTTTCTCTCCGTTAGTTTCGGGGCCTGTCTTTTTAGTCGGCCTTGGATTTTTGCCTGTGACGTCATAGTTCATGATTTTCTCATCGAGCGTTTCTTGAACTGTGTTATCTCTATGGGTATCTTTTTAGTAGTTTTATATTTACAGATTTTTGATTAATTCACACACAGCAATGGAAGGTTCGAAAATAGTTCAAAAGAAGAATTACAAATTTTGAATTGTTCCGTTTGTGTCATAATTCAACGATTAAAACACCAAAAAAGTATTTTTTTTGTTGTACCAAAATATGAACAAGTTCGTAGAAGATGGTGCAGCGTTATGAAAAGAGATTAAAAGAAAAACAAAAAGCTGTGTTCTACTTCTTGCTTGCATTGCTGTGAAGATCATTTTTGGTAAGTTTAAAATACCAAAAATTATTTGTATTTTTAATTAAGAATTGTGTGATTTAATCTTGTGGATAACTACTTGGGTTTTTGCTAAAACGAAAAAATATTCTTTCGGTATCAAGTCACTCATAATGCAGAATTTCTTGTTTCATGAAAATGAATTTAATAAATAAATATAGGAATACTGTATATTTATATATCAAAACTGGTTAAAAAATATATACAGAGAGCTAACATCAATAAACATTGAATTATTATACTCATGATAATTAATTTGCAGTTGGTAAAACTGTGTCATATTTCTTCTTTAAACTGAATGATAAGTATTATAGAATTCAAATTCTTGCAATTTTAATCAAATTATCACACTACCTTCTTCATGGTTTAAAATGTTGGACTACCAAATGTTGTGTTCAATATTGATTGCAGTTGCAATTCTCGCAATAAGTTTCTCTACACATATTATTTTTCTATCATCTTTTAGTGCATTACATTTTATCGCTTAAATATATTTAAAAAATTATTGTTCATTAACTAACAAAAATAATGTTGCTAAAAAATTAATGTAGAAAATTAATTTTAAGTTAGCTTTCAAAATTCACTATTTTAATACCCCAACAATTTTAATCTACTTTGAAATTATTTTCCTAATATAAAGCTCTTATTTGATATACTATTCTAATTATCTATACAAAAAAATAAATCTGTTTCAGAATGAATTGGGTTACTTATTAAGGAAAAGAGAACAACTATTAATATTCTATTTTCTTAAGTACAACTTTTTGATGATAACACTACTCTTTAAAAGCAATATAAAAATACATGTTTTTTTTAAATAAATATGGTGTACAAAATATTATCATTCTCTTCGCTTTTACGCCTTTCATTCCTACTACCATAAAATCTGGATGGTTTCCCAGAAAAAAAAACATGGATATACCATCCAATTTAGGTAGATTATCCGACTGGCCTTTTACAAAACCTTGTTCTACAGTCGTCATTTTTAGAGAAGAAATCTTTAAAATAATAATGTGCGGACGATAATTCAACACAATTATTTAACAAGTAAAATTATCGTGAAATAAGCGTAAAATCAATTAAAGCAACCTGAAATAACATGCAGCCGGCGAATGTAGCGAGAGATTTCATGACAAGGCCAACTAGAAAGACAGGCCCCGAAACCAAAATATCACGTGATCAACTTAGTCGAAGTCTTGGACCGACCATGGTAAACGGATGGTATGAAGTTATGCTAAGCTACAACTTTTGGACGATTTTATTGCCAAATGTGGTTTTTGTTGTTTTATTCAGTTATATTCATTTTATGGCAGCCCTAAAGTTTTTCCTGACGATATTACAACACCTGCATCGTAGAACGAACGAAGTAATTTTATTACCCATGGTCAAATGGGTTTTGTTCTCGGAGAGGGTTTTCAAGTCGTCCGGTGTAAGAAAAAAAAATATAAAGATGTAGGAATACTAAACAACGGTAGTTGTCTACTAGTCTGGAAAGAACGCATTATAAGAGCAACGAGACTGGTAGGAGTCAGTTGCATTGTAGTAGGAATGCAAGGCAAGACTGTCACGAGCCAGTCACATTCCGGTATTCAGTTACGAGAAAATTAATAGAACAGACACTTTTTCCCCTGGACGCCATTGAGAGCTGACGTATTTTTTCCGAGCAGAGACGACTGCTGCAGATAATGACGGAACTGTTTTAAAATATAACTCAACAATTGTGGATATTTATTCATTAAATGTCAATGTGCTGTAAGATTCGAAGTCTTTAATATAGACCTTACCAAACAGAACAACACGAATCTTACAAAGATATGGGTAGAAAACGTAAAACCGAAGCAGAACGTGATCAGGCTAAGCGTAGAAAGATTGAATACAATCAGAAATATAAGAAGGAACGATCATTAGAGACCAAGGCCTATGATCGTGAAAGAAAACGAAAAGCCCGTTCGAAGCCTGAGGCTCGAGCTCACAGTAATACACTCCTGCGTGAGCGTCGTGCTCTCAAGCGTCAACAGGGTGCGTCTGAAGATGAATTTAAAGGACGTAAGAAGCAGAAGGTGAATGACAGTAATTCTCTTTACTCTTCTTCATCAGTTCTTCCTCCTGATATCTTCTTAGGTCTTCCTATTCCTTCTTTGGCTCATTCTTCCCCTTCATCAGATTTGAACGATTACTCTAATCAGAAGAAATGGCTCAAGGTGGAAGATCACTTTTTCAAAACCACTGCCGACGGCCCCACGCATCGTTGCTTTTGCTGTGATCGTTTATGGATGGCAAAAAATTTAATCAAACACTCCAAAGCCGATTTACGTACTCGTGGTTTGAGCGATGATCAGATTGCGACAATCTTTTCCGTTGATGCGGAACAAGCCGAGTTTTGTAAAACGTGCAGCGATCATTTTCGTAAACGCACCGTTCCACCTCTAGCAGCCAATTATGGCTTTCGATATCCCGATCAACCAGCATGTTTGTCTGCGCTGAACGACTTGGAAGAACGACTCGTAGCTCTTCGCATTCCTTTTCTTCAAATACGAGAGCTCGGTCGTGATCGTCAGTTTGGCGTGGTGGGGTCCATCACGAATGTACCCAACGACTTGCATAAATCGGTGGACTGCCTTCCCCGTAACGTAAATGATTCCTCTACTGTCTACGTCAAATTGAAGAAACGGCTTCAGATGAAATCTCATTTTATGTACCAATGCGTTAATCCGAATCGCGTATACGAAGCGGCTTTGTATCTGATGAACGGATCATTGTACCAATCTCAAAACGTCAATATCGACTTGGAGTGGCTCGAAAAATTTCGAACAGAATCGTTTCCCGAGGGTACAAATGCTTTCGCTGATTTAAATCCCGTTGAGGACGGGTCTGATGCTGATGATGACGACGAGGATGACGATAATCTCGTAAACCCTACTCCAGCTGAGACAGTCATTCATAAACTCAACACGAATGTCGATGCTGGATTGGCGCTTGCACCTGGAGAAGACAAAATTCCTCTGTCTGTATTGTTTGATGATCTTGCCGAAGAGCTGTCTTACCCAAAAATATATTGCGGTCAACTCCGTCACTTTACGAGACAAAAGCAGCCCACGTATTCAGGTATTCAGAGATGACTAAATCTGAATTCAGACGTTACGATCGTCGGGGTGCTACACCACAAAAGGTTTTATACAGCCATCAGAAAAATTTGCATCGCAGTCTCATGAGCAGTATACAAATTTGTCTGAGAAGTAAAATTCCGTCAGATACCCCTCTGACTGCCCAAGACGTCCTGGACAAAGACTGTTTGCGCCAGCTCTTTTACAAAACTCGAGCGTACAAGTTTATGAAATCGATCAAATGCAGCCCGGCTCACTGGGAAAACGAGCGCGCTCGCGTGTTTGGTCAGATTCGACAATTTGGTATTCCAACCGTCTTCCTGACTCTGTCGGCTGCCGAGAATAGATGGTACGATTTGATGAAGCACTTGATAAAGATTCATAGAGATCATGATTTGACCAATGAGGAATTTGAAATGATGAGAGTGGTAGACAAAAATGAACTCATTCGAATGGATCCTGTCGTATGTAGCCTTTACTTTAAGCACAGAGTCGAAGAGTTACTTAAAACATTTAAGTGCCAGGAGGGTCCTTTCGGAGAGTTTAAAATCACACATTCGTATCAACGCGTCGAGTTTCAACAGCGCGGTAGTCCACATTATCATATGTTACTGTGGTTAGAAGGCCCTCCTCTGTATAATGAAGCAAATACGAATGAAATCATCTCGTTCGTAGACAAAATCATGACATGTTCAAAGGATAACGCTTTTGTACAATTTCAGAAGCATAAACATACATTTACGTGTTTCAAAAGGAATAAAACTGGAGAGGACTACTGCCGCTTTAACATTCCTTTCTTCCCAATGGATAAAACACTCCTCTTAGAGCCATTAGAGGACGAAGACAAGTCAAATTTCGAACGTATTAGAGAATTGCTGACTGCGCTTGAAAACGATATGAGACCCATGTCATTCGACGCATTTCTTGGAGAATTAAAATTGACATTGGACGAATACATCACGGCAATACGAACTGGCATCACACGTCCGACGATTGTTCTCAAGAGAAACGTTGATGAGATTCTGATCAACAGTTATAATCCCAAAATTTTGAATTTGATGCGTTCTAATATGGACCTTCAATTCATTTTGGATGGTTACGCTGTGGTGGCATACCTGGTAGACTACATCAGTAAACCAGGCAGAGGTCTGACAAAACAGCTACGACAGTGTATCGAAGCAACGAGATCAGGCAATCCGAGTCTTAGAAATATTTTAAAAGACGTCTCGAACCATTTTCTTCATGCAGTGGAAATTTCGGCTCAAGAGGCGGCTTGGTCTTTGCTCGAGTTACCCATGAGTCGAATGTCAGAGGATGATATTTTCATTCCAACGTTTCCTTTGGAAGAGAGAAGTCGGATGATCAAATCGCAAGAAATGTTGAGTCGAATGGATCAAAACTCTAATGACATTTTCGAAATGAACATTTGGGATCGATATGTCAATCGGCCCGACGACTATGAAGACATGAGTCTGGCTGAATTTGCTGCGTACACAGACACCGCACCCAAGGGGTTACCACTCAAAAATGGCAAGGGTATGGTACGAAAACGTAACCGTCCAAAAGTCATTCGGTATAGAAAATATAGAGAAGCAGAGTATCCAGACGAATTTTATCGAGAGCAACTCACGCTGTTTACTCACTGGCGTAACGAAAAGGAAGAAATTCTTAATAAATCTTGCAAGGAATTGTACTTTTCAAACATTGATGCGATCAAATCGATTCGACGACAATTTGTCTTTAACGAAGAATTTGACATGGATATAGAAATGGCCACATTAGACGAGGACGATGATGAGCCGGTTCAAAACGAAGCTTTGGAATTTGAAAATGATCTGGATTGCGATGAGGATGAGCTGAGAGCAGACATCCAAAGAGATATAGATGCGTCTCACGGTAAAGACTATGCATTCTTCAAACCATCCGTCAAATGTAGTGATGCAGAGTTTCGTTCCTTGATGCGAAATTGTAACGTGAAGCAACGTAATCTCATTCTCGAAACGCTTTACAATTTGTCAAGAAGTAACGAACATATTGATACGTTCACACAAGGCGCTGCTGGGACGGGCAAGTCATTTCTTATCAAAGGGTTGTATCAGATGATGGTGCGTCACTTTGAGAAAACCGATCAGGATTCAACGCTTCCGTCGGTTCCTTTTGATGGCTCCTACAGGCAAAGCAGCCTCTAATATCGGGGGAGAAACATTACATTCGGCGCTTGGATTACCCATGACCTCTGGTGATTTGAAACCATTGAGTCCAAATATGGTGTCTCAGTACAGTTGCAAGTACCGAAACGTCGAATGTATCATAATAGATGAAATCTCGATGGTGGGTTACATGATGTATCGGAATATCGATCAACGCTTGCGAGAGATCAAAGGGATCGATAAGCCTTTTGGAGGCTTGCATTGTATGAAATTTGGTGATTTGCGTCAATTACCTCCAGTAAAAGACTCGCCCCTTTATAAAATTCTTCTCAACGCTGGTATGGCGAATCTCAGCGAAATTTTATGGCAAAGAAGGACAAAATTTCAAAAGCTAGACGAGATTATGCGTCAAAAGGACGATCAACCTTACGCAAACTTGCTCAATAATATGGCTGAGGGCACAATGAGCAAAGAAGAGATTGAGTTTTTAAAATCTAAAAAGACCGAGTGGAAAGACATCCCAGAGCAAGCCACGTTGCTTTTCCACTCAAATAGAGAAGTAGATGAAGCGAATCACAAGCGTTATAGAATCAGAGTTAATCAAGGGTAAATCTATCGATAATGTCACAGGCGTGGGTGGTAGAAAAGCCAAATTAGAGCTCTTGAACAAAGCAAAAGGCTTACCACGTCAAAAAGCAAACAACTTGGACTATAGCATTCCGTTCAAGCTGGGTGCAAAGTATATGTTGACATGTAATTTGGACACAAATGATAAATTGGTCAACGGATCAGTGGGACTTTTACGTAAAGTAGAAACTTGCAATATGAAAGGCAAGTCGGATGAATTAGGTATCAAACGCATCTGGATGGAATTCACCGAGAGTCCAAAAGTAGGTTCTGAAGCACGTGCAGCATCTTATCGTTACATGATTCAGAATAAAATCGATCATCGATGGACGCCTATAGAGCGTCAGAAAAGAACGGTTCTTCAAACGCGAAATAAAGCATTGAGTGTGAGTAGAAAACAATTTCCACTCATTGTCGCCGAGAGCATGACAATCCACAAATCACAAGGTTGCACCTTCGATTGTGTCGGAGTTGGAATGTCTTCTCGCATGGGACGATCATTGCAATATGTTGGCTTTTCTCGCGTAACAAAGGCATCTGGTTTGTATGTCTTGAACGATTATAATCCACCGGCACCTGTTAAAGATGACGACCCTCTGACAATAGAGTTAAAACGTCTCGAATCTACGGCGTCTGCTCCAATGTTTGCATGGCTTCACGAACGAGATGAGAGTTACAGCTATCAGTTCATGTATCACAACGTCCAATCCCTCCAAGCGCATCATGAAGACATTGCCTGTGATCATAGTTTCATGCACAGCGATTTTCTATTGTTGGCCGAAACGTGGACGATTCCAACCGATCGCTTCAAGTTTCAAGACTTTAAATTGTGCATCGAGATTCATTCGAGCCAAAGTCGCACGAGAAAGCACAGCGGTGTTGCCATTTACGCCAAGAATAATATTGAAACACAGGAAGCTCTACAGTTCCCAAATTATGACACGGGAGTTCACATTGTTGTCGTCTATTTAAAAAACAATGTTCGTTTGGCCGTACTATATGCCAAGCCAGGTTCGAGTACAGATGACATTTTAGAAGCGATCTCAGAAGCATTGGGCACAGATTGTGACGAGTATAAATCAGTCTTGGCTGGAGACTTTAATATCAACATGAGCACTGAAGATGGGAAAGAATTTTGCGAAGTGTTGAGAGAAGTCTATTGGTTGGATCTAAAGACAAATCCTAAATATTGGACAACGAGAGGCAGAACTTCGATTGATGCAATCTTTTCCACGCACGATTTGAAATGTTGTGGAGTTTACGAGAGTACGTTTAGCTATCACGTTCCGCTTTACGGAAGACTAACATAGAAATGTAAGCAACTAGTTATATATCTATTATTAAAAATAAAAATAAAAAAAAACATTTGACCATGGGTAACTTGTAATTGGCTTTCAAGACAATTACATATAAAGTTTTTTTTGGGGGGGTATTTTTTTTATAAATTTATCAAAGTTTTTGATTAACTCTTATGATCCGTTTTGGTTCATGGGAAAATATTTTCTTCGAAACTCGTTTGGTCTCTGATCCAGTCAAATTTGACTCTGACGTATGCAACTTGCTATCCTTTTAATAAATGAATAGTTTGCCACTAATTTTTTTTTTTTTTTTTTTTTTTTGCATCTATTGTGGAAATTATAGCCCATTAAGTGTTTAAAAATTATTTATAATTGTTGTACCGCTATTTTTCTCCCTGATTTCTTGATATTTGCTCCTTGTTTTGGAAATTTTGGACTGTGGAATTTTTCTCACTGGATTGATTTTCATTTTAAAATTGGAGATTGTAAGTTACAATATTTTTGTTTTGCTTATTGATTAAATTTGGTTTTTCTTTGAATCTTTAAATGGTGCAGTTTATGTGGAACACTACTTTTCTCCATGGATTAAATTTGATTTTTGAAATTGCAGATTGTAAGTTAAGATTTTCCCCCCTTTTGTTGCTCACTTTTCTTTAATTGATCTGTTATGGCAGTAGTTTCAGTTTTCGCGCTTTTCCTACAGTTTTAAGGCCTAACCTTATTCAGAAAGAATTCTACAATGCTTCGTTCGTTGGATTTCGTTTGCAAGTAGCGTTTTATAAAGGAAAATAAAATATCAGGATATATAAGTAGGAATATATCAATAAGAATAATTTTTAAAGAAGGAAAAAAACCTTTTTAATACAATGGAATAAATTTCACTTGTAAATCTAATTTTTCTGTGTGATATTTCCTCTAAACATGTCCGTTGTTGTGCGTTGTTTCATAAATCAGAACCAGGTTTTATCTCCTTGATTTTTAAAAATTGTCGGAAAGATGTTAAAAAGCGAGAGAAAAAAAATGCTATTTAGAAAAACGACCGGATTTTGGACGTCCAGCTTGGATTTGCTTAGATTGGCTGCCCTCTTGATTTGGCGCAAAAATTTAATTTGGCGACTACCACAGCGGATACTAGATCTCCACCAGTTGCACTTACAGTTCCAGCATCTCGGAATGTAATACTTTAATTCATTGATACGGTTTCCTTTTCAAATTTCGTTAATGGTCATTTAAGATATTAGTATTAAAGTCATCTATTCACATACAGCAATTAGTGCACATTAGTCAGGAAAAAATACTCCAAATTAATTTAAAATTCTGCCTTAACAATGTTTTGAAGAAATTGTTTTTTAAGGAAGGTGATTAAAATTAGCTGTTGTACAATTTATCATCTTGTATTAACATCTGACTTTTGTTTTAATTTGATCTATGAAAAGGTAGATTACTGAACATTAGTTTCCATTTGTTCTAGTTGTTTAATTGTTAGAAATCTATTTTAATTTGTGTTTATACTTAGACTAGCTATGAGGAATGATGTAATGACTGACTCCTTACCCTATGCTTTTGTATTCCATTTTTTTCGTTGAACAAAAATATTTGATAGTGAGAGATAAATATTGCTTTCTTTTGAATTATAAATATACATTTAGTTTTGTTATAACTGTGCTATCTCTTTTAATACATCAATTTTTTCACTACATGTGTTACATTGTATGAATAAAATTTTACTAAAATAAAGAAAAATTTGAACATTATTTGGTCTCTAGTTGTAATTTTCTTTAATATACTTTAGAGTAAATTATAATTAAAAATAGGAGTTTTCCTTCCCTACTAACCAAATTGTATAAAAACAGTACATTTCAGTGGAGTGTTTGTCAAATTGGGTCCGTGCTTGGTACCGATCATCAGAAAATATTAGAAAAAAAAATGAATAAAAACTAGTAAAAAATATGGTACATGCTTTTTATTTTTAACTATTTTTCTTACGTTTCCTTTTATAACAACCACAATTTTTTTTTATCAGGCATATTATTTTAATAAGGATTGCAAAAAAATCTATATATATAAAACACTAACGTACGTGGACCCGAAATCGACGTTATTTGTGTATCGTCGAATGGCAACAATCAACGTAAATAAAATAACCCAGATATTTTGAATTCTTACTGTTTTCAAATAGCCGAGGTCAATTTCTATGCAAAATAAGGAATTAAATTGTAATATTTATGTTTGAACTGACTTTTTATTTCTTCCTTTGATGCAAAAGTAATTTAAACGTAATTTTGCTACCCGGTATCTGGCCACGTCAGAATTAATGTTTACTTTTTTAATTTGATTTAGAATTCCGTGTTTGGGTATTTGAGTTGATTTTAATGATATGTCTATTTCCTGCAAAACATCACTAGACATGGATAATTTTGTAGCGGTATATGTATATTTCGACCAACTTTCCTTAAATATTTGATTGAATACGCAATGACATAAAAATAAATAAAATATACAAATCAAAGCATGTTTAATTACGGTGTGTAAAAAAGTTTAAAAAAAAGCACTATTACACACCGCCGAGCGCTAGCCGGCGCAGACCGGCTAGTATTAAAAAAAAACACCAGTGCGCTGTCTGAAAAGTTTGTGAATGCTGGTATGATTTTGTGTATTTTTTCTGGATGATCAAATGAAATAGACATTGTGAATAGACATATTATGAATATTCTGTTGAAAAAGGCGTAAATAACCTGAGTTTAAAAAAATAAAAATGCTACATATCGGGTATTATCCGCGCAACGGCGATATGCAATTGATTCAACGAGCGGAGATCGGTAGAAGTTCGACTAAGATGGTCACGTGACTTTCTTTCTCGCCGTTAGTTTCGGGGCCTGTCTTTTTAGTTGGCCTTGTTTCATGAACTATGACGTCACACCAAGCTCCACCCCGTTTTCAGTCACGTGACTTCAACGAGTTTTTTAATCGCTTATTACGCTTAAATTAAACTTTTTTGAGATTTTTAAAGTTGATTTTCGGATTGTTCATGATCGAATTTGTAAAAAAAGTACCATTTTAGGACCTTTTGTGACATAGTGCACATTCCCCATTGAAAAACTTGATTTTCTATCAACACTGGTAAAACAATCTGAGCTGCGTATAGCAATCGTTTTATACTAAATGTTTTTCTATCGCGATTTCGAATTGGGTACAGCTACACTCTACGTTTAAGAGTGAAGGCTACGGCTTGGCGATTTTTTTTGGCGCGCTTCTAGTAGCGAGTTACGATAAATTAAGGCAACCCATCTTTCGTTACATTTGTTGTGGTTTTCATGGCAACCTCGGCAAACGGAAACTTTCAATTTTCATTTTGAATATTCTAGAAAGTTCTTCCAAAATCCGTTTGATTTCATTGATTCGTTTGAAATTTTTCTTTCCTCCAATTGGTTATTTTGTTTTTAAAATATCCTTTTATTGCATTGGTCCTTTTAAATCGTTTTCTGTGATACCATTGGTCCATTTATTTGTATTTTGACAGTTGTGGAATTTTTATTTTGTTATAATAGTTTTTTCACGACAGGATTAAGAGTTTTAATTTTTTGACCATTTTCGTTTTCATTATTTTTTTACGAGAGAATTCTGACGTTATCAGGTATTATTTCTTGCTTTTTTTTCTTTGGTAAATCTTTTTCTTTTTCAACATGCTCACTGTATTTAGTGTAATTGATAAGTTTCAGGGTATTTTTACCATTCGTAGCTTAGTTTCTCTGCTGGTTCACAAAGGTGTTTTGATATGTGCTTAAGCTTACTACTTTTTGTGAAAAAATTTTTTAAATATACTTTTTTTAAAACGTTCTGAAATATGCTTAAAAAGTTTGTTGTAAAAAGAGAAAAAAAATTGTGACATTAAAAGAGTTAGAAAATAATTATTTCCTTGGCGACTTTAGAAGTGCGCCAAAAAAAAATCGCCAAAACCGTTGCCATCACTCATAAACGTAGAGTGTAGCTGTTCCAAACGGTGTAGATTTTGTACAGAGAACAGGCAGACAGACGCCAACTATGCTTTATGTATATTGTTTATTAGTAGCAAGTAAAATAGCAAGTTTGTAATAAATATATAATACTAATCCGTGAACAAATGTTCAACTTTTTGTTTAAGTTACAGTCAATTGAATCAAATATTTTTGTAATCATTTACTCTCGCCATTGAGTGAATGCATTATTAAATAAATGTTGATGTGAAGCATGAAACTTAACGCTACCGTTGATAATTTCTGATTTTCTTTCAGTTCAAGCCGGACGGACGTAGCCACAACGCAGAAAGCACACTGTCATCCAAAAGAGTGCAGAAGGCATCGGCTTTGAGCTTACCATGAATTTGGACCAAGGGTCCAAGTCCATACCAGGAGAAACACCGCCAGACCATAATACCACCTCCGCCGAAATTTACTATGGGCACAATGCATTCTGGCAGGAGGGGTTCTCCAGGCAGACGCCAGACCCAGGCCTTTCCATCCGAATGGTAGAGGATGAACCTTGATTCGTCACTCCAGAGAACCCCTTTTCCACTGATATACGGTCCACTTTTTACTTGCTTTGCGTCACATTAACCGAGCAGCGCGGTTGGACTGTGTGATCAATGGCTTATGGGCGGCAGCACAGCCATGAAAACCAAGCAGATGTGCTTCCTTACGGATGGTATTAATCGAAACAACACTCCCGGATGCTTGTTGAAATTCCTGGAGTATGTGGGCCCTCGGTTGGGTGCGGTTATTCCTAATTTCTCTGGACAGCACCCGTTGGTCTCTATCTCCCAGTTTCGAGGATCTGCCGACTCGGGGCACATTCCGACAACCACCATTCACCTTCCACTTCTGAATCTCATAGACCACTGTCGATTTTGGGTAATTCAGCTCGCTAGATATGTCCCATAAAGATTGGTCATTTCTGTGATACATTTCATTTCAGTTACACCTTTCTCGAAATCAGATAACTCTGCACTTCGTGGCATCTTGCATGCGAATATTGCCAATGTTGTTTCCTACACGATGCTTTGATACACGGAGGGTGTCAGGACCGCAGTTAACGTCATTTGCTTGGTTGTCCAAATACTTATTGGTAGATAGTCTATGAAGTTTTGGAACTACTTCAAGCTATCACGCCCCAATCTTAACACAGCGTCGGAGTTATATGAATTTGTGTGTATTTTTTTAGAAAAGATTCAATTTCTCATGGGTGAAGGTTTTATGGTCCATTTCTCACTTTATACGAGATCTTGCGCTGATTTTTTTTATGGTAAAATTTATCTCTTGAATTGTGTGAAATCAGAGCTATGGTACTCTCAATTTTCATTCATACTGTATATCGTGTATGTATTAAGTAAAATCTAAATAAGGCTACAGGTCATTTTGATATACATTCATTACCATAAATATTTGCGCACAAGAAATAATTGTGACGAACGAATCGTAACGAAACTTGGCATGAAAGTGCATGTCGGCCAGATATGCAAATGATTAAAAATGCAGCGTGATTGCGCATTGCGTAATGCCACTAGAAAGCGTTGAACTTCATTCTCCTTGAAGTATAAAACAGGTAAGCAGAGCTTGTTTGAGTGTATTTAATCTTTTGCAAAGGAAACGCTGAGGTAGACATGCCGTTACGCCGCCATCGAAGACAATATGAGCAGCTGTCAGAGTTCGAGAGGGAAAGAATTATCGGGAGGATGCAAGCTGGGTGGCCAGCTCGGCGAGTAGCTCGTCAAGTAGGCCGTTCTGATTTTACTGTGAGGAGGTGTTGGGACCAGTGGATAGAAGTTGCGTCATTTTCACGGCGACCAGGCTCAGGGAGCCCTCAACAAACCACTCGTCGAGAAGACCGTCACATCATACGAAACGCACGCCTTGAGCCAACTGCCTCATTGGCCGCTATCCAGACACAGGAAGAACCTTCCCTACCTCCCCTGTGTCTTCCTGAAACATCGCAAGGCGCCTGGCTGATGGACATCTGGTATCGCGGCACCCATTACGTGTGCTGTCAATGACACCCACCCACCGACGTCTCCGTTTGGTGTGGTGTCGCGCACGACGGCATTGGACAGCAACGGAATGGAACCTGGTCGTCTTCAGCGACGAATCTAGATTCAATTTGAGCAGTGATGACAATCGTGTTCGTGTGTGGAGGCCCCGTGGTGAACGCCTCAATCCTGCCTTCGCTTTACAGCGACACACCACTTCCACAGCTGGTGTGATGGTATGGGGTGCCATTGCCTATGATACGATACACGGTCACCCCTAATATTGATCCATGGCACAATGACATCCCAGCGGTACGTCCATGACATCCTTCAGTCACATGTGATGCCACTCAAGGAAGGGCTCCCAGGAGCCATTTTTCAACAAGACAATGCTCGGCCACACACAGCAAGGTTACCACCCTTCCCTGGCCTGCTCGATCCACAGATTTGTCACCAATCGAGCATATCTCGGATCATTTGGGACGGCAAGTTGGACACCATACGAGTTTGGTCGAACTAGAGGTGCGTTTACAGCAACTGTGGGACGAGATGTCTAATGACATCATACGGAAGTTGTATCCCTCAATGCATGCTCGTATCGCATCGTGCATTAGTGCTAGAGGGGGTCCAACAGAGTACTAAAACGTCCGTTCATTTGTACTTTTTTCTGCAATAAATGATCCTTTTTCTTTGATTTTCTAATCACTTACTTATATCAAAGTAGTACTTACCTGTGTAAAATTTCGTTTCGTTTCGACGTCTTTTTCTTGGTGCGCAAATCTTTATGACAATTTGATTCGCAAAGACGTAAAATTAGTCTAACCACATATTAAGTAGCTCCAGAATCGATTCATTGCGCTGTACATCACAGTAATCGATATCAGAAAGCTTCATTTGGCAATGCAAGTATTCTTCCTTGGTGTCTTATTTCAAAACATGGCATGTGTGTACAATTAAAAAACCTTGGCTTGCCAAATCTTATCTATCATTAAACAAACAACGATCAAGGACCATTTCAACTCTTAATTATAAATGCTGGAATTCTAGTTGTTATTCTCATAGTTTGTAATAGCAACCGTATTATTAGATTCATACACTTGTTCTACGATTACACTATACGTCACGGCTGCTGCAAAGGCAGTTAACATCAACTTACGGTTGATATTTAACATATTCCAACACGTCAATCTATTGAATTTTATTAATTTCAAGTAGTCAATGTAATCCAAACATCTCCCCGCATCTTTAGATTCTCTCGTGGTGAAGAATATAGTGTCAATGTTGTGTTGGCACTGATTCTGAACCAAATCTGCTGTGTGCACAATAAGCAGAAACCATGTTGACAATTGTGAAGTAAGGATCATTGATTTTTCTAGCCCCACAAATCCTCCTGAAAAAAATATCGCCGTGCAGAACACCTGTATTGCTATTTTGAGAAAAACTAATAAAACTGGAAATGACAGTAACTTTTCGATGGTTCTGATAGCTGAAATTTGTTTTTGACACATATCCCAGGCCTTCAGAGTTTCAAACGAAACAAAATGTTCTGTGAATCGAACACTACATTCATAAATGAGAATGCAGTTTAAAGAGTATAAAAATGCAGTTATGAAAAAAATACCGTAACTCGAGTGATAAAATACCGTGTCCATAATTATTGTAATAGCAATGGATATATCTGTGGGTAGCTTCTTATGACAGAGTGACTTAAATACCTTACAAGACATACTAATTTTAAAAGTCTTCTGGTATAGATGTATGTACAATAATCGGCATAGATTAAAAATTGTCGGGCAGAGTAGAAAAGAGGTAAATATAAAAATCATGATAGTGATGCTCTTGGTTTTATTCTTTTCTCTCATCAAAGATTCCACAACTGCGAAGAGCTCTTTTCTTTTCTTGAAAATATTCCACCATAATAAAAAGTCTAAGCAACCCTTGACTGCTGTGACTATGTTGATTGCTGTTCCTCTATTAAAAGATATCAAACCTGTTAATCTACAGCATAGAGTCACGTGAAATACAATCGCCATTATTAAACTTATAAGTTTATTACCTCTGGTTATTCCTACTGTAGCTAGAAGAAAGTCTATTAGTTTTACAGTAAAAGTTCCACAACTGCAGTCTGCCTTATGTCTGTAGCTTACGTTTCTTTCTTCTGATATTGCGTTTAACCTCGCAATTCTCATTTCTGGACCTTTAGAAATTATCCAGGCATTTTTTAATTTTTGCATTGCTTTCGTGTAGTTTTAGTTCTTTTAAATTCCAAAAATTAAGCTCGAATGAGTTCAGTCCTGTGTTAATTCGTCTTGAGGCTATTACCGGATACTACAAAATACTTACAATAACGAAACTGAGATACTTTTCAGTTTCAATCATGCAACATGCCATTAAAAAATCTGTTTTACATTTCTTAAAAACGAAAACTAATATTTTCCGAAAGCTTTCAAAAGGTCTGAGCAATTCATTTCTTTGTTCAAATAATGATTGACGATCATGTTTTCTTTAGAATCGTATTTCGATCGTAATGTTCTTTTCATTCAATACTTGAGTATATCTTCAATCAATGAATCTCCTTCATAAAAGCACAGAATGCGTACTCTGGTTATTCCAACTGTAGATAGTAAAAATCCTATTAATTTTACAAAAAAAAAACGTTTCACAAAAGCCATCTCTCTATGTCTGTAGCTTGTATTTTCTTTCATTGTTATTGCGTCTAACACTGCATCTCGCTATTTCAGATCTTTAGAAATTTTACATGCAATTGTTTAGTTTTTCCACTGCCTCGTGTAAGTTTAGTTTTCACTTTTTAAGTTCACCTTTCAGTTTTGTCATAAGTCGTCTTGAGTCTATCACGAGACATAACATAGTACTTGCTAAAATGAAACTGAGACATTTCCAGTGACATACGAAGGCGGTAATTGAGACATTTCCAATCAATTATCAAATAAAAAAGCCAATAAAATCTATATTGCAATTTTAAAAATCTAACACTTATCCCTGGGAAGATTTTTAAAAAGTCAAAAGAAGGGCTAAGCGTTTATTCATACTATGATTGATAGCCACGTTTTCTACAGAATCATACTTCAATCGTACAATCTGAAATCGTGTTATGTATGCGATACACAAACAACCTTAGTTGCTAAAAAAATATTGCTGTCATGTATGAGAAAAAACTTTCATATATGATACTTGAATATATCCTAAATCAATTAAATTCATTTTATAGAGAGTTTGAGTACTTGATAGATTTGAGGGTTTTTCTGTAAAGCTAAATACAAAAGGTCCACGCTAGTGTATTAAGCCTCTTTTTTTTTTTTAGTGTTCCTATTATACGAATAGATTTGAGACTATCAGAGGCTATCATACAATTACTGGCCTAACTCACCAACATACTCAATGAAGAAAAACGCAATTTTCTTGCTCCCATTTATTATACATTTTTATTTATCTGCAATATGATTTGAGATTATGAAAATTTATTTATCAGTGATTAATGACGTTATTGTGTAATTTAAAATGCTTCAACCTGCGCATTTCAGAATTTGTTAGACTTAGGTCACTCTTGCTCTGATAGCCTCAGCTAATGAATAGATTTGTCATCATCTGAGATCCTTTAGTTGTAAGTTTACGAGTAAAGTTTAAAACTAAATGCAACCAAATTTTCCAAAAGGGTTGTATTTTTTTTCAATAACCTTCCCTTTAGTAAATACATCAGATTGTTTAGGCAGTTCAGCACACTTACATCACAGCGGTGCGCAGACGAAATTCTACGACCGGTTTTGTTACCGTTCCTTTTGCGGTACCCCGAACTTACTTTTCAACAAGATAATGCCCAGCCGCACAAGGTACGTGTTGCTATGAACTGTCTTCAAGCTTTCCCAACACTTCCTTGGCCTGTTTGGATAGAGCATATTTAGCACATAGAGCACACAGCTGCCATAGAGCACATTTGAAGCGTTACAGGAAGACGATTGCAACCATCCTGGAATGTTGCTGTAGACAATTTGGCAAGAAATTCCACAGGACACCATCCGGGAACTTTTTCAGTCTATGCCACGCTTGGGTGACAGCTTGCATCCAGGCCAGAGGTGGACCAACGCCTTATTGACTTCCTCCCTTTGTACCGGTTAAATTCTGAAATAAATCATTCAATTGTTCTGACATTTTAATTGTTTGTTTTTCTATGTATATCCTTCAAATCCACCCATTTTTATCGCAATCGGACAACTCTTTGGTGCGTCGAGTTTTTTGTTATAGATGTTTAGTCGTTATTGATCCGTTGCGGGTACAAATGGCAAACTCCACATTGGGCGAGCCGACCAACCGGCATAGTGGTTAAGGTGTTAGCCTCTAGATCGGAAGGTTCCTGGTTCGAATCCGGGTCCGGGCATGGATGTTTGTAAGCGTATGGTGTAGAGGCGTCTGGTGCACCTTAAATCTGTCGTGGCCGAAAGTCCTCACGTTGGGTTGGCGTGGAAGTTTGGAGAGTGGGGTGCCAGCTCAGGTGTTGCTTCGTCATCTGACCGTGGTTTAAAATTACGAGGTGTTGTCCTCGGATTCCTTAAGGGACTGATCCCGGACCGTCGTCAATAGCCCGTTGTGTTGCTCTAGTACGACGTTAACTAAAATTACCATTACCATTACCACATTGGGCAAAAAAATAAAATGTCCCATATTTTGTTATGTCAGACGTCTGTGAATGTCTGTATTAACATTTTTGTTGAGTTTGTTCTTTTTAACCACATGAAAGTAGAGCTGACAGTAGCTTTCCTATGTTCTAAGAGCGTTAGAGATCCGCGTTCAAATGCGTTTTTTTTTTCGAATCCAGCATTTGTTGAGTTTGCCCTTCGTATCCACAACGCCACAATTGATCGAAGTATCTATATAAATAAGAATGGAGTGTTTGTTTGTACATTCAATATTTTCGACCCATTTCAAGTTTTCTATCCGTTTTGGACCCTTCTGATGCCGAATCCGCCTTTTTTTCGTTTGGTGTCTGTCTGTATGTTGTGCCCTATACACGTCCACGCGGTTTAAGATATTTTCATGAAAATTTGCATACAGTGAGTACTTGTCTTCATTTAGTGAGTGGTATTGGTTGCGAAAGTCTGTCTGTTCGTCTTTCTGTTCTATGCTCGATTTTGTGTTTGTGTGTTTGTGTAGACATCACATGAATTGTATTCCAGATATTTGATTGCATTGTATTTTATTTTATACATTATCTATTAGGTTAGTGAACGCAATATTAAACATTTCTTTATTGTTATATTTAGTTGAGTTTCATGCTAAAACACCTGAGTAAGTGTACTTAAATCAACCATAATTTGGTAGTTTTGGAAAAATTGGAATGTCTATTGAATATTACGATTACTTCGATTGCTTTACCAGTACTGCTGAAAAAGTAATTATTCTTCAAATTTTTTTTTTTTTTTTATGGAATTTCATCTCTGATACTTCATTTATTTCGAGTCTTATTTTTATTCTTTGCGCAATGAAAACGATTTCCGAATATTTGGGACAGACGATATTTTTCAATGAAACGAGAATGAACAAGATCGCGCGAGCAGTGATATTTTTTCTGGTTCTTTCGCTCTGAATTAATTTTACATTTCTAAATTTTGTACACTTTTAGTTGTAAGTTGTGGCAGCTGTGCGAGATCAAGAGATAAAATTGAATCACAAATTAATATCTTTAGAACAATTTTTTGCGACATCTTTTATTTTGTTTTACTTCGCTGTTTCCAGTTTTAAATATTTATTATTTTAATAAATGTGTTTTCCTTCTCATCACACGCAACAGCACCACAAAGTATTAGACTTAAAAATAAATGTTAGGTAAGTCAGTATAAATTTTCAGTAAATTTTAAGTGTAGTTATGCCATTATTGAAAGAATAATGCCGTTATTTAAAGAATAATGCCGTTATTTAAAGAATAATGCCGTTATTTTAAGAATAATGCCGTTATTTAAAGAATAATTCGTTAATTAAAAAATTCGTCGTAATAATGACAGGAGAAGATTGCAAAAATTCACAATGTCGCATGCCGGAGGCAAAAGTGCCACAAGTAAAAAAAAAAAATGTTTTGTTGACTATGAGTGCGAGAGCACTCGCCGTAAATCGTAATTTTAATTAATTGAGTTGAACATGAAAAGAACTTAAGAAAGGGAATTCCAAATCTTCCTATAAATCGTCTTTTATAGTAGTAACCTTAGTATCACCTTTCGTCATTTTGTAGCTTTGTCATATAGCGATTGTGCGATGTATGTGAAATGTATTACATGAATGGATATGCGTGTGTAGGATTTGTGTCCAAAGTAAGTTGTAGAAAATATAAAGATGGTGGAAGATGTTAAAATAAATTTTTATTCTACAAAAAACGTAAGTCATTATATATTTTGATTATCTCTTCAATCTAGAGTGAACCAATTCAAACCGAGTAAGGTCGGGTATTTTGCTAGTATTTTATATATATGGAGCAAAAGTTGAGAAAAGTCTTTAAATTGAGAAAATTTCTGCATTCAAATAGTAATTAAAAATTGTTAAATATACTCCAAACCGGTATTTTATTCACCCGAAGCCTTTTATAATCACCCAAAACAAGTGTATTTTGGATGCAATAATTTTGTCCACCTAGATTTCGAAAATGACACACTATGTGACGTTTTATGTTTAATCAAATTGATTCAACTGTCGTATATCAATTAGTGATGCGACATCGACAGCAAAACATCGATGTTCAAAATTAAACCATCGATATTGATAATGCATCGCCCACAAACTATTGATGTTTTTAAAATTCAGTGTATTTAAACTTTTTTCCCCATTTCTTAAAATTGGTTTAACAACTATTGATGCGACATCGACAGCAAAACATCGATGTTCAAAATTAAAACATCGATGTTAATAAAACATCGCCCCCAACCCCATCGATGTTTTTAAAATTCAGTATATCTAAACTTTTTTCCCCATTTTTTTAAAACTGACTTAGCAACTAGTAATGCGACATCGGCGCCAATCCATCGATGTTTTTTATAAAACATCGATGTTTTGAAAACATTGACATCGATGTCGCATTCCTAGTTGGAATCGAACGCGTAACTCTCCGGTTGCTAATCCGTAACTCTTTCAACCGAACTATTAAGGGTTGATGTCATGCAGGGAAAAGTGCAGGTTGCAGATATGCGTGTGAAACCATCGGAAGGTTAAATATAATATACAGCCACGGGAAAAAACGCGGAACCACCTTCTTTATTTCGAGCACAATTCATACTAGAGCAAATTCAAAGCTATCATTCAATGGGGAATAACGTCCTCTACAAATTCAAATCCCAAAAACAAATTGCACAAGGAGACTTCTTCATGTAAAAAAAAAATTTTGCACAAATAACGAAATTTCTAAAAGAAACAACATGTTTTGATGTCATAATCCGATTCTGAATCCTTAAATTGATCTAAATATGAAATATTGTTTCATGACTTTACGATTTACGACCCTTTATATCCCGAGAGGATTATTGAATAATATATCCTTTATTATTTATTATCCAATTCTAAAATTCGCGTCAAGTTCAGGGATCATCTTGACAAAGAAAACACGCTATTCGTAGATCGTTATAGCTAGTTACATCTACCCAAATTTCAAATTTGAACACGTTTTCAAACGTATTTTTCGACGATTCGAGAATTAATTTATTTATAACGCACGTGCGAACGGTTTGATAATTACATTATCTATAAATATATATAATTCTCTTACGTGGCACGCAAAAAAGACGTTATTAGTTATCGCGTTTTGGCAACATTGTATGATTGTTTGTTTATCACGAAGCCTCGCGCTTCAATTGAATTTATAGCGTTATCGGATGAAATTTTATTGGGAAAAAAAATGAATTTTAGTCGAGCTGTGCAGTTAATAATAGAAATCAAATAAAGTTGAGGATCTTTTCAGGGACATTTAAAAAAAGGTCCTTTTCAGGGTCAACAATTATATTTCAACAAGACGCTTGCACTACAACTTTCGACTACAGACTCAATGAAAAAGCGTGGGTGGATCAAGTTCAGGGGTAAATGTACATACAAACAACATGCTGGGTATTCAATTTCCAAATCAGAGCTCACATTTCGAGTCAAAATTTGCTCAAAGTTTTCATTTGAATTCTGATTTTAGAGGTACTGTATATATCTTTTCTGAAAAACAGCAAAAAATTTAGATTTGAAAAGTATTTTTTTGGAATATTATATTTTGTAAACAATTCCTTTTGCTAGGACACATGTCTTCATTAATGCGAGCGAAGCGAGCTTTGGTTCGCGCAGCGATCCAATGCGGATTGCGAAGCAATCCTCCGGGGGTTGGCGAGCTTTAGCGAGCAGGGGGCGGGCCCCCTAGTTATATTTAATACTAGCCACTGTACCAGTTTCTTTTGTGGGGTTATTGGTTTGCTTCGCGAACCAAATAGGAGTTTGTAGCCTAATGGATAACAGCCCGTGGTGCTGGTTTGCTTCGCAAACCAAATGGGCGTTGCCCGTGACGGTTCTTTTCGTGGAGGTCACATTGCCCGTGTGGTGGTTTGCTCAGCAAACCAAAAAATATAAGAAATCAATTGGAAAAATTATTTTTTTAAAGAAAATCAAACGTATAATGTATTTATCTGTTGTCAATTTTTCGACAGATTTCAAATCCGTTGAAATTTTCAATCTATCTTTAACGATCCCGATGTAAAAGGAAAAAAAAAAGAACTAAATAATGCCAGCCAAAATGTTTTTTATTTTCTTCGCTTTCTTTCCCTGAAATCGTAAGAGGGCCGGAAATGTAATCTGTTTATTTTTGGAACATGAATATTAGCGTGACGTCACATTCTCTTGCGAAAATATAAAATATATTCACTTTAAAAATTTTATTTATTTAAAAAAAATCACATTTTTAGCTATCGATCTAACGTGAAATTTTCCGCAAATTTCAAATCCGTTGAAGTTTTTACTCTATCTTTTACGGTCTAGGACAGGGATGGCGAACCTATGACCAGCGGGTCAGATACTAACCCACGCTGGCTTTTTAAATGACCCACGCGTTCCTTTTTATAAACTTATTAACATTTCTTCATATACCTAAAGAATTTTATTTATTTTTCAAACCCCTCTTTTAAAAAATACGAAAAAAATACAAATGTTAATAAAGAACTTAAAAATTAAAAAAAAATTGCACAAATGGTTTTTGTAAAAAGTTTTAGATTTATTGTGTGTGTGTGTGTGTGTGTGTGTGTGTGTGTGTGTGTGTGTGTGTGTGTGTGTGTGTGTGTGTGTGTGTGTGTGTGTGTGTGTGTGTGTGTGTGTGTGTGTGTGTGTGTGTGTGTGATTACACATAATGTTGTTTTAAGATTAATATGAAAGTCGATTGAGTAAAATATGTAATTTTATAAAATACCGCTTGAGAATGAACAGATGTGGTAAATACTAATAATAAAGAAGGAATTTATTAAGGCCCTGTTCACATGAGGCGCGTAAAACGCGCGTTTAGCGAGGTCCCTCTCTTCAAGGTCGCAAATATAGTTACTTGAATTAGAGGAATCTCTCTATATTAAAAAAATGTTGCCGCCGCCGCAGGATTGCAAACTGTGTTGTTTAGCTCGATTCTTAGACGGTTTCCCGAGAAAGTACTGATCGAAAAAAAATGAAATTAACACGCTTTGTTCTTGATCGTATTCCCTGCATAATTATTAAGATTTTTTTCCGATGCGGCTATTAGTTTAGGTTTTATTAAGTGTTAAAGTTGAAGAAGTGAAATTTCTTCCGCGAGTGAGCAAAACACATTCAAATTTTCAGTCTTCAGTCGTGAGTTTTTTTTTAAAAAGTACCTCTCAACGTAAATTTTTGCAGCTCATCGAGTTTTTTTTGAAATTTAAATTTGGTTCTTGATAATAATTTTTTGAAATTCTGGAAAAATCGGGACATTTTTGTTATTTTTTTTTAAAACTGCCGTATCTATATCTAATTACTATTAGTTTTTAATTTTTAAAATATCGCAGTATACCTCAGAATATACTCTTTCTTACGGTACTATTATTTTTTAAATCGGTTAATAATTAAATTGGATGCGATCAAAAGTTCGTCATACAAAATTCGGAATCTTTGGATATTTTCGCTACTTATTGTTAAAACCGTTTTGTCTACGGCAAAAACCATTATTTTCTAATTTTGAAAACATCACTGAATACATTACATTACACTCTTTCTTATGGTACAATTATTTTTCAAATTGGTTAATAAATAAAATCGATGCAATTAAAAGTTGGTCATACAATTTTCGGAACTTTCAGATCGTAACTTCCGATACAAAACTAAAATGGTCATATCTGTATAGTATTACTGTTAGTTTTTAATTTCAAAAATATTGCAGTATACCTCAGAATGTACTCTTTCTTACGGTACTATTATTTTTGAAATCGGTTAATAAATAAATTCGATGCAATCAAAAGTTGGTGACACAAATTTCGTATTTTTCAGTTCGCATAGCTGCTTTCGCAAGCAGTAGTGGGTTGCACTTTTGACTATCGGGTTTGCCAGATATCAAATTTATCGTATCAACAATTGCCATAAAAACGATTTCTTTTTATTTGGCGAAGAAAAAGGCTCGCTTTTTTCCCTCTATTCTCAAGACAGTTTACCGACAAAGTACAGATCGTAAAGTTTGGATATTAACAATGTTTACTTAAAATTGTACAGGGAACAAGATGAAGAAGATTTTTTACTGATGCGGCTATTAGTTTAGGGTGCATTAAGTGTTAAAGCAAAAAAAAAGTGAAATCACTTGCGAAAGAAGTATTGGTTTGAGAAAGCAAACCAAACGGATTGCGTAGCAATCCCCGGGGTCGGCGAGCGTAAGCGAGACGCAGCGAAGCCCTCGCTGTGACGTCATGAACCGGAAAGTGAAATCAGCATAATACGAATTATTCAGATAGTTTCACTCTGTGAAAGTAATGTTGGTTTGCGAAGCAAACCAAATGGCATCTGTGACAGGAGTGTTGGTTTGCGAAGCAAACCAAATGGGATTGCGCAGCAATCCCCGGGGGTTGGCGAGCGTAAGCGAGCAGGGGGCGGAGCCCCCTAGTTTAAAAAAAAAAAAACATAATTTAATGGTGGGACCTTGCCTGACGCGCGTTTCATACGCTTCATTTGAACGGGAACTTAATCAATTTAAAAGTATGGAAAATACATTTCACTTTATTTTATATCTATACAAACGAAATTCGAAACAATGGAGTTAAACGAATTTAAGTGGCTAGGTATCCATGATTTAGAAATGGAAATAGTTAAATATTTCAAAGCAGCATAGTTTGGAAAAATAAATTTTGATAACTTGATTTCCGAAGTATAAGGGAAATTGTCTGAATTTAGAGCAAATTATAATGATCCCACACTAAAAATTGAAAATATTATATTAAACGTATGGATACTTTAACAAATAATTTTACATCAACAGAGAAACTTACTAATGCTCTTTTAACGATGTTTAGATCCACATATTCATGTGAAAAATTATTTTTTTCGATGAATTCTGTAAACTTTACAATAGAAATAAACCCGGAAATGAGTTTGCTGCAAAATGCCTTAAACTTATGAATATTGAATATTAACCTATTATTAAGAAATTATCTGGCAAAAAACAAAAGATTTCTCTCCCTCTCTCTTCTTATCCTTGTTCATTAAAAACTCAGTGCAGGGGGATGGGGATGATTTCTCCCCTTTTATATCGATTTTTTGCTCTTCACTTGCAAAAGTAACAGTTGTAAAACAACAAGGAATCGTTAACGTTTTAAAGGATTAAAAAATTGAGGGAAAAAAAATAGTTTTTTACCATGCTTCCTTCCTTTTTTCCAAGTGACCCACGAGCTAGTACTAAAAAAATTATTAACAAAATTTGACCAACTTCTAATAAAAGGTTCGCCATTCCTGGTCAATGAGATAGAAAAAAAGGACACATAACTAAGGTCAAAATTTTGTTTTTTTATCGTCTGCATGAAAATCATTCCTCCGCGCAAAATGAAAAGGGAAAATAAATTTAGAATCTGTCATATCTTTATGCTCTTGCCATTCCAAAGAAAACAATAATAATTAAATTTTATGAAATTCATTTTAAAATGTTCTAGATTAAATTTTAAAATTCGGGCTGGACTATAAAATTGCAAAAAATTCGGACTACCGATGTACCAAATTTCATTATTGTAAGTGCCATAGATTCGTCAGGACACTGCGAACACGCACACACAGGAAATTCATTTTATAATAGTAAGAGAAGAGATGCAAGTGCAAACGATCGGAGAATTAATTATTCGAGGTTTGTCAGATGCTTTTTAAACTTTTGGTTGGCCCCTAAAATTGCAATAATGAGGAAAATTTAATGTAGTTCATAAACTAATTATCGGAATCAGATGAAGTTTTGCATGGCCTACTAGAAGTCTTTTTTAATCGATTCACATCAAATATAATAAGTTTCTAATTCATAATTTTTTTCAAACATTAATTTAATAATTATTATTGCATATCCTAAAAACTATATTTTTAAATAAAATATTAGGTGGATTTTGTTTGGGTTGTTTAACAGTAACATAGGACTTGCTTCACTCATGTTCAGTTTCCTCTATCAGCTTGGATTTAAACTTCAAGTCCAAATTGGATTTTACAAATGCGTTTCAGTTGAAAGGGAAGTGAACCAATGAGCAGTCATCACAGAATCCGTTGTACTAAACTACCGGTGTGCTTGTTGTCAACCGTGTTATTCGGAAGCACGAAATTCACATCATATTTGATGACTACCCTAGTTTACATCCTCGCACTGGTAACGAACGTGCAAATAATCCAGTGCGCAATGAAGATGTAAATATGCGTTGATCTTCTCATCACATTGAACTGTTCATCTCTGTTAGAAAATCTGGATTTGAGACAAATTCCACACTTTAAAGAGTAGTGAATGTTCTGTGTATCATAGCAATTTCACCAAATATATTGAAAAAATCAAGTTAATGCAAGGGTCATTTGAAAGTCGTTTTCACGCTTTGGCTAATGAAAACTGCACGCTCGCATTTATAAACCCATATAGTGAACAAAACTTTATGAAGAAGCCTAGTACCCCCATACAAATGGAACTTATTGATATAAAAACAAATTAATTATTAAAAAGGAATTTTGGTGAGCTTTATCCACACACATTGAAAACGCGCTTTTAAATATTTAAAAAAATTACGAATTTAATGAAGAACATTTGAAGCAAAAAGGAATTGCTATTGCCACTGATGGTGAAAGTGAGATGACAGGAAAACATTCTGGAGTAGTAACTTGACTAAGGCAAAAATATCCGAAAGTTTTTAGTCGACCAACCGGTCTGGTGGTTAAAAACTTAGCCTCTAGATCGGAAGGTTCCTGGCTCGAATCCGGGTCAGTGTATGGATGTTTATGGGCATATGGTGTAGAGGTGGCTAGTGCACCTTAAATCTGTCGTGGCCGAAAGTCCTCACGTTGGGTTGTAGTGGAAGTTTGAAGAGTGGGGTGCCAGCTCAGGTGTTGCCTCGTCATCTGACCGTGGTTCAAAATGACGTGGTGTTGTCCTCGGATCTTTCCCTTAGGGGATTGATCTCGAACCGTCATCAATAGCCCGTTGAGTTGCTCTAGTACTACGTTAATTAAAAATTACCATTACTAATTACTGAAATTTTTTACGTGGCACTGTTTTAATCACAGGTTAGAATTGTCTGTAAATGATGCCAGTAAAGATGTTCATAGATTAAACCATTTTAAATCGTTCATGGTAAGGTAAGGTAATTTTAGTTAACGTCGTACTAGAGCAACACAACGGGCTATTGACGACGGTCCGGGATCAGCCCCTTAAGGGAAAGATCCGAGGACGACACCTCGTAATTTTGAACCACGGTCAGATGACGAAGCAACACCTGGAAAAATCGTTCATGGATAAACTGTATTGTGTATAGATAGTCGATCGCCACTAAATAGTCGAGCTGCTGTGGAGAACGTTTCCCTTGAATTGGGCTTACAGTTCGTCAAAATAGGCCGATTTCTAAGTATACGTTGGATTGCAAGCAGTTTCAAAACGATAAAAGCTGTGGAGGTCATATAAAGCGCTTTACCATTTTGAAAACACGGCTGAAATAGAAAGTGAAGATTTGAATTTAAAATCAACATTTTCTGGGTTGGAAAAAAACTTGGAAGTCCAGAATTCGTCTTGGATTTGGGCCCTTATGTTTGATATTCTGCAAGAATTATCTATGCTTTCTACTGAACTCCAGTCTAGGAAATAGCCCGTTGTGTCGCTCTAGTACGACGTTAATTAAAAATTACCATTACCAGTCTAGGAAAACAACACTTCCATGGATTTAACTAATAAAAAGAGCCATTAGGGTCATCAAGACTTTTAAAGACGCCCCAGGAGAAAAAACGCAGATAGCTTTAGAAGCAAAAGTTTCTATTTCAAGATATCGCTTTGGTACATAATTCCAAAATCGTACCTATTAATCAAAATCAATTCATTCAAAGTACTGTCTATAGAATGAAATTCAGACTTTGTTCTGATGTTAATGAAGAAAATTGTCAACTTTAGAAGGATATATCCATGCTTGATCTAGAAAATATAAATACAGGGGATATTCGCCATGGAGAAAAGGAGGTAAAAACGATCTGTCGACTCTTTGGTATAAATGAAATTTGCACTATTCAGGGTTTGAGGGACTTCAATGAAAACGTCCAAGTGGTTCCAGAAAAATTAAAGTCTCTTTTAAGAACAATTGAAATATTACCTTGTTCCATTACCGAGTGCGGGTTTAGTTTAATGAAAAACATAGTAACAGATTTTAGATGATCTTTGAATTCAAACGTCTCTAATCTAATGTTTGAGGGCCAACCATTACTGTTCAGTTGACAGTAGATCAAGAGTATGCGCTACAAACAGACACGCCGAGACGGATTTCTCCCGTCAAGCAGTTTGGAAAATATTTCAATGAAAATTAGAGGTAGGCCTTAAGATTTGTTAAAATAAAACAAAATTACATTCTACTTCATATGTTTAAATGTTTTTCTCTTAACATTTCCTGTAAATATTTTATATCATAGTTAAATATTAATATAGTGAGATTTTCAAATTTGTATATCACTCGATGCTAGTCTGCATATTTTGCTTTGCATGAATACAGTAAACACCCAATAACTCGATCCTTGTAAACGCGAATTTCTACTTAAGTCGAAGTTTATTCAAAGTTCCACAATTCCTTTCCTGTAATATAAAATTAATAGGCTTTTTTCTCGATAATTTGAACTTCCATTAATTCGAACATTTTCCCCGGACCTTCGAGTATACCCCATGGTCGCCGGGAGGGAATTGGGCAAAGGGGGCGGTCTCTCTCCCTGGCTTATGGATTTCTTATATATACAGGTATGTGTGTACATGTTTCGACTCCCCTTGGAAAAAATTCCACGGGGGCCCATGGAATACACTGTTTTTCTTACGACTGACTACAGCACTGGTCATTAGTGATTTATTTCTCGAACTCGTTAATTATTGCTACGGCTTCCTGTATCAACCTAAATTCGGAGCCAGAAATCACGCTAAAGATATCAATTATGGATAGGAGTTACGTTAAATCTTAATTCAACAAGGACTCTCAAAATCATGGGGCCGCTTTAGACCAGTTGGAAAAGCAAACGGATTAACAACCAGAGTCTCAAGTTTGAAACTCCGTAAACGCAGAAAAGAAATACCCAGAGGAGGAATCATTACCTGCATTACCTACAACTCTTAGATTGCAAACACATCCGAGTCATGGCAAACACAAATTTTAATGGTAGCTACAAATCTGTACAGGACTGTAATAAAAGTTTTCACTACTCATGAGTTTGGTAAACTTGTTGCATTGCAAACCTCAAGAAGTCGTGCTTTGAATATTGTTCAAGACATGGAGTTCCAAATAAATTCAGATAAACAGACTTTGTGGCAGATTTTTTTAGACAGTTAATGAAAATTGCAGTCGAATTTATATCAATGACCAGGAGACAAATGGAAATTTTTAAAATATTGATTGGTAAGATCGATTTTGTATTGGACAGGACCTCGTGTAAATGTTTGAAGTAACACAGTATTTTCAGATCATTCACAGTAATTCGAATGTTTTCGTACCCTTGGTGCACAATTTAGCTTATTTCTAAACAATTTATAGGTCTTGGTAGCCCGGTTGGAAAAGTAGCAGACCACCAACTGGAGGGTTGAAAGTACTTAACTCGATTGAACTTAAGACCGTTGTGAACGTGGGGACCAGTGTATGTTATCTCTCACAACCTCAAGTGTCCTCATGCTTACTTGTATGGAAGTTTAAAGAGTAGGATACCAGTTCAAGTGTTACCTCATCATCAAACCGTAGTTCAACCCTCGTAGCTTTGGACTGGTCCCAGATCGTCGCCAATAGCCCGTACTGTTGCATCCGTACAACGTTAATTCAATTGTCTACCCAATAAAACACTGCTTTATTCTACATGTAGCTTCACAGAAAAACCTCATAGGACATTCATTATATTTTTCACTTTATTCACATTTCCAAGACTCTACTCGAAGTACTCTATTCGAAGAAGGTGGGTAGTTGATCTCACGTCCCAATGGAGCTACACAACGGACTATTGTCGATTGTCTGGCATTCATCCTGAAGAGAAAGTTCTGAGGACAGCGCCTCGTAATTTTGAACCACGGACAGATGACACCCCACCATTCGGAAAGAAAAGAAAATTATTATTACTCAGATATCTGTTAAAACATTAAAAAAGAATGTTTCAACGATAGAAAAAACTCTGGCTTTTACACCCTATTGCTTCATAATCCCTATAGAATTTTTGATTCATTTGCTGCATTCCTAAAAGTAACTTGCATGTTAAACAAAAAAACGCCAATACTTCAATATACATCTGTGTTTAATTCAGCAACTAGATTTACACTTTGATACAAAACTTACAAAATCTAGTGTATACTGTGAAATAAACCACACACTGACATTCAGAGAGAGTTAATTTCTTCTCCAGGATAACAGAAAATACAATAACAGGAGGAATAAATTAAACTTTAACAAAAAAATACACCGGATGAACATTTATTTATATATATAGTCATGGCTTCTTTCTGTACAAATAAATTTTATATTTCACACAAATCCCCACGCCTCCAGAGATTTCACCTCAAAGTCCTCCTCTGGACACAGAGGATCGTTCGTAAAAGTCTGGCAGGAATTGGTACGTCCGCGGAATAAATCATCATCTAACCACAAACCAAAGTGACCCCTGAAATACATTATACATGAAGTGAATAATTATTGATTAGATTATGGAAACTAAGTTTCATAAATATTAGTACTAGTCTATTACAAGGACTATAGTTAAAAGCACATGTGAAATAGTTAACATTAGTAACACATATTTATTAATACATAGCAGCGAAAAAAATCTCCTCTCAAACTCTATTTTAATTGTTTAAATAAAAAAAGAATCGGTTAAAGCACAAAATGTGCGGATTGAACTGCTGTTGAACATCTCCCCAAGAAATTTTAATTTTGAAATTAAAAAGCTAAGTATTTGCTAAATTCTAGGGCTATGTACTCGTTTATCGCACACCATTTGCCCTACATCATAGTACAAAATCCAAAATTCGGACGTTTTGCTAAACAGTGATTTTTTTTCTCACTTTTTTTCTCTACCTACCGACAATTTTTAAATAAAACTGGACTCCAAATTGATGAAACAACGCAAAAGAACGGATATATGCAGAGTAAATACCACACAGAAAAATTAGAAGATTTTTACATAAAATTTGAAAATGATCGAGATGTAGTATCCGAGGTAACGGGGATTGATTGTCAAACATGACAACCTTGTTGTTTTGAACCAGCTTTTATGGCAACCCTATGACGGAAAAGTTCGTTTACATTCAAACCATGGCAATAAAATTGTGTTTCATGATTGGTTAAATTTTCAATAGGTTAAATTATTCTTTACTTTTATTTGTGTATTCCTCATTTTCACTTCCATTGTTCAACAAATCGAATTGCTAAGATGGCCGCCCTAACTAGCTTCGGCCTTTATCTTCATTTGGCGAGAAAAATTACTTGTCGACAAACATGCATCAAATACTATGGGGTCATCCAGAAAGTTCTGAGCGTTTTTTAAGATAAATTTCAACGAAGCAATACAAAAACATAAAAAAAAATTTATTGAATCCCAAAAACGTAATTTTATTCCATGACTTTTTGCCATCTTTCCTGTAGCTGGAAAATTCTTTCTTATTTTTTAAATCATTAGGCTTATTTGAAAAGAAGTTGTAAAGGTGCTCAGGGACCGATTTAGAAAATTTGGTATAGTAGGCAAAACACGCAGGAAGAAAATTTCATTAAAAAAAATTATTCCCATTTATATATCTACTATTTTAGTATTGCAAATGTGTTCCATACGTGAGGAACGCACAGGGGTTAAATTGGGGGGGGGGCAAAAAAAACTGCAAATAATCCAAAATTCAGTATGACCAAGGTTCAAAAGATTCAGGATTTCCAAAAAATTTTGAAAATTGGATGGATTTTTAATGTCATAGATCAGAGATTTTCATCTCATGGCAGACAAATTTCTAATATTCTGCGGCACACCAATACAATATATACTATTTTTTGCCGATATGACTAAAAATATAAAATTTTGATTGATTCATAAAAAACAGCAGTAATTACCTACTCTTAATAGTAATTACTCCTTTCGCTCCAAAGTGTCTTTTAAAAAAATATTTTCGAAACAAGTTATTTCCTTCTTTGTGATACAAAAACATTTAATAATATCTTTGATCACACTTGTCAAATATTCAGAATTAAAATGAAATACCGTTTTAGAATTTAAACCATTTCACCATCTGTAAGACACATGCAGCACACTAGTTGAATATCGCTGTTACAGATAAATGTATAACAACTATTTTTAAAAATACACGTATAAAATTATTAAAAAGAAATTTTTCCAAGCACTTGACTAAAAGTTTTTTCTGAAAACCTTGGAACGTTTACTAAATGGAGTTGGACACATACTATAATATATTGGGTTATATATATATATATATATAAAACAAAAAAAAGTTTTAAAACTCACTCAGATGATCCCACAAAAAAGCTGTTAGTGTTCCCTTTGATGAAGTAGTCATTTCCTCCTGACCAATGAAAAATCTAACAGAAACAATAATTCAGTCAATAGAAGGGAAAAAAAACTCAAATTCTGAATAGCAAAAACTTTTTATAAATTCCATACAAAAGTTATAAAACTAGCATACAGATTGACAAACTTAAAGATTTTATATTTACCTTGAATTCTGGAAAGAAGGTAAAAAGAAAGGATTCTCCAGTACCATAAAAATGATCACTCATTCTGAGAGGAGAGGACAACAAAGCACCAAAAATCTTCATAAGAGAAAAAAATTAATATAAATAGCAAATACTTAGCAAAATAATACTTAATTAGTACTTATTGGGGTACAGCTACACTCTACGTTTATGAGTGATGGCAACGGCTTGGCGATTTTTTTTGGCGCACTTCTAGTAGCGAGTTACGATAAATTAAGGCAACCCATCTTTCGTTGCTGTTGTTGTGGTTTTCACGGCAACCTCGGCAAACGGAAACTTTCAATTTTCATTTTGAATATTCTAGAAAGTTCTTCCAAAATTCGTTAAAATCGTTTGATTTCATTGATTCGTTTGAAATTTTTTCTTTCCTCCCATTGGTTATTTTGTTTTTAAAATATCCTTTGATTGCATTGGTCCTTTTAAATCGTTTTCTGTGATACCATTGGTCCATTTATTTGTATTTTGACAGTTGTGGAATTTTTATTTTGTTATAATAGTTTTCACGACAGGATTAAGAGTTTTGTTTTTTTGACCATTTTCGTTTTCATTATTTTTTTACGAGAGAATTCTGACGTTATCAGGTATTATTTCTTGCTTTTTTTCTTTTGTAAATCTTATTCTTTTTCAACATGCTCACTGTATTTAGTGTAATTGATAAGTTTCAGGGTATTCTTACCATTCGTAGCTTAGTTTCTCTGCTGGTTCACAAATGTGTTTTGATATGTGAGTAAGCTTACTACTTTTTATGAAATTTTTTTTAAATATACTTTTTAAAACGTTCTGAAATGTGCTTAAAAAGTGTGTTGTAAAAAGAAAAAAAATTGTGACAGGAAAAGAGTTAAGAAATAATTTTTTCCTTGGCGAGTTTAGAAGTGCGCCAAAAAAAATCGCCAAGCCGTTGCCATCAGTCATAAATGTAGAGTGTAGCTGTACCCTTATTGGTAATAGAGCATTGATTTCTCAAAAGCTTAGATTTTTATTTCAAATTGCGATGGGTTAGAAGAATTTGGGAACTGATAAATAGTTAATTAATGTCACACTGGACTAATACAATGTGTTATTGACAACAGTTCGAGATAAATTCCAAAGGGAAAGATCCAGGACAACACCTCATAATTTTAAACTACCATTAGATGACAATTTCAACATCTGAGCTGGCACCACACTCTTTGAACTTCCACACTGTACAAACATGAGGACATATGAGGTCATAACAGATTTAACATGTACCAACCCCTGTGTACACAACTTTCTTTGGTTGGAGCAAGTTTCAAACTCACAAATCCAAAGTTGCTAATCCCTTGCTATTCCAAATGGGCTACTACAGCCCAATTCAGAAACAAGAATACAAAAAAAAGTAAGAACAAAGGAAATTAACGAGTGGCAATAGGCCACAGACATTATACCTTCAGGCCTCACACAGCTAATATGTTTTTGTAAAAGTAGCATTATTGGTAGTAAATATTCTTTTAAATAACAAAAAATGTCCTGTAAAGGTAAGCCCACACTATTCTACATTGTACAGACGCATCACACAGATTGGATTAATTTAACGTAATGCGCACATTGCATGTGAAGCACCCAAATTTCACTTAGAAACTGATGGGAAAATGCCAACCACGTCGACATTCCCTTGGAGGCAATACTTCTGTTTTTGTTTAGTGCTTAAGGGATACTTTTAAAAAGATTGGTTACATAGAAAAACGATTTTTTATTAAAGTTATGTTTTTGATATCTGTCAGGAGGCTGTCGCCAACTAGAGCGATTGGCGAGTGACAAGCACAACAGGGAAGGGTTGCCAAGATCAGGAGAGAAGTCTTGAAAAAGACGAGCGGAAGGAGACCGATTGGTTTTTCTTCCGGATTAAGATAATCTTCGCTACCGTCGTCACCTATCAAACAATGATTTCTGGTTATGTTATTTCCCTGTTATGTATTGTGTCCATTTTCATGTAATAAATTATCTTGGGACTAAAAACTGATGGATTGGACCCCTAACATCCCCCTTTTCTCTCAGTCTTTTGTCTCTTTTGTTCAATAGGTCAACATTTCTTGCCACCCCCTTTCGCCTTGGAACTCAAGCCCTCACTATTTTCGACCGCCCACGAACACTTTTCCTTTCAAATCGCCTGTCTAAGATCAAATTACTTCTTCGTTTAACTACCGATTTCTACCAATGAAATTTCTTGCTAGATCCCCAGATCCAATGGTCTTTCTTTTAATTCTTATCCCTCTGGCGAGTTTCTAGTGAACTATGCACTTTTTCCATCAGCTCCTTGGAATAGGGAACTCTTAGAGTCATTCCAAACATCGTACCCTAAACAACCTCCACACCTTATAATATTGCTAGTTTGTTATTGAAGTAATAAAGAACTGTTACAGAATTTCTGCCTCTCCATTTGTGAAACCAGCATTACACTCCACACCAGTGGATCATCTTTATCCAGTTGACTAATACCACTCTTGCTACTCTGTCACGACTGCAGGCTTAATTCTGTTATTATGACATATATATATATATATATTCTAGCCACTGCATGGTCAGCACAGAGTTGCCTGTTGTTGTTCTTTTCGTGGAGTCAGGTGTGACCACTGCTCCCTAATCCCCAGTGATTGCTACGAATTCCTTTGCAAACCAAATGGGAATAAAGTAATGATACTCAACCATTTCCATAATCAACCAATCTCCAAATAAATCAACTCCTGAGAGGATCAAATAAGGTTTTAATGGCCAATAAAAAAAAGCATTAGCAAAACATAAAAAAGGTTAAAAAATAAGGATTGAAGTGAGTTTAAAAGTGTAGTGGGTATTTTGTTGGGTGTTTTATTACCAAAATGAGATCACTTCCATCCTTTTGAAACGTAACAAATAGCACAGTTTCAAATATATCCGTTCATACATATATTTCACAATTTATGAAAGACAATGCTACAAAAAGCTAATGCAACAAACATTCATTTAAGTTTATAAATTTTAGTAACCAATTTATTGATCAATGTTTGATAATTATGTTTTAATTTTATATTGAGGCAAATGAAATAACTTACAGCATCATTTCTATTGGCAATAACAATTAGCACAGGACTTTCATAATTCATCATTGCACGGTACATAGTTTTCAGGCTGAAACCATGAACAGCAGTGCCATATATGAGTTCCCATGGATTCATAGCCCTAGCTGGTAAATGTTTATTTATCTGGAAATATAATTGAAAGACAGTTAGTAAAACTTTTGCATCAACCATACAAAAGAAAAATTAGATTAATTATAGTTTAATAAATTATATAGATGAATAATAATCAAAAGGATTTGCTCAAGCTTCCAAAAACAGTAATATATCTTTTCATTGAACATAAAGAATTTGAGCATAGCAGAGTAACAATATATTTCATGTCTAACACAAGGTTGTGACTCTTCAAGCAGAAGAAAAATGTGGGTCTCTGAGCCTTTAGAGATTTAATTTTATGTTCACTGGAACAGTGAAATATGTGCATTCCGACACATTTGAATAGACTATAAAATAATTAGTCAAACAAAAAAAACAAAAAAGAAATTAGTCAAACCTTCTTTTATGTTAAAATCTGCTATTTTCGGTATTTGGCCAAAACTGGACGAGCTGTACGAAACAGTATTAAATTATAAGACTATAAAATTATTTACACATAATAAATACAAGACCCCCCCTCAGTGGTATCCTTCAGATTACGCGTCCGACAAAATCTGGCACATTTTACTGATCACAAGATACCTTTTTGAGATGAAAAATGCCTTATTTCGATCAGGATGAGCCTTATGGGTGTTATTGATGACCCATTATGTAGAGGCTGTCGGTTAAAGCAGGAGAGTCCTGTACATGTCTTATGTGATTGTGATTACTACTCTGCCCAATGATTCGAATATCTGGGATACCATTATATTGAACCCTAGGAACTGTCAAACATTCCAATCAGGTATATGCTGAAATTTATTTCGCTTTTGATTTCGTATTAGTCATGAACCCATGGAGAGACCACTTGCATATTTCACTGCAAGGTTTTTGTTTCAACCGTCTTTGGGAAGCAAACACAAAGTTGGGCTGCTAATGAGTTTCGCGAGGACCCAGTTCCCAATGCCCTTCCCCTGGCAGTTAATTGACAGGTGATTTTTGTTCGATAGAGCAGGCCTGGAAGTTATTTCAAAAGGCTTTCAAAAAACAGCTTTTCTGTGCATTCTCATGCTTCTGAGTATTTTTGCATGTGGTTCTCACGTGTTTCAATAACATCTCCCCTGAAAATCTCAAAATAAGGCACACAAAGAATGCTGCATCCCTTAGATTTCCAAACAAAGCCCTTCAGGCAAACACCTTTCAACCAATTGAACAGATCAAGTGACTTTCTTGAAATAAGAATCAACAATTGTAAATTAATTCACAACTTAACAAACAGAACCTCAACTATTCTTAAGATTAAAGGGTTTCCTAAGGCATGGAGGGGAAAGGACTCATTATGAAGGTTCAAACCATATGGGGAAGCGACAGAATGAATTTGCAATTTACTATCGTCTGCGCTTTGCTAAAACCAAACAACAACTTGTCCCATGCACAGAACTGGTGTCAGTTTGGGAATAGGTTTTTGTAACATATGCTGGTCCAACTAGGGCAGTTTTAGATGCAAAGGTAAACCACCCAGTGGGTTAAGTAAAATAAATGTTGATACTTCTGAAGTAATCCGTCCAAGAAAGTATGCATATGAATGAGGTTGTTTTACAAGGTATTTTCACTGAATTATTCCACTGAAAAGAACAAGTTGATCCCCATAGGCATGAGAATCTTGGTTTTTGATTGTAAGTGAAATAAAATACAGTGTTCATGTAAAATATAGGGCTTTTTTAAAAGTTTTTAAAGCAGATTGTTAAGGCATAATGGACCCTGAAAACTAAAATGGAAAATGCCAGTGAAAACCTTGTAGTAAAAAACATTGTCCAAATGTGAGCAGTCTAAATTAAGTAAATTTCGTATGTATTTACAGAACAAAATTTCAGTAAAGAAAAAGAATTTTCAAACTAATTTTTATATACTAAGAAACCTGATCAATAGCATAACATGTATATTAATAGCACAAATACAAATTTAAAATGCCCAGTTCAAGAATTCAATCTGTTGAAAAGTAAACAATGCATTTGAACTAACTTCTAATAGTTGATCATCATTTAAAATTCTTGAAGGCGTAAGTAGTTCAGGAGGATGCACAGTGTCTGTTTTGGCTCCAATATAATCTAAAAACTAAAGAGAAAATACAAATATATGTGTAATACACTTAACACCACATGACTATAAAGGAATAAAAATATTATAATTCTGGGACCAGGAGAGAACATATTGGTCACCTTACAGAAGTATTCTGCACATTACGGCAATCAAACTTAACAGTTAACCAACTCAACAAAATATGACTTAGCTAAAAACCAAATATAGTATTTACAACACATAATTGGGTCGGGACGCATTTGCCAGATCCAGAGATTGCAGGTTATTGACTGAATTGCAGTTCCCAGATCAAAAAGCTATAGAAAAAGTTTTTTTAAACTGGAAGTTCAATGGTAAAGGAAACATACAAAAAGTGTCCTAAAAGTTCCTGTACTCAAAAAATTATTGGCCGTGTTTATTTTTAATTACTGAATTTTATTGTCTGCTTAGTTTTATGGATTCTTTAATTTTTATTGCTTGGTTTTCTTTGCCCTCAAGTTGTGTGATAATAAAGTTCCATGTTATTTTGTTTGTTGTGAAATGAGTTTATCAAGCAATCAGAGAATTACACTGCTTGAGGCTTATTTTGAATGTAAATCATATGAAAGATGTAAAGAATTTTGGCGACATAAATATCTAAATGATGCAATTCAGAGTAAAGATACACTATATCAACTTGTTTGGCAATTTCATGAGACAGGTTCGGTGAAAGACAAACACAGGAGTGGAAAGTCATTACACCAGACTTTGTGCAAGAAACTCAACAGAGGATTCTGCAATCTCCTCATCAATCTGTGAGGCGTTTGTCGCAACAAATTGGCACATCATATAAATTGACACATAAGGTTTTAAGAGCTTTGCGTTTTCAATGATCCCCATTCATTAATGAAAAAACCTTAACACTTTCAAAAAAATTGGCATTTGGTGCGCGTATCACGCAAAAGGACCTCTGTGGGCCTCTGTTTTTGAAGACCTGTTGATTGATGGCACTGTATATAGAGAACTTATCCAACAATTTGTTGCATTATTAGAAGCGAATGAATGAGATTCTTGGATCCAACTTGCTATACAAGTTATGAAACCATCTGCTTCAAGAATTTTTGGCGATCGACTCATCTCAAGACATTTTTGGCAATCTCGTTCCCCTGATCCGAGCATCCCTGACTTTTTCTGTGGGGATATTTAAAGAGCAAAGTTTATGAAGATAATCCCCAAACAATAGATGATCTGAAAATTGCCATTACTCACAGGATACAAGTCACTTCCAGCATCTAGAAACGCCTTTCTAAAAATATGCACAAACGACTTCATCTTTGCCTCCAAGAAAAGGGCGGACATTTTGAACATTATAAATATAAGTAAAAAAAATTTTCCTACAATATGTTCAAAGTGTTTTTTACCATAAGCATAAAATTAATTGTTTTAAAGTTTGTTGTTTTTGTATAATAAATTCACGAATCATCAGTTAGTACAAGAACTTTTAAAACACTGTATATATGTGTAAATTTTAAATCTAACTTCTTGTACACAATATCTGATACATATAACATCTATATACATTTTGAGCTCTATTCTAATTGGAAACATGCTTTTATGACAAATGGTTAAAATATAGTCACTGTAGCATTTATTCAAAATCATTCTGAATGGTAAAAGGGGACATAATTTTTTTTAATTAATTCACATTTAAATTGTTGCTGTTTGGAAACACAGTAAAATAATCGTTTTGGTGAACCCTAAATACAAAACATCACAGTGCATATTTTTGATATTCCTTTAAGGTGTACTTTATACACAAGAAAAAAATTCTATTTTGGCTTTAAAATTTCAGTTTACAATGCCATCGGTTTGTGCTTAAAATCATTTCAGTGTGAAAAAATCGAATCATTAATTATCCAATTTAATTTCATGCATGTTTTTTGAACAATTATACCTCAAATTCTAATTTGATCAGAGACAATTCCTCTTGGAAATTATTAAGAAAACATATTCATGTCTTGATTTTCTATCAAGTTACTAGAGGGAATAAGTCTTATTTTTTTAACCAAGTAAGCATAATAAAACTAAGATCTTTGTTATTTTAACATTTAAGAATCAGCTAAAAATTCATTCCGTAACAAATACCTCTGATCTCAAAAATCAAAACATCCACTGAACTAAGTAGATTAGAATGATACAAAAACAATTATAATAAATCAATTCATTGTTGAGATATCAGTTTGAACAAAGCGAAAACAGTTATTCAGAAATCGAGTTTAAAGTTTCGAAAACATGTCTATACATGTTCACAGTAACCAACAAAAAACTATTGAAAATAGAATATTCTGAACATTTACTAGATCTTGGTATATTTTCAAAGCAATAAAAAGGCTATATTCTGGTTGATGCTCGTGTTTTTTACTGTACACATACACCTGAAGTGATTCTGCAATGTGTTGTACAGAAGTTCGAAGCAAGTTAGCAATATGAAACAAATAAAATTTACTTTGCTTACTTCCCAACCCTCAGGACTGGTGGCTGCAGACATTTCCGTAACATCCTTCGACTTCCTTCTCCATGGGAAAGCCCAACTTGCCCTCCGGTTGCCTGACACCGCTTTCTCTTCTATTTCCTCCTCCTTCTCTTCAGGCTCAATGGGAAGGAAGCCAAGCTCTTCTAGGTTAATTTTGTCTATGTCCCCGTATTTGTCCGGACACCATCGCAGGAAGAAAAAGTACAAGTTGTCCACACTGCAAAAAATACCGAGTATGAGAATCTGCATTAACTAAAACAAACTGTTATGGCAATGATAATAGTTGTGATAACGTATACATAAAATGCAGGAGTTCATGAGTCAAAATGAGTACATTATATCAAACCATGATATATATGTTCAGCTATATTGCTCTCTTTTTGTCCCCGATAAATTTTAAGTTTGAGAAAGAACAGCAAAACAAATCTTGATCAGCTTCTTTAGAGTTGGGGTTCAAAGGTCACTCACTCCTCTCAAGCAGTTATCTACATCTTAACTGAATAATGAAACAACTTAAAATGAATAGGTAAAAACATTTTGTCTTCTGAAAGCATAGATGAAAAGGAATATTAGTTTTAAAAAATATTCTATTAGTATTCAAATTGTATTACTTTGAAAGATTTTAGATTTTTTTTAATGTAATTTTATATAAAAATAATTAAGTTATTTAATGTATAATTTGTGATTCATTAAATCTAATTAGCAAGTCCCTCTTGCATTTCAATATTTTGTACTTGTTGTTTGTCCTTCAGAAAGGTTATTGAGGGTTACTGTATGGTAAAAAATTGGCAAAGTTTATAAATCATAATTGAAAAATAATATATATATATATCCTTTACAGTGACTGTTAGTGTTAAGGCTGCTACACACTAGGCCAGTAATTTATTCGAGTAGCGAGTGATTTAGTAACTGAACATGTTGGGACTAAACTATGTTGTCAAGTAGTGTAGTAAAACGATTTAGTGTACTCAATCCAGTCGAATGGATAGTAGGCGGTCAAGTAGTGCCTCCCACCCAACTCGACTAACTACTAGCATGACACAAGACAGGTGTGAACATGTCTGTTTAGTAGAGTGCATTAGTTATTCGTTTTCATTCCGCGAGATCTCTTTCTTGTGTGTTTTTTGTTAAAATATGCCTATTACATACGAGTTTTAAATTTTAGCAACAATTTGTTGATCGTCTGTCTTGTGGTTTTCATTGCTGCAATTTAAATTAATTATTTTTCTTTTTAGTCAATTATTCTGTTCTCTTTAAATGTTTAACGTTTTATTTATTCTCTTAAAATAACATTTTTATCGGCAACATGATTCGTTGAAGTGATGATACTACGGTCAAATTTGTTACTGCTTATGTGGAACAGGAGTGCTTATGGAATGTGAAGTCTTGCCTGTACAAAAATACAAGTTACAATCGAGTTGCAAGGCAGTTGCAATCGAGAAGTTAAACAAAGCGATGGGTATACCGGAGTTTCACGAAAAGGAAATCAAACAGAAAATTTAAAACATTAGAAACTATTTTGTATTTATTTTTAAACTAGCAGAATTAATTACCTGTCATTTCTGGGGTTGAATTAATTAAATGTTGATTGGAAAGTGACTAATCACTTCACTTACGTAAAAAAATGCTAGCTCCATTTAAGTGCATGGAAAATAATTTTTAATATCATTTTAACTTTTTCTTCGCTTTTATTTACTTCCTACGCAAATATGTATACATGATATATCCATCTATTTACTCTATTTCATGAGAATCTTTTTCGTGATTCAGCTTCACTCTATGCATCATCTTTAGACCTTCGAACATCAACTAAACCGTGAGTGAACAACCATTCCCCCACTTGCCGTTTTCATTTAGTAGAGGTACTAAATTACTGGCCTAGTGTGTAGCAGCCTTTAAGGTGCATTTGCATTCGTGCAACTCTCCAAATCCACTCTCCCTAATCAGATCCATTGAACTAATGAGCAACAAAACCAGAAAGAATTGACAAATTTAATCACTTTGTCATACATTGGTTTGCATGACTGGAATATGGAGAGTGGCCTTTAAAATTTCTATCTATACAGACATCCTAGCCAAACTAGTTAAAGCAAGGAGTGTAACAGCATTCATAAAATTACCCCTTCAAACTTGTATGTCAGCAATGTCATAGATTTCTATGGGGGAAAAGTTGCTAAAGAAGTCTAGAATTCCTAACACACCTTCTAGTATTAAAAGATTGAAGTAAAGACAGTCACTCTGTGTAGTATTTAATTAAATTAAAGCATTTATAATTTTTAAGTAAAGTATTTAAATTTTTAAGTATAGTATTTACAAAACTAAAATCATTGTGAATGCTTAGATTTATAAACAAAGAAACTGCAAATCCACGAGTCTATTTATAAATAGATCTAAGCAAAATGCTTCATCTTCTATGCCTAAAATTAAATATTTCTTTTATAATCATTACCAAAAAATGAAACTGAGTTTTCAAATATTATAATGCAATCAAGTATTTTCAGTAGTAGAATTAATATTGCACTGGAGCAACACAATGGGTTGTTGGTGACAGTCCAGATTAATCCCTGAGGTACATCACCTTGTAATTTTGATCCATAGACAGATGATGAGGCAACACCAGAGCTGGCTCTCCAAACTTCCACACCACACTAATGTGAGGACATTTGAGGCCATAACAGATTAAACATGCACCAGCACCCACTTAAACATTTCCGTCTTTGGTTGGATCATGTTTCAAACTAACCCTCAGGTTGCAAATCTGCCAACAAGTCATTCCATATCAAATCAACCAATAAAAAAATTATTTTAAACCTTGAGGTTTTCAAAATGTATCAAAATTAGGGATTGCGTTCTACTCATCGATATAACCAAAAATACAAAGTTTTCATATTTTTGGACCTTTCGTTTTTGAGTTATAAATTTTTGAAAATAAGGGACCATAAATTTCATGCCTTCATTCCTCTTGATCTAAATAGGGTCAAAACCAAAATCTACTCATTTTCTGATGACTCAGAAACACATGGTACAAATCAACCCTGCTAATGACATTCCATTTGAAGAAATTGTGGGTTTTGTCGCTTGAGCTTAGGATTAAAGAGTGATGGTTGGCACATGTTGAAAAGGAAATTCGTGTGCCCTTGCTTCACCCAAAAAGATCATCGCTATCATTGACATATCCTAGGAGAGCAGATACCTTAGCATTACCAATTAACTATATTTTGTGCACATTACATCCAACGACAGCAACAGGTAAAACCTTCCAAGTTCCAACAGAAGAGATGGCCAAGGCAGCACGAGTTTTAGCAAAGAAGAGATCTCACATTTACTAATTTCAAGTGCTAAAATAAGAAAAAAACTGTTCCTTGAGTGTAAAGTATGTTGAATGTGTTGTTTAAATAAAATAGGGTAAATGAAATTTAAATAAAGTAGTGTTGGTTAAGAGATTAATTTTTATCTAGGGTAACAAGTAACAAATTAACAGAATTTTCACATGTCTCGATTAAGATAAAAAATTATTTTAATATGACACCATCGGAATACCATCATGAAATTTTGTACACACCTTACTGTTGAGGTTTAGTATAAAATATATTTTTTTCATCAAAATTAAAAATTCCAATTTTTGTTTTTTTTTTTGTTTTTAGAAATAAAAAAGTTTTTATTTAGTTTTAAAAAATATAAAAACTGATGAGGTACACTCCTCAAGCTATATGTCAAATTAAAGCCCTTGTAAATCTAAAGAGAATGGTGGAAATTTGAGCTTTCTAGGACAAACAGGTTTTGAGTTGCATGCCTTTAAATATATCAAAACGTTCTTAAAAACTGGTGTTTTCGAATTTTTCAAAAATTTATAACTCAAAAACAAAAGGTCCAAAAAAAGTAAAACTTTGTATTTTCTATCTACTAAGCTAATACTATATCATGTAAAAAAATTATAAAGATCTAAAGACATCATGTTTTGACCATTGGTTGATTTGGTGTGGAACGACCCCAACAAGCTAAAATGGCCCTGTCAAATATTTTCATATTTTAATACAAGTAAAAAATATCACAAAAGGTAATTAATAAGCAACTTTTACTCAAGAAGAAACTCAATTTGCACTGTACAATAATGAAGATTTTTAAAATCACAGCAATCTGGAAATTTAAAGTATCTTAAAACAAAGATCATACCCGATTAGAAAAAGCACTGTTTTCGTGCAAAAACTGAGGGTAAAATTGAGGATGCAAAGTACACAATATTTATTTAACAAAACTCTAAAAATCACGATTCAAACAAACTTTCTGAGGTACTTTTCCGTTAGCTGGATACCAAAAAAAACGCCAAGCTTGCCAAGCCTAAATGTTGATGCGAAAAGAATATTTTCAGGCATTTATAAGGTTGCTACAAATGTTAAAAGATAAACTATCTAATGGTTGTTTGTTCTGGCACCCAGCTAATGGAAAAGTAACTTTTCTGATCAAGCATAGAACCTACCTATCCTTAGGAATGCTAAACCAGTACTCTGGCTTCATTTTATGACCAAAGTGAATAACTGTATTTGTAGCATGCAAAGACTTTGCAATAGGTTGGCCCATTCTCAAGCATAAGTAGAGAGGTGTGTCACAAAAAGACTTGGCAGGTCGAGGTATCAGTTCTGAAACACATATGTCAATTGAAGCATGACCCAAACGCTTATCAGTACTTAGAATTTAAAAATTGAACATAAAAACACAAAATAACAAGGACACAACAAAACAAGAGAAAATTATTCGTTATACAAACCCATATCTTCATCCAAGATATCCAAATTTTGAGAGGGGCATGTAAAATTGTAAAAAAAAATTATACTACTTGAAAACCCCAAACAATTTTGACAAATAAAATTGACAATTGGTCAAACAATTTTGACAAATAAAAGATTGTTAACATGCTACTAAGGAACAAAATCAATTACAATTATAAAAATAGAGGTAAAAACTTATTTTCAGGAATAGTATATTCATAGAAAATCGAACAAAAACAATGCTAACTCATGTTTTGAATACTAAAAAAGAGCACAAGCGCAGACAAGAAAACATCGAAACAAGCAGCTTTTACTGATGACAAACCTAGCAAGAATCACTGATAGCTGTCTATCTGTTAACTAGAAATTACAAGTATTTTGTGTATCCCTGTAAAAATAATTATTTCATGTTTTATTAAAATAACTAAAATTTAAAACAAAGCTGTTTATTTAATTACTTTATCAATGGCACTCATTAAATGAATTGAGAGCGGAAACAACAGAATCCACCAATAAAACATTTACTGCTCTTTCTAACAATCTGTACTTTAATATAAATTCTGTGATGTAAAGGTAAAAACAATAACCCAAAAAAGCCTTTAAGAAACAAAGGCCCACAAATTGAAGTCATCTGGGTCCAGATCATAAACTACACTAAGTGTTTAAACACATCCACATGAACGAAATATAGACTTGTATGTAAAACATAATAAACACCATTATTTTTAAAGGTCACAGCCTCAAAATTAAGCGAAACAGCCAGTAGCGATTTTCTAAGCCTGGATATCTATAGAAAGCTGGTGCATATTGAAGTTTTGGAATTCAGACATAAGAAGCTCTAACATAGGAATCGGTTCGTGCTACCACAGGAACTCATCAGCAACCTCATTCTCTCTGCATGCAAACGCGGTGTAAAACCTACATCAGTGTTCGAGGTGTTCAGACAGCCAACAAAGGTAGGTAGTTGAATTAACATTGCACTGAAACAACATAATGGCTATTGTAGACAGTCCTGGATCAATCCCAAAGGGTAAATCCTAGATCACCTCGGCATTTTTAACTATTGTTGGATGATGAGGTTAACACCAGAGCTGGCGCATACCACTCTCCAAACTTCCACACCAAGCCAACATGAGAATACTTGAGGCCACTACAGATTTAACATGCTCCAGGCCCCCCCCCCTCCCTTTACACAGTGGTTGGATCTAGTTTCGAACTCACTCTCACCACCCTCTGGTTGCTAATCCGCTTCTCTTCCAACCAGGGTACTGTAGCAACAGCCTACAAATACACTATCTACCAACAAATAATTGGACACCTCTGCAATCAATGATGTTTCTCCTGGTATGGCACAGGACAATTGGTCGCAATTGCAGGTAGACTCAATTCCGAGACCTACTGCACCATTTTGGATGACTATGAGCTTCCTACATTGTGGGAGTTTTACGGGGTGAACCCATGTTACTTTCAGTATGACAATGCCACCTGTCATGTTGCGAGGTCCACTATGGCTTGGTATGATGACAATGGGGTCCATCGAATGCCTGCACAGAGGCCTGGACATTAACCCGATTGAGCACCTCTGAGACGAGTTGGAGCGTTGACTGAAGGGGTGCTCCCACCATCCAACTTCGGTGACGGAATTGATCTGTCTTCAAGCCGAGTGGCGGAACATACTGCGAGCCGTCATACAACGACTAGTTGAGGGTATTCCCGGAGAGTCGTAGCTGTAATAGCTGCTCGTTGGGGATCCACAAACTATTGAAGGTGAATAAACTTCGTTTTCCTTTTCTATCACAGGTGTCCCAATTATTTGTTGGTAGATAGTGTAACTGCCTCCTCTTTTTTTCTTAGTGTCTGGTTACCCTTCTGTCTCATGACACCCAGTGCAGTGTCATCAGTTCAGTTCACAGACTTCTATTGATCACTTCTGTTCTTACTCATGATTTTGGTAACTCCAATGTACCTTTAGTATCATTTTCCTACATCCAAGTCACTTCACCACAACATAGCAGTTGAAAACTTTACTATTCCTGCACACTAGAGTATTTAGAAATTGCTACCAAGTAGAGTAGGGCAACTGGGAAAACATTTTTAGGTGCCATCGATGCCGACTTTCAGCTCCAATATCCATCCCTGCATAGACTTAATCATAAAACATGCCATAAAAATCAACTTACTGTCTAAAGGAGCAAACAGCTCAGGTTTTTCGTCCACCATATTTACATAGATAGCACTACCCACTTTGCTCTTCTCCTGCTCCCCTGTATTCTTCACAAGTTTATCACTCAAAGGAGAGCTCTTCTGAGCAGAGTTTTTGTGCTTAAAATCCGGCAACGAAGTGAAAACGGGAAGGGACATCCGACGCCCACCGGGCTGCGTGGAGAACAATCCGTCTGTAAGGGACAGTTTCTTGAGACCCTTATGCAGCTTGTGCTTCGTCTTTTCAAAGTTAGATTTCTTTTTAGGGGAACCAGAATCTGTAGACAACATCAAGGTGTCATCGTCTGACATAGAGGCCTTCCGGGAAGGGTTGCCGTCTTCTGAATCTAGCGAAGACGAAGCAGATAGGGGAGTTTTTACAATGTTTATGGAGGAATCGGTTTCGGTATTTGCTGTAGGTTCAGAAGACAAGTCTTCAGCTTTCGGGGGAGATGGTGGTTTGGAGTCATTGTCATGGTCTTCATCATCAGGGTCAGCGGCCTCACATATTTTAGATAGGTTTTCTTGGAATGAGTTACTGAACGGAATACCAAAATCTATGCGACGACCGCTACTGACTTCACCGGAACTGGAACGACGGGATTGTTTCGCTCTGTCGATTTTGCTCAGTTTCTCGTTGTGAGATTTGCTTTTTTTCATGCTCAGATTCTTGGAGTGATAAACATTTGAGTTTGAAGTACAGCTGCTGAAAAAATAAAATTTTCATTCATTCAATAAAATTTACACATTTGACAAAAAAATAATATGGCTGCAAAAGCTGTCTCATGAAAGTAATAAAAATTGTTTCAATAAATTTACAAATTGTTTTGGTAAGTTTTCTTATGTGTCAATGTTGAATGTGAATGGGTAAATTTAGTTTTAGGATTAACAATTTGAAGCTAAACTAAAATATGTGAGTACAGAGTGAAGAATCAGAATATGAATCGATACAATTACAAAAAAGATCTACAAATAATTTTTATTAATGACTTCAATGTAAAAAGAATTTTCTCTGATTAAAATTTCTTAAATTTATGTTTTCTCTATTACAGCTAGGGTAATATTATAAACAAGCCGATTGAATTTAAAACTTTTCTTTCAAAAAGTTAATGCTAAAATGCTGCTCTTACACTTAATTTATTTGGTATTTAAATAAACAAATCAACTATTTTTTTTTGCTATTTAATTTTGTCATACTTCTTTTTTCAAGATGCATAATTTAATTTATTAAGTTTGCTTTTGGAAACACAAAACTCACCTGGTATCTTTAATTTTCATTCGAAATATGTCCGTATATAGGGCTGCTCTAACAATGCAACTCATAGGAGCTTCAACGCCGTACTTGTCCATTCCATACTCAATGACCAATGGATCCGACACATTAGGATCGAAGATAATATGATTAGTAGTTACAATCAAAATGCCACTAACCACTCCCTGAAATCAATACATTTTGAAAATGTAGTGTAAATAATAAAGTAAACTGATGCAATTGCTATTGATTATAATTATTTTTTAAACAGAAATATTCAATATCCTGAACTTGAATACAAATTTGTTCTACTTAACAGAAAAAAAATTCTCAAAAAAAAAAAAAAAAAAAAAAAGGCTACAGAAATTTTAACTGAAGAATATTTCTGTCAAAACTATTTTAACTTGAATAAATAGTTTTTAAAAAGATCAAATGAAACCAATATGAATTATTATTTCAATAGATGTAAATATAAGGAATGCCAATATAATTCACAAAATAAAACAAATTTAGCTGGAGGTTTTAATGAAACTATAAAAATAATTAATTTAAATTTTTTTAGTTCAAAGAAAAATTAATTAATTAAAAATAATGCATTTACTATTCTAAATTTAAATTTCACGCGTATTTTTTTAAAGTTTTTTTTAATTTTTAATTTTTTAGAAATATTCAATTATTTGATAGTACCTACATTCATTATGTTTCGATCGAAAATTATTTTACTGTGCATATTTTACAGACCTCCTAAACTGCAAGATATTACAGCTCTTGCTATCTATCAAATTTGAATAAAATATATCTTGCCTAAATTTGTTTCTCACATTTTTGAAAATTGAGATGTTTGGCTAAAATGTTTTTATAATTTAAGCTTCAGTTTTATTTTTATAAAACACATATTTTTTATTTACTAATGTGTGCTTGACATTTGAAAGTGTAAAAATATATATTGAACACTAATTTTGGTAGTCAGTGAAAGAATAGTTAATAAAAAGAAATCAAATTAATATTTATTCCAATTCTCACTACACTCATGTCTCATTCTTATGTGTGTATTCTTACACTGATCAAAATAAAACTGCTTACATGCACTTGAGACAAGCTATTCAAGCTAATCCATCTCAATCCTTATTTTAGAATCTACTTGAATTAAATATAACAATGATTAATGCTGAATGTCACTATTATAAGCAACCTTTTCAGTATGGATACTTAATAACCTATCTTACACAAAATCTTGAATTTCAATGACTAACAATGGGTCATGATTCCATAATACAAATCATTTTCAAAATACTTATCACTGTTGCCTTTAACCCTACCAGTGGTTTCAATGATATAACGCCCATCAAGATCTGACCAATTTTGCAAATGACAAGATATCTCATCATCAAAATACTGACAATTTTTGATAATGACGAGATCCAGATCTGGTCAGCTTTCTTCTAATAACACCATTAGATCAGTTTTGTTGAGATTTCTTATCAAGACAAACACCTGGAGGGTGAATACTAACTTTTTATATAAAAGACAAGTTTTTAGCTATTTAATGTAAAACTTACAAAATAAAGGGTGTATAATATATTAAAGAAAATATAGTTTTAATAGAAATATAACTCATAAGGTAAAAAATTATCTTTAAAAAAAATTCTGTGGTAATAAATTCCGAATTCAAAACAGTTTCTGGACACAAAAGCATTTAAAACACAACAAACCTCTCCATCTGTCACATATTTGGAATTAACTCTTAGAGATTCTTTAGCCTCACAGATTTTCCCTTTTGTTTCGTTTTCAGCAAATGATTTCTCGGGTGGTTGCGAGTCACTTGTGCCATCTGATGTATCGTCAACACTTTTTCCTGGCACACGTTCCACATGCCCAGGCTTGGGACTATTTTGTTCAGATGCTGCAGCCTATAATTTGAAATTTTGAAAATGCTTAAATGGGTTTCAGGGGTTTTCAAATTGTGATATAAAATACATCTGAACAGCATGAACCTAAAGCAAGCTGATATATCTATGAAACAATACCTAAAAATAACACTGTTGATATAATTCTCACCACAGATCAGTTCTCTAATAACCCACTTTCCTCTCAGTCTTTTGTCTCTTTTGTCCAATAGGTCAATACATCTTGCCACCCCCTTTTGCCTTTGAACTCAAACCCTCTCAGTATTTTGACATCCCACAAACACTTTTTCTTTCAAATCGCCTGTCTAAGTTAAAATTACTCCTTCTTTTAACAACCAACTTCTACCAATGAAATTTCTTCCTAGATTAGATGAAATTTCCCCCTGATCCAATAGTCTTTCTTTTAATTCTTATCCCTGTAGCTAGTTCATTGTGAATTATGCACTTCTTCCATGAGCCCCTTGGAATAGGGAGCTCTCAGAGCCGTTTCAAACACCATACATTCAATAACCTCCACGTCTTATGATGTTACTAGTTTGTTATTGAATTAATAAAGAATTGTTATAGAATTTCTGCCTCGCCATTTGTGGAACCAGCATTACACTCCACACCAATGGATCATCCTCATCCAGTTGCCAAATACCACACTTGCTACTCCGTCATGACTGCAGGCTTATAATTTCTGTTATTATGACATCTATACATTTTAAAGGATTTAAATTATGATGCTGGTAAGCTTAGTTAAAAATTAGCAGTCATTGTTTCAGGGCTGCCAGACAAAGCACATGTGAAATAGTTGCATAGTCTTAAAAATAGTAACAACACATTCTCTCTTAACCCTATTTTAGTAACTCAGATCGGAAATGGATCGTCTAAAACACAAAATGTACCTATTAAGTATGAAAGAGACATTAAAGATCTCAACAAGAAATTTAAATTTTAAAATTAAGAGTTAAGTAATTTCTTAATAAGGTTTTCATGAATCTGCAACTGTGGATTTTGATGGGTTTTCTGATGGATGCCACAGTTTGGTGGCAAAACTTTAAAATTGGTGTACCTCAAAAACTTTGTCCTTAAAAAAAAATCCAAAATATAATTTATCCGAAAAATAAATGAAAAGGGGATTAAATTTTCGTTAGCATTTTAAAAGTTTTCAAAATTTTGAAAATATTAGTTTTTGTGACTATTGTTTCAAAAAGATGCCCTAGTTTTTAAGATTGGAAACTAGTACCAAAATGTAGCCCACAGCAGCCTTAATAGCTACACTTATAAATTTTATTTGGGCGAAAAATGTTTTGATCAATATTTTTATTGCTTGTTTTTGCTTGTTATTGGCCAATTAACTGTTTATTCTACCTTCTAACAATCTATAATTTTAAAACTTCAGTTTAGACTTGAGTCATTACACTGTGTGTTTATACATATCAGTGAGAACTAAATTTTAAATTACAACCAGATAGAATATTTTGGTCATGCAAACTAATTTTAATTCTTTAATAAAATAGTACTCAAATATTCAAAAAGCTACTTTAAATTGTATTAAATCATAATGCACATTTTGTTGATGATGTAATTGATTTCAGGTATTGAATGTGTTCAGTTAAAATTGAGTAAAATTCATTTAAAAAACAACTTGTTAGGGTTCATCTAAAAGGAAATTAACAAAATATCAATAAATAGCTTATCTACACACAAAACAAACAAATTTATATCACTTACAATGGCTGCAGCACTTTGTCTCAAAACCTCTTCTAAAACTTGGAGACTGTTCTTTTCCGGTATATAAATTGTCTGAAACATCAAATTTGTCTTCATTGTAATAAAAGTTACAAAAATGCATTAAAATAAATACAAGAAATTAAAATTACAAATCACTTCAAATACCTGCCCAGGGAAGACAATTCTTGAGCTAAGTTTATTCAGAACAGTAAGTTCTGAAGGAGAAATGTTGTATCGAATAGCGATTCCTTCCAATGTATCCGATGGTTGAACCTGTTATGAAGTGTAGTATAAGTTATTCATCACACAAACAAATAGCTTTATTAATTTAGATCCACAAATTAGGAATGAATTAATAAGAAAGGTGAAAGAAGCTTTCTAGGCTTGTACATGAAGGTATAAAAAGTAGATTTAGATTGATTTATTACCTGATAAGCAACAGTTTGTTTTGGTTGAGGTCGAAATGACCCTCTTCTGTCTAGGGAAAAAAGATAGAAAAGTGTGTTAAAAACTTTATAACTACACTAAACCAATCATATTCATCATGTCACTCACCACCAAAAGATATAGGATGAAACAGTCAGTTTGAACACCAACCAGTTCATGAAACTTTATCCATAGTTCTCATTTAAACAAGAAAATGAGTCTAGTCCATCAATACTGAATCAGTATGAGAGTTTTACAACCAATTCACTAGAATAAATGCTAACCAATCTACTGTTTTGGTTGGATTGGGTTTTATGGCACAATGGTCACATTTAGTCATGCTGGGTCAAACAGAAAAAATACAACATTAATAGACATGCACACCCAAGGAACGTTTTACTAACACAGAAGAGAGAAATACACCCAGGAAGGAATTGAACCTGTGCCACCTACAACTCGCTGGTTGATAGCACAGTGGGCATACCCACAGTGTCACAATGGCTACCTTAATGTGTTGGAACTGAAACTACATGTGCTGATAAATTATTGGTCAAATCATTTGAAGACAAATTATATGAAATTATAATTTGTCTTATTATTTGTTACATTTCACAAATAATATGAAACTATCAAATATTAAAATTATACAACAGCAAGTTTTAGTTATCTTCCTCATCAGGCACTAAAAAAACAAAACATATTTACAAATTAGCTCCAGTGTAATTTTTTCAAGAAAAATACACACAAATTGGTCAACTACTGGTTGATTCACCTTCGCATAAACTAGTCAAACATTCAATAGTTTTATATACAGTAATACCAAGACATACGCTAACTCAGAGTTACAAGTGTAACAATCTCCCGACAGGTGAATGCGAACACAGATAGGTTATAAGAACAGTTTTTCTTGTGTTCTGGTTGCTACTGTTCTAGTAGACGAACATCGATATATGACAGTGCCTGTGTTCTGATACGATCAAGAATACGAAATGTTGGGCGTTGTTCTGAAAAAGAACATGAATATCACAGATTCTCTGTAGACTAGAGAGGAAGGGAGACATGTTTTTGCATTGGATGGTGCAGAATGTATATCTGAAATTTTTATATTGTTTTGTAAATAAATGTGCGTGTCCAATTTAGGTGTGCAGTGTCTCTCTGTTCTTGGCCACTACTACACACATTGCCTATCAAATTAGGCATCGCTCGGTCACTCTGACAACAGGGTTCTTGATTTGTTTTCATTGGGCAACACTTCCACCTGTTATCCTCAGATTTTCTCAGTTCTAAATCAGTTTTCAAAAAAAGATTAAATGGTGTCTAGAAGAAACAATGCCCATTTTTTTCAAAAACGAGACGAAAACAATGCCACAAATTGATCATGTTACAGAAGAAGTTGTTAATCTTGTCAGGCAATTAGATTTGGAAGTCGATGGTGATGATGTCAATGAGTTGTTGGATTCATAGTCAGAAATTGAAAATTGATGAGCTCATAGAGATGCATGAGCAAAATATCACTGAAGAATCTGACACTTCAGACCCAGTTCCACCAGAAAAGCACACAACAATTGCAAGCATGACAGATGATTTCAGCTCAATTGAAAAGGGCTTAAAATTTTGGAAAACATAGACTCCAACAAAGAACGTGCTATAGCTACAAAGAAAGGAAAAACAAATTATTAGCTTCCTACGAAGAAATTGTGCGTGAAAAAAAAGGCACTGTGTTGTCAGAGGAATTTGTTAGATTTTATGAGGCCACACACATTGACATCAAAATAACTTTTTTACAAAAATCATTTATTTTTTTTTAATATTTTGTATTAACATGTCTAAGAACTGCAATTTTATTAAATATTTTTCTTCTAAATAAGTGTTTTTGCTAGTCCTAGGTTCTAATTAAACAAAATTTATATGCAAAGTTGTACCACAACTTGCGCAAATTCAACAATTTTCATCAGACCCACGTATTGCATAACTTTGAGGTATTACAGTATATTAAAGACTATCTATAAAATCAAATGAAAGACTATTTTTCTTGAATAATTTTTAATTAAAATAAAACTAATATTTTAAGAAATATAAAGAGGAATTTGTTGTTTCTTCAAAATCAATCCACTTCTCAAAATAAAAATCATAATTTTTAATAAGGTCTTAGAAAATTTGAACACTTTCTTAAACGAACTACGGAGCAAAGAAAATCAGATCAACTGAATAAAATTGAATTTATGTATAAAAGGCTCACCAGACAACATCTTGCGAAAATATTCTTCTTCAGATTCTGAAATGATATCTGAATCTTTGCTATCGCAGCGAAGTAATTTTCTGCCATCAGATAAATCTTTTAACGATGATCTACGACTTGAGGCTTCATTCTGCACCTCTTTTTTTGCAGAGGATTCACTTTCAATCGCAGCAGGTTCACTAAAAAATTCAAAATGTATGCAATGAAGTTTAATCTCTAATTTCAATCTATAAATGCACTTACAGGATATCTACAGCACATAAAGAATTTAAAATAAAAATCTTTCAATAATAGCCAGCACGAATTTATAGTTTAGAAAATATCATTCCAGGACAAATAGAAAAATTCTTAATTTCATATTAGGTTTAATAAAATTGAATTAAATTTCAACGAAAACAGATATAATAATGTTCCAACAGTAATGGAATCTCATATGTTTTATGATTTTCTAAGAAATATTGCACAGGATCATTTCAGTAATTTTTGTACATTTTGTGATGAAAAAAATTCTAAATATATTGAAATTCAAAATCAAGGGTTCCCATATTGCATTTGATCTCCTCTATCAAAACTTTTCTGCATTTATGCAATGTACCAAATGGTCTGCAGGTATCTTGCTGGGCAGTTTTAATGAGGAAATTATGTATTATTTATGAAATTCCTATGATGCAAAACATATATTGCATCATAGCATTATAATTTTTTTTGTAATTATAAAGATTATCATGAATTACAAATTTAAATATTTTAAGATGCCAAATAAAAAAAAGTAAAAATAAATAAAAACACCACTTAACACAAGGTACATATCACTTTAAAGTTGGCTTAAATACCAAATTTCAGAAAAGGCAGGAAGTATCAATATTTAAAAATTTGATTTATAAAAGTAATAAGAAAAAATACCTTTTATCTTTACGAAATATATATCACAAGCATGGGTAAGGCATTAGAGAATGTCTTTCTCGTCAGTTCGGCAATGCAATGTAAGACATTTGAGAATAGGATAAGCAGAATGCTGAGTACAATGACAATCAATACCAGCTTATTCAATAAGTTAGTGATTGTTTTTTCTACTGTCAATTTTGAACACAGCAGAATTGTGAGATATAGGGTTAGAAAATCAATCTGGGCAGTTTTCTTCTAATGACGATATATCTTGACCATCTCGATCTGGTCAGCTTTATGGCAAGACAACCGACAAAAGTGTTAAAGACAGTGTAATGACTAGGGTCGAGTAATTGGGCTATGATACATCTATTTAAAAGAGTATTGATTGTTAGAAAGAAGACTAAACAGTTAATCATGGTTTGCACTGAGTAAGCGAAACAATTCAGAAAAGAGAGGCATCAAAAGTGATGAGTGGATCTAAATATTTGGTCAGCAAAATGAAAGATATAGGTGGAACATGCAACTAATGACAGCTGGTTTTTAACCTTGCAAGCAGCATATTTTAATTTAAAAACATAGCACAGTAATCCTATGTTACATCACACATTTGACTATATTGCTTGTTTTGATATACTTGCCCATTGAACAATTTTAAGTTTATGAACAGCAGAGCAAATCTTATTCCATTTCTTCAGAATTGGGATTCAAAAAGGACACCTGTTTCCACAAGTTTAACGTCAACCCTCGGTTACTCGCACTGATTCTGATAGGCAATATGATTTTTTTTCAACATTACACAATGAAAATAATAAGTAAAATTGTATTATTATTTTTTTAATTTTAGTTATTTGCTTGTTAGTAGGTATGTTCTAAATAAAGATCGTAATTAAAAATTAAAATTTTGTGTAACTAGGAAAGAATGCACTTGGCAAATTGATCTTACAGGTTAAAAAAGACCTGTGACAAATGGAGGGTTAAATAAAAAGCACTTAATATAATGAATAAATAACATTTTTTTCTCTAATTGGTAAATTTTTCTTGATTGTAGTTTTATTCCCCCCTGGTTCCTCAAAATGAACAAAAGTAGTGAGAGCGTTTGTTTACATCTGCGACACAAAATTCAAATAATCAAGTTGTAGAAAATCTGTGCATTTATCTCAATATGTAGTACAATATCCACGAGTACAGTAATGTTTATTCGTAACTTGAATCAAATGTTATCCAGAATATAGTTGATACATTTAATCCAGATCACTTGCATGAACTTACATTTTAAATCAAATTGAAGTGATTTTAACACTATTTACTTTTCATTATAAAACCTCTACAGCAATTTTGGGTAAAATTAACAAAATTGAAAACTTTGGAATTCTAAATGGTAGGAGTATGTATTCAAATACAATAACACACCAAACAATCATAAATAAATAAGCAAAATTGTGCTATTTTGTTGTTTCTTATCCTCCAAAATGGTCTAACGAAGTCAGACTAGGTCCAAGAATTCGTTGACACAGAGAAAGTCGATCACAAGAGAAGATGAGTATATATCTTCCCTAGAGAGGTTCATGCAATCCAGGATGTGCGCAGCAGAAGAATAATGTGCGTGGCACTTTGAGCATATAGCGTAGAGTTTCTTGCCCTCAAAAAATGAAAGACGTGAGAGGCTGGTCTGAGACTGTCTATCGCACGAAAGGGCTAGAAACAACCCCGGCTTACCACCCATATACCAGTGGTGGGAGGGAGGTACCAACCATTCCTCTTTGTTTTGGGATTTTTTCCAAAAAAAGTTCCAAATAGGTGAGTTCAGAAGAGGAGGGGGTTGGATGACTGCAGCCCCCCTTTGCAAGGTTGTCAGCTACTTCATTACTGAAAAGATCCAAGTGAGATGAATCCACTGAATGTGGATGTCATGAAGCAGTGATATGAGCCTCAACTTTTTCATTACCAAAGAGATAGTTTTCGTTGGATTGGAATTGTTCCATCAAAGGAAAAAATTATCAGAACAAATGAGTAATTATTTTAACACCTCCTGACTGATTTTTATACAGTTTTGAAGATTATCTTAAGGTAATAAAAGATTAGTCCTAAACATTTATTGCAGTTCTTATACTATTATTTCTCTGAAAAACAATCCTAGTTCAAAGTTAATAATTTACCTGAAAAAAAAAACACCCTTTTCTGAATACAATCAGGAATATATTTTAGAAGCAATAGAAATTAGATATTTTTTTTATGAATTTATTTTAAGTTGTAATATTTTTTTTTATCAACAGTTAGAACTAAATAAAGCACACACCAAGATAAATAAAAGTATAATAAAAATCAATACTATACTTCCATTTTAAAGTAAAAATTTTTAAAAAACTGCAATGAAAGTAAAATATTGCATTAAAAAAAATCATACAAAACAAATAACTAAAACAGCTAAAAATCATAAATGTAACTTTCTTAATCAGAAGAATCTATTGTTTCAGTGATGTTAATAAAACAAATTGGGTCTTTATTTTGAGTCTCTGAATTTAAGTATTGGTCCAATTCAAGGTTGTTATGTATTTCAAACTTAAATGTAAATCCTTCTGTGACTGCTTTTGTTTTTGACTGATATAGGCTCTTGTTTAGTTCTTGCCTATTCAATCACAAATTTTACCAATGTACTCATTACCAGCAAAACAAACTGACCAGCTTTAATTTGCATAAACTTTGTGAAAATAACAAGACGAGTTAACTTGTGGAAATAACAAGATTATATTTTCAAAATTAGACTAATCACTTATATTTACTTGTAGTTTTTTAGCTGAATGCCTATTTTTATTGTTTTCAAATAATTTATAAACAAAATAATCCTTAAATTTTTTTTTATGAATGTGGTGTGGAAAAGCAATTTATTGAAACAAAATATATTTCATAACCTTTATCATACTTTTCTCCAACAGTAGTGGCATTTGTCCTAACCAATTCAGTTTTACAGATATTCAAGCTCTAATACTTGAAATGTGTTTTACTCCAAAAAATATTTGCCAATCCTTTAGATAAGAGGTTTGTAATAGCTCGAATGAGTTGGGGTAACTAATTTGGAACTTGCAAAGTATTCTTTGACGTCTGAATTCACAAATCCCCATGAAATATTCAAAAGTGTGGCAAATATTTAAACTCCCAAATACTTGAATTGTTTTTTAAAACAAAATTGTTTCCTAAACAGTTTGCAATACCATGAAAGAGAATAATAATTAATATGAAACCATGAAGTATAATATGTGATGGCTGTTATATAAATCTCAGTTCAATACTCTTAGTTTCGAATATTAACTCGCAATTACATTATGTGTCACATTTTATTGAATAGAAATCATTAATTTTTCCAGTAAATATGTATTCACAGCCAGTTAATAAATCAGATCCAGTACACTCTTCAAGCAATGGAAAATCATTAGTGATTGAACAGGTAAGGAAGGATGTACATTTAGTTCAGTTCAAAGGTCAGTTTCAAATACTTACTGGTAATTACTCTATTTAGTCACATTTCATACAACAGACATTTATTTTTCCAGTAAATATCTATTCACAATCAGTTAATAAACAAATCCAGTATACTCCACAGAACAAAAGAAATGTATAGTGATTTCACAGGTATGGATTTTATTCTAACTGATTTTAGAACATAATTAAACGCTAAATACATTAACCGGAAAGTCTCATTCACATTAATCCATAACAACCGAGAGAATAATAAAAATGATTACTCTTCGTTTTGCTGATAATCATCCATGACAACACGGACGCTGAAAAGATGCGACTCCTTGACTCTTGGGTGAACGCAAATAACGGTGAAATGTGAAGAAAACATATTCTACAGGTACGCAGACTATCCATAACCATGGCTTCTGTTGTCCCAGCGTGAGCGCCCATGTGAGCGGTAATAAATCGCCGCACTAGGAGCAGCCCGACCGCGACCAACAATAGGCATTCCATTCTTTGCACCTATCCGCGTCAGTCAATTGATTTAAGTAGAAAAGATCACTTTCCATCGTCCCGGAGAAAGAACGGGAAGACGACTCTTTCAAAATAAAGCGATTTGATTTAAACCGGATTTATTTCGTTGCCAGACATGTTTTAATATTTCGCCGACGACAGATTTTAAGCGATCGGTTGTCTGAATTCTACCGGCATGAATATTTCAAACATGAAGATGCTCATCCCTGATTTAATCCCAGGAAAACAATTTCGGTTTAATCAGCTGTTGCATCGTTCCGATTCGAAGTGCAAATCTGATCGGTAAATGCAATCGTGCAAAGAAAAAGGCTAAGAAAGGGGTTGGTATTTACCTTAGCGATGCATACGCAAGGCATGCGAGCGATATTCAAGAACATTTGAATAATTCGAACGCCCACTTTTGACTTACACCGAAAAGTTAAAAGGCAAGAAAACAATTACGAAAATAAACAACAATAACAAATGCATAAACTGGTTATCTACGGTTACAGTTATTCTTGACCAATCATCGAGTCGAAGACGGAAAGGTGGCTGTGTAACGAGATCTTCTGTTTAAAGTCGATCAACTTCAACTATCTTTCTATATCCTGCTTTCCCTTTGAGATTGATCCCGGAGAATTTACAATAGCCCATTGTGTTGCTCTAGTACGACATTAATTAAAAATACCAATACCATACCATTCCAATTCCTGGAAATGAGAGTTCAAAACTAAAAGCATGCTTTCACCTTTGTCTTGTACCTCACAAATTGAATGACATCGCACAATATGGATGATTATGTCTCCGATTATATCTTGAATTTCTAGGTCAAAGCAAGTTACTTTTTGCTCACTGCGCTTGCTAAATTTAATGTAGAACATTACAATAGCATAATCAACACAAAACGTTTAAAGCTGTCACGAACCGAGCAATCAGACATGGAACTAACACAAGCGTGTTAAACGGGACAAACCCCAAAAAGCTGTCCTTTGACATGATGAATTTGATGGTATGGTATTTGTAATTAACGTCGCACTGGAGCAATGCAACTAGCCGTGTGCGACGGTCCGGGATCAACCCCGTAGAGAAAGATTCGAGGACAATACCACGTAATTTCGAACCAAGGTCAAATGACAAGGTCACACATGAGCTCATCCCGCTCTGCAAACTTCCACAGGGGGGCGTCGTGGCTCAGTGGGTATGCCCACTGGAAAGCAACTTTCGAGTTACTCTCTGGTGGTGTTATCTGCTCTGTGTCAGTAATGCTTTCAATGTGTGTCAATTACTTGATATTGTGTCTTGTGTTAATTACTTGATATTGTATCTAGTGCAGCATGGCTATATACGGCCCTTGCGCCATAAAACACCCAAAGCAATAAACCAAACTTCCACACCACGCCATCATGAGGACATTTGAGGTCTCTACAGATTTAATGTGTACCATTCCCTCTTTGTAAATGGCGGTCTATGGTTGGATTCGAACTCACAATCCTCCTGTTGTTATTCCGTAACTCTCCCATGCCCCCACTAGCTCAGGTGTTGCTTCGTCATCTGACCGTAGTTCAAAATAACGAGGTGATGTCCTCGGATCTTTCCCTTAAGGGACTGATCCCGGACCGTCGTCAATAGCCCGTTGTGTTGCTCTAGTACGACGTTAACTTAAAGTTACCATTACCATTCGTGCCCTTACGACGAAATTGATGCGGAAACAAAGGTGCGACTTTATTTGTCAGAAGCAACAAAAATTCCCGAAAAGGCTGAGCTCTAGCATCATAAACATTTGTACCATACCTTAAAGTAAAAGGTTTCGTTAAAGGCAGCACTTATTTGCAGCACTTATTCTGTCTGAAATTTTTAGGTCTACAATATTATTTTCAGCTCACAGAATCGTTGCCTTAGATCCATAAAAGTATTTTTTTTAAACATTACGCAGAAGGGAGATTAAATTTTTAATCATACTCATATTAACACAAAAAGTCAAAAGCTGATCGACTTTTTATTCAGTTATCGTTGCTTACCCTGTTTAGTAAAGGTAACCATCAAAACATTTTTGTGCATTTTAATTTATGTCCAAAGTAATACTACACATATTATCTTAAATTGAGGCTCCGACAGGTTTAACTTTTTTTGCGAATGCGTTCCAGTCCCATGTTGTGTTATAATGCTTTTACGATTGTTGATTTTGTTAAATTTTTTGCAATTATAGTTAAAATATTGTGATTCAATGACTATTTTCAAAATGTAATGACTTATAATCAACTGCATAAATATGCGATCATTCATAAATCGTTTTTCAACAAACGAATACATTTCATATTTCTACGAAGCATGATTTTCGGATTATCCAAATGGTGGAAATGAGACCTAATGGGGTTTGTTGAATCAACGTGACAATAGAACAGCTATTGCCAACGGTAAAGGAGGAAAAAGATCGAGTACAACGCCTAGTATTTTGGACAACATCCAGATGAAGAGATCAACGCATGAGCTGCCACCCCACCCTCCAAACTTCCACACCACACCACACCAACTTGAGCACATTTGAGGTCACAACTAAATAAATTGCACCAGTTCCACGTTCACAACGGACTGTGGTTGGATCGAGTTCCAAACTCGCATACCTCCGGTTGTTAATCCGACTCTACTAACTGCGCAACCACATATCTGAGCCCTCACGGTATTCAAACCTTCCCTCCAAATAATTTTGATGATAACAATTTACTAAAAATACCATAGACTTCTAATATAAGTAGACTGAGCATCGCTATTGAGAAGAGCTTCGCAAAGCGTCCGCAACATGTTGTCAGTAGTCACGTGACTGCTCCACGAAAATTCAGCATGGATGCTTGATTTGGCCTTTTATCGCCTCTCTTGGTTAGCGATTCGATGAGTATAATACTGAGTATTTCTGGAATTTGAGTTACATTTAAAAAATTTTGGGCAATGCAAATGAATATTTACTTTTTCACTTCTGAATATATTTGAATTCGTATCACTTTTTAATGCTTTTAGTTTTATTATAGAATTAAGTTCTAATTGGGATTAAGGTTAGCCAGTATACTTAAGATAAATAAATTTCCGTCAATAGATTAATTTCATGTTTTATATATAGTTTTTCAACTGTATTAGGTGTGGAGAAATTATCTAATTTAATTTCAGAAAATATTTCAAACTTTTGGAAAAAATTATTGAGGTCAGCATGAGTTGGAATTAATTGAAAAATAAATACCCATATTTTGAAATAACTTACATTAATGTGCATGATATTGAATATGCATAATACTGAATGCTCCTTGAATTTGAGTTACATTTTACTATTGTTGGGCAATGCAAATTAATATTTACTATTACACTGCTGAATATGTTTTGAATTCATATTAATTTTTAATGTTTTTAGTTATTTGAGCGTTTTTGTAATTAACTGAATTTTTCATTGGGATTAAGGTTAACCAACACATTTACGAACAAAACAGTACGCTTGAGATAAATAAATTGCAGTCAATAGATTGCTCTCAGGTCAGGAGTTCAGATTAAAATTTGGTATAAGCATGAATAAATATTTTACTGATGCATAAAATAAAAATACTGAAAACAGATTAAAAGATTCCCTGTTCATATGACGTTTGGGTAACCATTAAAGCTTTCATTGATATTATGGATTCTTAATTGCTCACGTTTCCATAAACACAAATTTATTCAATGAGTTTCGCATAAAAATATTAACGAAAAAAGTTATACATATAGTCTTTAAGATTGAATGAAACTATTTTAAACCATACCCTTGATGTTAGCTATTTTGCAATTTTAGATTTCTGGTTCAAAAACTAATTAAGTTGCAAGACAATTTTTATGCTTTTAAGCATGTACAAAAGTTTGGTAAAGATTTTTATATAGAATTTTTATTACTTATTGTGTGTGAAATCAATATTTTATAAATACAAAAGATAAATAAGAAAGAGTAAACGAATGAAATTTATTGACACATTCATCACATTTTAAATGAATTAAAAGACAGAAACAAAATTCTTCGATTAATTAATTTAAACGAATTTCTTCTTTCGTTATCTTGGGAAAACTAATAAATGGAACAAAATAAAAATTTTAAATACATAAGAACTGAATAAATGAATTTTCAGCAGGTGCACATCTTTACAAGTTCTTATTACAAGTAAATATAAATTGTTTTACTTATAGTTCTAAAACAATCATAAATACAAATTCACAATTATAATACGGCTTAGAAAATGCTTTAATCCTATTTCTAACAAATTAAAATTTATTTAATATATAATTAGAAGTTTCAAACGTTATATATTATTTTAAATATTATTCTTATGTAATTACAGTTTGCACAGATGGGTGGATACAAAACAATTTTTCTCAGCAAGAAAAATAATTTATGTGATGTACTTAAATTGATGTTACCAAATTCATAACATTTTTATCGTGAGACACGAAAGAATATAGTACTCTTAGTTGCCAAAACATAATCGCCAAGAAAGAGAACGATTTCGCACAAGTTTTTACATTTCGGTTAACTATTTTTAATATTTTAAGACATTATAAATTTCAATTTACAATTAGAAACACACTCCACCCGTTATTTTGTGTTTCAAACATTATTTTAGATACATACTGATTGCAAATGTATGAAATCTTTTCATAGAACGGGAAATGTCCGCAGGTTGTATTTATTAATTTCTAAGTTAGAATATCCATTTTAAGCATACTACAGGGTGTCCTAAAAGTTCCTGTGCTGACGATTCGTGAATTTATTATACAAAATCCAAAGACTTTAAAACAATTATTTTTATGCTAATGGTGAAAAGCACTTTTAACACATAACGTAGGAAAAAAAATATGAACTTACATTTGGTTATCGTTGACTGTACGATCCCTCTTGGCGACTTTTCAAACAAAATCGCCAAATTTAAGAGGGCGTTGATAAATAAGCCACAAACAGCGAAATTCTCTGAATGCGTGATAAAATCATTTTGCCATTAAAAACAAAATGACGTGGAACTTTATCATCGCACAACTTGAGTGCGAAGAAAATCAAATGATAAAAATTAAAGCGCCGATAAAAATATAAGCAGACGATAAAATTCAATAATTAAAAAAAAACACGGGCAATAATTTTTTTTTTTAAAGTTGAAGCACGGGAAGTTTTAGGTCAATCTGTAGAAAGTATTGAAAAATACAAATGTGAAATAAATGTTTTTCGCTCACCTGTGAAATGTAATGTTTCCACCTTTAATAATTTGGAGTTACATTCATATATGCATAACTGTAGATCCATTTTAACTTGAGTATTCAATGCATTTGCTACTTGCTAAGGAAGAAGGAATGCGCAAACAATATGCGCGAAGAGAGAAGGAGTCACGTGACTGCTGATTTTGGTCATATGATCATGCGGACATAAAAAGGTTGCCATAGCTCACTCTACTATTATATCTCCTCTATGAAAAATACATGCTGAAATTGTTCTAGTCAACGTAAGTCGAACTTCTGTTAATCACTCAAGTAAAACACGTTTAAACACTGAGAACATTGAGCCACATCGAAATCATCTTCTGAATACTGTGTCATCGCCCCAAAATGATAACGTGAAAACCCTAATACCTAAGATAATTAAGGAGGAGAAGATATTAATACCTAAGATAACTAAGTTTTTATTATTTAAAGAACATTAACATCAATACACCAATACATAAAAGTATGATTATCACATAAAGAATCCAGCACGGTGACCAAACGTCACTCTCTCTTTTGGCTCGCTCTAACATCGTATCCAACGTGCTCTGCCACAGTCCAAAAGTTACCCAACGGTAAAAGCAAAAACTAATCAGAGATGATCTGGACGAACACCATCTTCAGAGAACCTTCTATTTCACCTGTTCTTCTCAAGTCACTGTAAAGCGCGCGACGCAAGAACATCAGTTGGTGCGAAACTATAATCAATCAAAATACATTCGGTATCCCAAAATTCCGATGTCACAGTGGATTCAAAAAATTTCCTTTCACCTGGCTGAAATATCCATTCCCACAAAAGTTTTAGAGTGTCGCTATTTTGTTCTTCCTTAAACTGCTCCGCCGACACATTCTCCAACCTCGTCTCTACTTCTGTCCTGTCGGGAATATCTATCTCTTCCTCAACCTGCCTCCGAGGCTTCCTTTGATCCTCATATTCATTCTTCGAACCCGATTTTTCCTCTCCCTTCTCTATGGTACTGCACTCATCAGCCTCTTGCCTTTGACTGCGCGTAACAACCGTGTTCACCGCAATATGTTTACCCCTAATTTCTTTCATGAGCTCTGCCGTTTTGTTCCCAAATAGACAATACCCCTGTTCTAGCTCTGTGGGCTTCACGTCGGCTTTCGAAATCACAGTGCCAAAATCTTTGATTGTTACCTTCGCCAATGCGAGGCATTTACACTCATTATATAGGGCCAGTATCCCGTAATAACTTTGTAACAAATAATCGACGAACCAAGAAGGAGTTGTCCAATTGTGATAAAAATTGGTGGATGTGAAGAACATACATAGAAAAACAAATGTTTAAAATTTCAGAACAATTGACCGATTTATTTCAGAGTTTGACCGTTACAAAGGGAGGAAGTCAATAATGCATTGGTTCACCTCTGACCTGGATGCAAGCTGTGACCCGGCGTGACATAGACTGAAAAAGTTCTCGGATGGTGTCTTGCGGAGTTTGTTGCCAAATTGTTGCCAACTGTCGGGCTAAATGGTCAACATTCCGAGATGATTGCAATCGCCTTACCGTAACGTCCCAAATGTGCTCTATGGGAGAGATCGGGAGACCTAAGCTGGCCCAGGAAATGTTCGGAAAGCTTTTAAAAAAATGCATAGCAACTGTGACGTGTGCAGCCGGGCATTATCTTGTTGAAAAGTGTCCGGGGTGTCGCAAAAGGAACGGTAACACAACCGGCCGTAGAATGTCATTTAAGTACCACTATGCTGTAAGTGTTCCAGAAATGACTACAAAGAGGTTCGGCTATCAGAGAAGGCACCCCAGATCATAACGCTCTGTTGTGGGCATGTGTGGCAGGATCTCCACGCTGCCCTGGACGTCTCCAGACTTGTCTGCGGTTGTCGTCAGGACACAGTTGGAAACGGAACTTGTCACTAAAGACTATACGTCCAATTTAAATCCAATCCGGTTATAGAGTATAATTGCGCTGTATACAGGGTGGTCCCGAATTCATGGTACAAACTTTAATGGTAGGTACAGGACATTGTAACAATGATTTATTGTATAGGAATGTATAGTCGCAAGTGACGCGGTGAGGCGAAAATAGGGGAAATAAAAGGAAAGAGAAATGGAGTGATCGGTTGGTATCATTGCCGGTAGAGGGCAGTAGATGTCTAGCCGCTGTTGAACATGATGCATCGCAGTAGGGAAAAGCGCCATTCACAATTGTGCTGCCGTAGACGATGGGTGACTTTACGTATGCAGAAAAATCAGACATGCATTACATGTACGGCCGTGCAAATGGTAACGGCAGAGCTGCGTTACGAATGTATCGCGCGGAGTATCCTGATCGACGAATGCCGGATCATAGAATTTTTCAACGGTTACATCGTCAACTTTGTGAAACAGGTGCGTTCGACGTCAACAGACATGGCGCTGGTCGAGTAAGAGCTGTACGCACTCCAAGGCTGGAAGAAAGCATCTTGAACATTGTGGCTGATAGACCCGAGTCAAGCACAAGAACTGTTGCGCGTGACGTAGGTGTGAGTCATCAGACTGTATGCAGAGTGTTAAACGAAAATCGCTTACACCCCTTCCATTTTCAGAAAGTACAAGCATTGAATCCGGCAGATTATCCTCGCCGCGTGAACTTCTGCCTGTGGGTGATGCAGCAATGTGCGTTGCAGCCGGATTTCGTAGATTATGTGCTATTTACAGATGAAGCGACATTTTCACGCGAGGGTGTCTTTAATGCGCACAATTCCCATGTGTGGGCAACCGATAATCCACATGCAACGCGTCGACATGCGTTTCAACAACGTTTCAGTATTAATGTGTGGGCTGGTATTGTGAACGACTTTTTGATTGGCCCATACTTACTACCCACGCGGCTCACTGGCGGAAGCTATCTTATTTTTCTGAAAGAAGTGTTACCACAACTGCTGCATGATGTTCCGATCGCCATTCGTAACCGCATGTGGTTTCAGCACGATGGGGCGCCAGCACACTTCAGCATTGATGTACGGAATTAACTGAATGCCACGTTTGGTACTCGATGGATTGGGCGTGGTGGACCAGTCCCTTGGCCACCCCGATCTCCCGATTTATCGAGCCTCGATTACTTTTTATGGGGACATCTAAAGCATCTTGTTTATGAGACTCCAGTTGACTCAGATGAGGATCTCGTCGCTCGCTTATCTGTAGCTGCTGCAGGTGTGCGTGAAATACCAGGCATCTTTGAACGTGTACGCCAATCGCTCCACCGACGCTGTCAAGCATGTATCGATACTGGTGGACGCAATTTTGAACAATTACTGTAAACATGACACTTGTCAACAACGCTTTCAATAAAATCTTTGTTTTTCCTTTCGGCCGTTATTTCCCCTGTTTTCGCCTCACCGCGTCACTTGCGACTATACATTCCTATACAATAAATCATTGTTACAAAGTCCTGTACCTACCATTAAAGTATGTACCATGAATTCGGGACCACCCTGTATAATTTATTTCCGTTTATTAAAAATGCGGTTTAAAACATTATCCCATATTTACATCTCCATCTAAATGATTCATTATATCGCTAGACCCTCTCCTTCTTAAATCCGGACACTCTGACATAGTATGCTCTACTGAAATGCTATATTCTACTGCTGAAACTGAAGCAATTTATCGGTTTCTACCTCAAACTTACACTTTTTGAAAGAACTAGGGGTCCTGCCCCCTGCTCGCTAACGCTCGCCAACCCCCGGAGGATTGCTTCGCAATCCTCATTGGTTCGCTGCGCGAACCTATGCTCGCTTCGCTCGCCTCAATGAAGACATGTGTCCTAGCAAAAGGGATTGTTTACAAAATATGTGACAAAAAAAAAATGTTTTTCAAATCTAAATTTGCTGTATTACAGAAAAAATATATACAGTATCTCTAAAATCAGAATTCAAATGAAAACTTTGTGCAAATTTTGGCTCGAAATGTGAGCGTTGCTTTGAAAATTGAATACCCAGCATGTTGTTTGTGTATACATTTTCCCAGCACTCAAACGACCCACCCACACTTTTTCATTGAGTTTGTTGCCGAAAGTTGTAGAGCAAGCGTCTTGTTGAACTATAATTGTTGGCCCTGAAAAGGACCGTTTTTTAAATGGCCCTTTTTTTTTTCAAGAAAATTTCATCCGATAACGCTATAAATTCAATCGATGCGCGAGACTTCGCGATAAACAAACAATCGTATAGTGTTGCCAAAACGCGATTACAAATAACGTCTTTTTTGCGTGCCACGTAAGAGAATTATATATATAGATTTGTATGCGAGTGATCCTTCTTCACGGTCCCCTTCTGACTTACTAGTCTCATCACTTTTAAGTATGGAACCAAACTGCCCGTTATATTGTTTTCTATTCCAAACTTTACTATCCATTCTCCGACAAAAGCCGCACGCTTTTTAGTACCAATCACATTTTTCTGCTAGGGAGGATGCTGTTTTTTTTCGTCCCATTCGACTAGAAATTTGTCTCTAATTTCGAATGAAACTCTTTTTTTTTTTTTTTAACCTGTTCCGTAAGAATAAACTCCTTAAGGGATTCATATTCCTTCTCATCTACAACCTCCAACCAAGTATCTAAATAACCCCTTAGTTCGTATACTAGATCAGACCACAATGCACCTGACTTTCTCTGATGGGTTTCGAATTTTGTTTTTAATGCCCCTGCTCTCCTAGCATAAACCTTTTTAACAGATGTTTCTTTATGTACTGGTAATCATCGCCTATTTGTGGCGATTCTTTTACAGTTAATTTTGCGACATGCATGGGCAATAACGGAATAAGTTGAGAAATGTATCTTGATTTCTCAAGTACCGCTTTTAGCGCTTGCCGTTCAAAAATTATCAAAAAGAAAGTTATATCAGTTAATTTCGGTACTAAATCTTCTATACTAACTATTTTATGTCTATTTTAACTCAGCAGAGAAATAGTGGAAGCCACAGAGCTATTTTCTGCACTGTGTTGTATTCTCAACTTTTCTAACTCAGAGTCTCTCCTCCCTCTCTAACCAATCCTGTGTTCTCTCTCTTTCCCTCTCTAATCTATAGTTCTCTCTTTTTTCCTTCTCAACTCTATCATGTTCTTTCATGTCCAAAATCTTTTCCCCTAAACAATCTTTCGCAAATCTCTCATCGTAATATCGTAATGCGGCGCCTTCAAAGTAACCTCAATTACCCTCCTTTTCTAATCCGCCCCCTCCCCCATTGGACACATTAGTCTCACACACACACACACACACACACACACAAACTCTTCTGCAACTAAGAGCAAACTCTACCAACACAGGACCAGGAATATTTTGTCGTTGAACACAGCACCAGTAACCGGCTGTTATAAAGTTCTTTATGCTCCGGGCACCCACAAACAAGCCTTCAAGAAGTCTGGACGATATCACGTGTTTAAACTAACACTGTGCATTTATCTGTAGTTGTACAAGTGACACACTCGTGTATCTTATTTATCTATATTCTTTTATCCCATCAAGCTCCCATCAAATTTAGCTGTGGTATCGTCGCCACAAAACGGTTGCGTGAAAACAGTACGTATCGTACGAAAGGAGAAGACATTCAACAGCTAAGATATTTAAATTTTTAATATTTCTATAATATCTATAAATAAGATATTTAATAATTTCTATAAATAAGATATTTAATAATTTCTATAAATAAGATATTTAATAATTTCTATAAATAAGATATTTAATAATTTCTATAAATAAGATATTTACTAATTTCTATAAATAAGATATTTAATTTTTTAATATATCACAGTCCAGAACTGGACCAAGTGTCATTATCTCATCTGGTTCTGTCTAACGTCGTTTCCAACATGTTCTGTTGTTCAAGAATAACCCAACGGTTAAGTCAAAAACCAATCAGACATAATCGAGACGGACACCACCTGCAGATGCCGCTCTACATTTCACCTGCTCTTCTCAAGTCGTCGTAAAGCGTGCGAAGCAAGAACAGCAGTTGGCGCCAAAATATAACAATTCAGAATACATTGGGCATTCCGAAATTCCGATGACACAGTGGAGTAGGCACCTGCCTTGCAAGTGACCCTTCCTAAAGGTCAAGCACAATGGAAGTTCGCATGACGTAACAATGCGTCCAAGTCGAAATATGATTTAACAACACAAATTTGATCTCGAATAAGACCTGATACAAAATTGATTGTCAAATTGATACAAATGATTATCAGTAGTGTAAGCTTTAGGGCGACTGAAACACCATGACCCTATATGCTTCTCCCTCTATAGCTTAGCATCACAATAGATGCCAGGTCTATAAAAAGATGTGAAACATTCCATTAAGAGAGGAATAGGTAGGGTGGTATTTTAATTAATGTCGCACTGGAGCAACACAATGAGCTATCAAGGACAGTCAGGGTAAGGTAAGGTAAGGTAATTTTGGTTAACGTCGTACTAGAGCAACACAACGGGCTATTGACGACGGTCCGGGATCAGTCCCTTAAGGGAAAGATCCGAGGACAACACCTCGTAATTTTGAACCACGGTCAGATGACGAAGCAACACCTGAGCTGGCACCCCACTCTCCAAACTTCCACGCCAACCCAACGTGAGGACTTTCGGCTACGATAGATTTAAGATGCACCAACCGCCTCTACACCATACGTTTACAAGCCTCCATGCCCGGACCCGGATTCGAACCAGGAACCTTCCGATCTAGAGGCTAACACCTTAACCACTATACCGGTTGGTCGGCGACAGTCAGAGATCAAACCCGAAGATAAAGAGAGAAAGAAACGGAGAGACTGAAAAATTGCAAGATGCTATAACCTCCATCACACATCATTAGCATTCCAAGGAAACGACACAAAAAAATTTTACCGTAGATTGTACAGAAATCAAATCCTTAAAACTATCTTCTTAGATGCTGATACTGCGTAAGGGTAACGTAATTGGTCCATTCTGAAGTAGTCTGTTTTCAAATGCAGACTACCTAGATATGACTATGTTTATATCCTTTGTGTACATACAATTTTTTGTAACAGTCAATGCTAAACCCACCTGTTGGTTATCTTGACGAGCATATCGTCATTAGCAAAACTGACCATATCTTGATTGGCAATCAAAATTTTGATGACGAGATATTTTGTCATTGGCAAAATTGTTCAGATCTTGATGGACGAGATATCTAATCTAAACCACTTGAAGGGTTAACTTTGCCAATGTAATTGATTACGAATTACTATGCGCAGTCGGAAGAATAGTCACTTGAAGGTTACTCGTGTAACCTTACCTGATGATTTGTACAATAAATAAGCACTTTTGACAATTGAATCAAAAAGTGTTTCAGACTGATTTCCATACACTTGGTTATTAAAACTCATACATTTGACATGAAGCTTTTACAGCCTAATTCCGTAGCTAAGTTATCCATCTGCCGATATACGGACACTTATTCTGCATGAGTTTGACACATCGTGACCAAGAAAAGTCAGATATTTCAACAAAGATAAAAGCCAGGATTTAAGAAAGTTGCAAAAAACCTAACAATGCGTTGGCAAACAATAGAAATGCACAGGGAAAAAATGATCGAAAAACATTTCGTGTATCTCAATATTGCATGATTTTCAAGAATAAATGGCAATATAAAATTGAATTTGTGTTTTTTTATTTTTTTTTATTATTATTTTTTTTTAATTATTTATTATGTTTTGTGATGTACGTGAAACATCTAGCAACGAAAGAGAACGCACTCTTCCACAGAAATGAGTTAATCGCCAAAGATAAGCAGAAATCACGAAGTTATAACAGCCAACATAAAATGAGATAAGCTATCTCAGGGCGAGACGCTTAAATATTTAAATATACATAAGAGATTAGTAATATGGCACGTTTTTCAACGGCTAACATACCTTTTTCTTTAAGGACTCCTCCAAGGTCGTTTTTCGAATGTTATCCGCAAAATTTGTCAATAAGCTATTCATGACAGGCTGACAAGCTAGCTTGTGTTGGGGCAATCACATAGGGGGTTGGGTACTTGATACTGGAGCCCGAGAGCTAAGAAGATATAGGAAAATCTGTAAAATACCTTTACATTGTAATGATATTGTACAAAAGAAAAGTTAAAATGTTCTATATTTCTGCAAGTTAAACATAAAGTATTTGGAATATACATATATGCATTCAAGTGCTACATGAGTTTAATTTTTATTGCGCGCATGCAGATGGCTACTAGTGTGCTTGTGAACGTTGTATTTTGATATTATATTTATAAAACTATGAGCAAACTATTATGATTTTTTGTGAATGTATTTTTAACTATGCGCTTACAAACTGTAGCCTTGCTATGGAATGTGATAAAAAGTTAAGTTAGGTATGTAGGTAATTTAATTAACGTAGTACTGGAGCCAGGGCACCCACATAGGTGGTGGTGCCGTCGCCATGGCAACGGAGCCAATGGGTCAGGGAGCCTTCAAAGGGGTAAAAAAATGCTATAAAAAATTCATAAAACTGGCGACGATGTTTAAAATAACATTTTCGCATGTCAAATTAAAATGTAAAAAACACTAAAATGTAGCATTCTCCATAAGAAAACCAAGAAAAATGTAAAATAATTTAATCATGTTTGTTTTTCTAAGTTCTATTTTAGTTAGTTGTTTGGATTTTTTTATTTCAATTGTAAAATTGTACATATACAAGGAATATTTTGTTTTTGCGGATATTAAAACGGATGTTACTTATAACTATGTTTATTAACCAAATGTTTATTGTTGTTTATTCAACACCTTTTTACCTAAATGTCTTGTTTGTTGTATGGTATATCGTATATATGTCATCCCTATAAACCTATCTGGAGTATGTTTTAGGATTAAACAATGGAAAATATGCTTAAAAAGAGAATTCAAAATGTCACTGTTCAAACATAAACAGTGTAAAAAATAGGGAAGGTGGGAGAGGGACCCGTCATTTCATCTGGTAATGGGGCACACAGATTGGCGTAGGGGGCCTGACTGGAGCAACACAACGGGCTATTGATCAATCCTCCAAGGGAAAGAACCAAGGACAACGACACGTAATTATGAACCACGGTCAGATGACGAGACAACATCTGATCTGGCACTCCACTTCTCCAAACCTCCACACCACACCAACAAGATGACATTTGACGCTACAACAGATTTAACGTGCATCAGCTCCCTTGGTACACGACGGTGTTTGATTGGATTCGAACTCACAACCTCCGGTTGCCAATCCGTTACTTTTTCCAGCCAGGCTACCTGGCCCGATAGAAAGTTAATTTGTTATACGGGAATGGTAGGTAAGTACTTGAATTAATGTCGCAGTGGAGCAACAGAGCGGGTTATTGGCGACGTTCCGGGATCCTTCTAGAAATAAAAGATCCAAAGACAACACTGCCATTTTGAACCACGGTCAAATGACGAGTCATAGCAGAACGGGCACTCCCCTCTCTAAAATTCCACTCCACGCCAACGTGATGACATTTGAGGCCACGGCAGTTTTAACGTGTACCAGCCGCCACGTACATTTCTGGGCGCAGAATTATATTCAGTGTTCTGCAACACAACTCCAAGCAATTGCAATTGTTCTGCAGGCATTTTGTCCGAATTTTGAAAACTGCAGTAAAATAAAAAAACAGACGTAAAACACAATTATCGGCTAAACATGTATTACATATTCATAATAAAACACACCAAAATTAATTAATTTACATTATTTTAAACCGAGGCATACTATCAGAATTTGTAATTATGTCGATAACTTTCGAATTTAAATATTTTGGCATTGACATAGAGAAGATGTATAATTTATAAAGTGCTTGCGGTAATTTGGGCGGTTGGTCCGTATCTAGAAAAGAAAAAAAAAGGTGTTTGAAGGAGCGTGCTTTGCACTGCAGAACATCGTAACTTATAATTTTAAAAAATCAGCCAAATTTTGATAAAATTAAGGAAAAATTGTTCTGAAAAGACTTTGTTATGCGACGTAAGTCGCAGTTTTAAGCACTTTCAGCTCACGGGCACCAGCCCCCACGTGCACGATGGTCTTTAATTGGATCGAGTTTTGAACTCGCAATCCTCTGGTTGCTTCTAACCGGGCTACAGCGGTTCTCATGTGGGATTGGGAATCCACTTGGACTGATATTGGCTTTAGAAGGGCAAACTAGTGTTTTCAATCAAACTCGATAATAATGTCAACCAGTCAATAATTAGTCCAACACAATGATACGTGCTTTTTTCCAATTCCACGTGACGAGGTGCCAGCTAAGTTGTTCTTGTCATCTGTCAGTGGTAAAAAATTGCGTGGCGTTGTCCTTAAATCTTCCCCTTCGGAAAAGATTCCGGACCGTCGGCAATTGCCCGTTGTATTTCTCTTGTGTGTCGTTAATTAACTACCTACCTACCGAATACCACGTGACAGAAATTCAAACCAGGCGATCGGGAGAAATAGCATAAAGCTACGTGCATATACTCAGTCTATTTCGATGATTTCACGTTCCTACCATCGAACCTGGCAATAGGATCCTTTGGTGGGAATATTGCCCCAACAAGACAATTTAAAGATTTGAAATTGCGCTGCATTCGTCACCGCGAAGAGAAACTACGTAATACTGTTTCTGACAATAGGCTGTGTGAAGGGTAGATGGAAAATAAATATTTTCGCCATAAAGTGGATTTCCGAAATCTTCATTTAAATATATTTATAAATTCATGTCTAGACGGCATTTGCTTTCTTGAGACGAAGATTCAGTTGAAGCAGACACGGTTCCATTCACTGGTATCGGGAAGTTCAAGCATGGTATTAAAAAAATTATGAGTAGAACTTTGGTGTGTATGAATGTTATTGTGTGTTGCTATAAATGATACGTGTTCCATATTTAATTTATTTACAATTTACGTAACTTCATTGTAAGACGAACGCTAGCTGTCAACATTAGACATCCCTATTTCTGATTAGGAACAAGAATTATTAGACGATTAATACTAAATAGATATAAGCAGAAGCATATGTGCTTGGGCACATTCTAGATCCCATGTTCTCGTTCGTATAATAGTCTGAGTTTGAGTTTACCACAGAACATACAAAAAGTCCTAAAATGCCATCAATAGAATTCGTTCATCAAAATGAAGCTACGTAGATAAGTACATTGGAAAGTGGTTAATGACGTTTTCCTAATAATGTAGAGCATAGGCGAGGATTTCATTTGCCTCTTTCTCATCAAACAATAACTTCTCTAGCTCAACTAGACATCCAAACAATTATTCGCGACCTACCAAAAATAGACTTGAGTCTCATACCTAGCGAATCCGTGTTTTAAAGTAATATACTGGCTTATCAATGAATCTCATATTCAATCATGGGCGCACTCTGGTAGGTATGTAGGTATTTTAATTAACGTCGTACAGAAGCAAAATAACGGGCTATTGACGACGGTCCGGGATCAATCTCAGAAGGAAAAAAACTGTGGACAACACCACGTAATTTTGAACCACGGTCAGATGATGAGGCAACACCTGAACTGAAACCCCACTCTCCAAACTTGGGCGCACCTAAGATTTACATCGGGAGAGGGGGGGGCAACGTTTGCTTCGTAAGCTCTTTATTTAGGGGATGATTTAAAAATGTCTTTGAAACAGAGTAGTTTTATAGAGTGTTTACCCAGAGATTAGTTCTAGAGTGTTTACTCAGAGATTAGTTCTAGAGTGTGTTCCCAAGAGATTAAGAGTTTATACCTTAGCACTTGTTTTATAGCGTGCCCTCAAAAGTCTAGTTCTGAGTGTGCTACCTAGTAAATACATTGCTTGACAATTGCTAAGGAACAAACACAATTTTTAATATAATTAATATTTTAATTGATTGCAGAAACGAAACTTAGTATATATTTAATTAAGATACTATGGATTTTGTAGAATGCAAAATGTTTCAAATTTTGGCACATGGAAAAGCAAGATAATAAAAAGAAAAAAATCTGCTCCTTAGAGCAATTTCCAAAGTCTCGAAAAATGTTAGTTCTATCCGAAGTCATGACAGATATAGTCACTAATAAGAAAGAAGGCCTCCTTGTACACTAATGCACATTTAGCATCTGATATGCATGCTCTCCACTAAACAGTCGAGGATATTGTTGGTGGATATTGTCCCATTCCTCTTTCAAAGCAATTTTGACCACCTTCACAGTTTGTGAGTGGGTGATTTCTTTCTGAAACCCAAGCATGTTCAATAGGATGTAAGTCGGTGAATACGCAAGCCATTCCATACGCTCAATATATTCGCATTCTAGTGTCTCAGAGACATCAACTGTCCTGTGTGGGCATGCATTGTCAGCCGTGAACAGGAAGTTTGGACCCACTGCACCCCGAAATAAACGACCATGACCCAGTAGAATTTCCGTGCAATAACGCTGTGATGTAAAGGCACCAGCGTCAAAGATGCGTAGCTGTGTTCTGCCATTATGCATAATGCTTGCCCACGCCATGACTCCTCGGCCATAACGATCAACTTCACGAGCATTCTGTATTGTGTAACGGATTTCTCTCTCTCTCCACAGTAGTTGGTGTCCAGAATCCCTCTTCACGGTGAATCGGGATTCGTCGGAGAACATGACTCTGGACCATTGTTGATGATTCCAACGAATATGTTCTTTACACCAGCGTAACTTTTCCCGACGATGGCGTGGTTGTAACGGAACAGGCTTCCGAGCATACAAGCGAACTTCATTTAATCCCCGAGCAATTGTTTTGGTGGATACACGAGTGCCGGTAGCGGTTGCAAGCTCTGAACCAATCTGTCCCGGAGTGATATGTTTCTTCCTTAATATGCTTTATATTGCTGTTAGGGATACATGTGCGTCTTCTCTGGGTGTGGCGCTCCTAACACGACTACCAACATGCTTTCTCAAAGCATTTTCACCTTCTGCGGCTCTTTATTACAGCGAAATAACGCTTTTTGACACGCATTGCTGCGGCTACTTGGGTGACACTTTGCCCAGCTTTGAGCCTCCCCAACTGCTCGCCCACGGTCAAATCCACTCGGATGATGCCTTACGGACATTCTCCACTTGATACTTGCATCACAAGTCGGAATTTATCTAAATGGCTTTCAAAACCTTAAATCGTGATTTTCTGTAGATACTTTACTGTTTGAAATTGCAATTAATAAGCAGCTCGTGTGCGCTGTCTTCTATACAGATAAGAGACCTTGCTCTACAGCACCCTTTGCACTTACATTTTCTACGATTGAGCGGCTTTCCGAATCGCAGTTTTGCATAAATCGGTTGCTCCTTAGCAATTGTCAAACAGTGTAGTTTTAGAGTGTGTTAACGAGAGAGTAGTTTTAATGGCTTTCAAAACCTTAAATCGTGATTTTCTGTAGATACTTTACTGTTTGAAATTTCAATTAATAAGCAGCTCGTGTGCGCTGTCTTCTATACAGATAAGAGACCTTGCTCTACAGCACCCTTTGCACTTACATTTTCTACGATTGAGCGGCTTTCCGAATCGCAGTTTTGCATAAATCGGTTGCTCCTTAGCAATTGTCAAACAGTGTAGTTTTAGAGTGTGTTAACGAGAGAGTAGTTTTAATGGCTTTCAAAACCTTAAATCGTGATTTTCTGTAGATACTTTACTGTTTGAAATTTCAATTAATAAGCAGCTCGTGTGCGCTGTCTTCTATACAGATAAGAGAACTTGCTCTACAGCACCCTTTGCACTTACATTTTCTACGATTGAGCGGCTTTCCGAATCGCAGTTTTGCATAAATCGGTTGCTCCTTAGCAATTGTCAAACAGTGTAGTTTTAGAGTGTGTTAACGAGAGAGTAGTTTTAATGGCTTTCAAAACCTTAAATCGTGATTTTCTGTAGATACTTTACTGTTTGAAATTTCAATTAATAAGCAGCTCGTGTGCGCTGTCTTCTATACAGATAAGAGACCTTGCTCTACAGCACCCTTTGCACTTACATTTTCTACGATTGAGCGGCTTTCCGAATCGCAGTTTTGCATAAATCGGTTGCTCCTTAGCAATTGTCAAACAGTGTAGTTTTAGAGTGTGTTAACGAGAGAGTAGTTTTAATGGCTTTCAAAACCTTAAATCGTGATTTTCTGTAGATACTTTACTGTTTGAAATTTCAATTAATAAGCAGCTCGTGTGCGCTGTCTTCTATACAGATAAGAGACCTTGCTCTACAGCACCCTTTGCACTTACATTTTCTACGATTGAGCGGCTTTCCGAATCGCAGTTTTGCATAAATCGGTTGCTCCTTAGCAATTGTCAAACAGTGTAGTTTTAGAGTGTGTTAACGAGAGAGTAGTTTTAATGGCTTTCAAAACCTTAAATCGTGATTTTCTGTAGATACTTTACTGTTTGAAATTTCAATTAATAAGCAGCTCGTGTGCGCTGTCTTCTATACAGATAAGAGACCTTGCTCTACAGCACCCTTTGCACTTACATTTTCTACGATTGAGCGGCTTTCCGAATCGCAGTTTTGCATAAATCGGTTGCTCCTTAGCAATTGTCAAACAGTGTAGTTTTAGAGTGTGTTAACGAGAGAGTAGTTTTAATGGCTTTCAAAACCTTAAATCGTGATTTTCTGTAGATACTTTACTGTTTGAAATTTCAATTAATAAGCAGCTCGTGTGCGCTGTCTTCTATACAGATAAGAGACCTTGCTCTACAGCACCCTTTGCACTTACATTTTCTACGATTGAGCGGCTTTCCGAATCGCAGTTTTGCATAAATCGGTTGCTCCTTAGCAATTGTCAAACAGTGTAGTTTTAGAGTGTGTTAACGAGAGAGTAGTTTTAATGGCTTTCAAAACCTTAAATCGTGATTTTCTGTAGATACTTTACTGTTTGAAATTTCAATTAATAAGCAGCTCGTGTGCGCTGTCTTCTATACAGATAAGAGAACTTGCTCTACAGCACCCTTTGCACTTACATTTTCTACGATTGAGCGGCTTTTCGAATCGCAGTTTTGCATAAATCGGTTGCTCCTTAGCAATTGTCAAACAGTGTAGTTTTAGAGTGTGTTAACGAGAGAGTAGTTTTAATGGCTTTCAAAACCTTAAATCGTGATTTTCTGTAGATACTTTACTGTTTGAAATTTCAATTAATAAGCAGCTCGTGTGCGCTGTCTTCTATACAGATAAGAGACCTTGCTCTACAGCACCCTTTGCACTTACATTTTCTACGATTGAGCGGCTTTCCGAATCGCAGTTTTGCATAAATCGGTTGCTCCTTAGCAATTGTCAAACAGTGTAGTTTTAGAGTGTGTTAACGAGAGAGTAGTTTTAATGGCTTTCAAAACCTTAAATCGTGATTTTCTGTAGATACTTTACTGTTTGAAATTTCAATTAATAAGCAGCTCGTGTGCGCTGTCTTCTATACAGATAAGAGAACTTGCTCTACAGCACCCTTTGCACTTACATTTTCTACGATTGAGCGGCTTTCCGAATCGCAGTTTTGCATAAATCGGTTGCTCCTTAGCAATTGTCAAACAGTGTAGTTTTAGAGTGTGTTAACGAGAGAGTAGTTTTAATGGCTTTCAAAACCTTAAATCGTGATTTTCTGTAGATACTTTACTGTTTGAAATTTCAATTAATAAGCAGCTCGTGTGCGCTGTCTTCTATACAGATAAGAGACCTTGCTCTACAGCACCCTTTGCACTTACATTTTCTACGATTGAGCGGCTTTCCGAATCGCAGTTTTGCATAAATCGGTTGCTCCTTAGCAATTGTCAAACAGTGTAGTTTTAGAGTGTGTTAACGAGAGAGTAGTTTTAATGGCTTTCAAAACCTTAAATCGTGATTTTCTGTTGATACTTTACTCTTTGAAATTTCAATTAATAAGCAGCTCGTGTGCGCTGTCTTCTATACAGATAAGAGACCTTGCTCTACAGCACCCTTTGCACTTACATTTTCTACGATTGAGCGGCTTTCCGAATCGCAGTTTTGCATAAATCGGTTGCTCCTTAGCAATTGTCAAACAGTGTAGTTTTAGAGTGTGTTAACGAGAGAGTAGTTTTAATGGCTTTCAAAACCTTAAATCGTGATTTTCTGTAGATACTTTACTGTTTGAAATTTCAATTAATAAGTAGCTCGTGTGCGCTGTCTTCTATACAGATAAGAGACCTTGCTCTACAGCACCCTTTGCACTTACATTTTCTACGATTGAGCGGCTTTCCGAATCGCAGTTTTGCATAAATCGGTTGCTCCTTAGCAATTGTCAAACAGTGTAGTTTTAGAGTGTGTTAACGAGAGAGTAGTTTTAATGGCTTTCAAAACCTTAAATCGTGATTTTCTGTAGATACTTTACTGTTTGAAATTTCAATTAATAAGCAGCTCGTGTGCGCTGTCTTCTATACAGATAAGAGACCTTGCTCTACAGCACCCTTTGCACTTACATTTTCTACGATTGAGCGGCTTTCCGAATCGCAGTTTTGCATAAATCGGTTGCTCCTTAGCAATTGTCAAACAGTGTAGTTTTAGAGTGTGTTAACGAGAGAGTAGTTTTAATGGCTTTCAAAACCTTAAATCGTGATTTTCTGTAGATACTTTACTGTTTGAAATTTCAATTAATAAGCAGCTCGTGTGCGCTGTCTTCTATACAGATAAGAGACCTTGCTCTACAGCACCCTTTGCACTTACATTTTCTACGATTGAGCGGCTTTCCGAATCGCAGTTTTGCATAAATCGGTTGCTCCTTAGCAATTGTCAAACAGTGTAGTTTTAGAGTGTGTTAACGAGAGAGTAGTTTTAGAGTGCGTTCCTAAGAGTTTTTTAGAGTGTGTACCCAGACACTAGTTTTAGAGTATCTTCCCACGGGACTACTTTTGATTGTATTCCAGGAGACTAATTTTGGAGTGTGTTTCCATGAGACTAGATTTAGAATGTGTTACCCAAAGACTGGTTTGGAGCATGTTACCAAGAGACTAGTTGTAGAGAGCGTGTTTCCGAGAGACTAGTTTTAGATAATACTACCTCAAAAGACAAATTGACTGAATAAAATAAGGATATTTTTTGCTTTTTCTACAATCTGGGAGGGGATTATACCCCCATAACTTCCTTTGTAGGAGCGCCCTTGGATTCCGCGTCCCACATCTTGAGAATTCTTGTTTCAAAGCAATACATCGGCTTATCAACAAAACTGATATTCAATGACCCTCTTAGCGCCTACTTCATAGTCGGTTTCACTGTCTCCCTGCATGTGTTTGTTGCTTGTAAGTATTTTTACAAACGGTATCGCCTTTGTTTCAAACATTCTATTTTAACGCACAAGTGTGAATGCTGCAACGCTTCAAAAGTGCATCCTTTCAGCGTAACAGTCGTGAAATGCCCCAGAAATTCATTTCCATAAAAACAATGCACGCTGTATAAAGCATATTTAGCAAAAAAAAGTAATTGTGATTTAAGAGAATTCTATGTAGCTCTCAACTCAGACATTTTGCTTGTTTTGTGTTTTTCTCTCCTAAACTTCCATCGAATACAATGAGATCGTACGTGTGTGACTAGACATTATTGTTTATTATTGAAAATCCATCAATAAAAGTCAATCGATGAATTCAAAGTTTTCCTTGCGAACAGAACAACAGAAATCTCTAAGCAATTTACGGTTCAATCATAGTACATTCAAATGCCTTTGTTCAAGATTGCATTTTACCTTCGTTTTAAATATTCTACATATATCAGAAACGTTTCGTTTTGTTCCGTTGGACTGTGAACGGTTATGTCTACGGATAATGAAAATCTCTACTAGTGGAAAGGGTACATTTCTCTTAAACTAGATCCGTGCTTTATAATATCTCCACCGAATGGTTTTGAATACTTCCACTGGACTTTTCGATATGGCTTTAGGAAAAAAATACTTTTTGTGCCAACAATTTGGCATGTTTTATGTCACCAAGGAAGGAGAAGAATTAAAGGGGAAAAAACGTTTTAGATTTAGAGGAAAATTATTTTAAAATTTTCGAAACGAACTATAAAAATAGAAAAGAATCTATAGCTGGTTTTTCTTTCAAAAGTTTTTCACCTATTTTTAACTCCGAATCTAAATCTCTAGCTTCAAAAAATTTACTGAGAAAACCTACTTTTTTCCCTCACACGGAACATAACGAAATCAAAGCACAATGAAACGGAAACGAAAAGAGCATTTCAAAATATTCAAGAACGAAAAAGAGCTGAAAATGTAAATTTCCAGCTTCGCGAGGTTTTCACGATTTTAATAAAGCTACTGCAACAGGATGCGACTTCACATTTTTGAAAATCTTTATTATACAACTTTACAGAAAATGGAAAATAATTGGAAAAAAGGCAAAAGGACCAATAAAAACAAAGGACGTTTGATGAAGGAATTGGAGGAAAAAAACATTTTAAGAACCAATGAAATCAGAGGATATTCGATGACGAAAGAGGGCCCAAAATGGAAATTTTAACTGCGCGAGGTAGCCATGATCTAAAATAGTGCGATTGCCTATGAATTCCTCAACTTATTACAATAAGCATTGCCACTAAAAAGTCTTTATATTAAAGCTATACCAACTTTTCTCACATTTAGTGTGACTCTTTCCTCATTCAATTGTTTTTATCAATTATCAATCATTCATGCAGTGGCATCAATAAAGAGTGTGATGGCCCAAGCCTCATAAGAGAGAGAGAGAGAGTTTCCCTATTTACCATACTATAAGTAGAGGTTTTTTACCTGTCGTCGTGAATACCTGTTGTACCCCATTGAGCCGATAATATTAGCGAAAGACAAAACTAAATTAAGTCATCCTCGAGAACCACCAGTGCTCAGAATGAACGATCTGTTTCTATAACGTCGTCCACCATAGATTTGGTGCAGGGTGTGACGGAAACAAAGCAGGCGCTTGGCGGAAAAGTTGAAAGGACGAAATGTCGTGATGCCGAGGGGGTCACGCCGACGCATAAGCCCAGCGCGCCAGACCGAGAGTTAGCGAGTCGACGGTCAAGAGTTAGATTTTACCGCGGAGGGAAAACGAAATAGTTTTGCGGCCCGCAGATAACGAACCCTAGGTCTGAAGTTAATTTCCGACTCTTCCAGAATCAGAGGAGACCGCAGAGACCTTTGTACCCGCCGCCGCCGACTCGCTAATGAAGTTCCCGGCGGAAGGGGAAAATTAACCGCCAATAGACAGACCGATTTGGAACCAGCCAACGGCGAGAGGACAAGTGTGACGAATGAAACGAGAGGGAAGCCCCAACAACCCCCATTGGACTTTCGGAGTCGAGAGAGAAGGGGAAAAGATTTCGATGAGAGAGGTCAACAGACCCGAGGGATCAAACTGACCTGAGGAAGTGGACACCTATTAAAGGTTTCCAATACCCCGTTCTCTGGAGAAGTGCTCATCCGAGCACTGGAAAAAGGCTAAGCTAGCCAGTGCTGGAGTCACGACTGCTGTTTGTGGACTCTCGAGAAATTCCCGAACCGGGAGTACGTCTATCAGACGTGAGGAAAGTTCAAACCTGAGCTGTTGGTCCAGTCCAGTGGAGCGGACGCATAACCTTTGTCTAGCGGATCGAATTTTCGAGCTCACCCAAGCTATGAAACCTTACTCGCCTGAGTAAGGACTGTAGATGGGCTCCCCCGAGCAAGATAGCCAACTAGGAGTCCCGAGGCCAAGGACAATTAATTCACTGTGCACGGCAAAATCAGTCTCCTGGACTCTACCTGTATAAATACGCGATCTACGTATCTGTCAAAACTGTTAGTAATTTTCTATCATAAATATATTAGCCCAGAACACAGCGAACGATCTCTTCTAGTAGACGACGCTACCATTTCCAACATGTCGCGAGGGGGAACTTAGAGCACCACCCAGATTCGGTGTCGTGAGAATCACCCAGCTTGGAGCCATGGTAGATAGAAAGATTGAAGAGAGGCGGATACCTACCATAAAAATATTGGAGCCCAAGAGGACTTGGCACCAGTTTTAAGGGTGTTTTGTTAAAACTTTTGAGGACAAAATAAAAAAAGTTGAAAAAATTACTTAAAAATCGATTTAGCGTATTTGGTAACTGCGAGTTCTTCAACACTAAGATTCGGAGGCGAAAGTTTACATCTCATCAACTGCAATACATTTGTAATTCGAAGATAATGCTTCCTTCAATCTATATATATAATTCTCTTACGTGGCACGCAAAAAAGACGTTATTTGTTGACGCGTTTTGGCAACACTGTACGATTGTTTGTTTACCACAAGGCCTCGCGCATCAATTGAATTTATAAGCGTTATCGGATGAAATTTTATTGAAAAGAAATGAATTTTAGCTGAGCTGTTGCAGTTTATAATAGAAATTTAAAAAAAGCGGAGGATCTTTTCAGGGCCATTTAAAAAACGGTCCTTTTCAGGGCAAACAATTATAGTTCAACAAGACGCTTGCACTACAACTTTCGGCAACAAACTAAATGAAAAAGTGTGGGTGGTTCGAGTGCTGGGGAAATGTACACAAACAACATGCTGGGTATTCAATTTCCAAAGCAACGCTCACATTTCGAGTCAAAATTTGCTCAAAGTTTTCATTTGAATTTTGATTTTAGAGGTGCTGTATATATATTTTCTGTAATGCAGCAATTTTAGATTTGAAAAACATTTTTTTTGGAATATCATATTTTGTAAACAATCCCTTCTGCTAGAACACATGTCTTCATTGATGCGAGCGAAGCGAGCATAGGTTCGCGCAGCGAAACAATGAGGATTGCGAAGCAATCCTCCGGGGGTTGGCGAGCGTTAGCGAGCAGGGGGCGGGCCCCCTAGTGATTTTATATTTCCTTTGGTACTTTCCATATTGATCCCTGATAGGAGACATGCAAGAAAATAGTTTGAACGATGATTAACTTATTGATGATCGTGTCAAAGTTGACAGAAAGAAAGACCTTAAGAGATCCCAAGCTCCATATCATGGTTCAGATAGGAAAGTACTAGTTGTTTTTAAGTGGCAGTGGAGCAAAGCAACAATGCATGGGTGACGGTTCGGGATCAATCTCCGAATGGAAAGATCCGAGGTCAACACCTTGTTATTTTGAACCCATGGTCAGCTTCAAAGTCATGATTTAGAAATCACAACTTTGCCTTTAACGAATTGAAAGGTCTTCGACGGTTAATTTAACCCTGCTGGAGGTTATCTCTACGAGGTATCTCGTCATTAGCAAAACTGACCGGATCTTGATGGACGAGATATCTCGTCAACATGAAAAAAATTATCAGATCTTGATTTCGTCATCATCAAAAAGTTGACATTATTTGATAATGACATATCTCATTATTAGAAAAATTGATCTGACCTTGATGGACGAGATATTTTGTTGAAACCACTTGGAGGGTTAAGATTCAAGTAGTAAACCTGCAACTCCTAGAGAAGGTGTGTAGTGTAAGCAAAGGCAAATTTTCATAAATGACCTGGTTCATTATCAATAGCAAATGTGAATAATTAGTGGCTTCTTTTACAACTGAACAAAAAGGGATGTTCATAAGTACGAATTTCTTTAGCTCCAGCTCGTGACACAAATTCGAATGAATTGTGTGTACTTTTACAGAAGAGACAAAAGCGGCGGCTGATGTCTTGCTAAATTATGTCTGTATCATCAGCATAAAATAGCATGGTAGATGCGAGGTCCGTTGCAGATGTCGTTTACAAACACGCGTAAGAAAAGAGAAAAGACTCCAGATTCGATTGCTTGGAAAAGAATAAGATATTTACTGACTTCAAGAGCAGGGTAGAGAAAATATTTTGAAACACATATAGAACACACCGTTTCACAAGTTTATGTTAAACCAGATTCGTTCAGAAACATTTGGGGATAGCATTGAGATAACGAAATTCCTTTATAAAAATTGAGGTTCGCCTAATATTTGTCGAATTATATCAGGAACATGCAATCTAGAAACTGGTATTACAAGTCTATTAACCCACTTAGTTGTGGGGCCGCGTTAACACGGTTGGAAGAGTACCAGATTAGCAACCGGAGGGTTGTGAGTTGGAATCCAACCAAAGACACAGGTGAAGTGAACAAAAGCGGCTGGTGCAAATTAAATCTGAAGTGGACTCTAATGTTCTGATGTAGACGTGGGGTGAAAGTTTGGAAAGTGGGGTGCCAGCTCAGGTGTAACCTCGTCATCAGACCGTGGATCAAATTTACGTGGTGTTATGCTTGGATCTTTCCCTTCCATACCTCGCCAACGTGAAGACATTTGATCCCCGACCGACTAAACGTGCACCTGCCCCCATGTACGCGTTGGTCTTTGGTTAGATTCGAACTCGACATCATCTGGTTTTATCCATACCAGAACCTACTGCTTAAATTAGAATCTTAATTACAGCCAAGCTTTACAATCAGGAGCTGACCCTTGGAGTTTCAAAGATGCTTTATGAATCAAAACATCCTTAAGGAGAACACCGATAGATCAGATCTGAGAAAATTTGCTACATCTTCCAAGAAGTGAACCAACTTAGTCAGCTGGTATTAGGACCCTATGATTTCTGCTATATTCTTGGACCATTCGCTGAGGAATATTGCAGCCGGAACAGAGACATGGAACATATGACTGAGAGAGCTGATACCTGTCTTCAATACCACGCGGTTCAAATTCAGGAAAATAAAGACTGTAGCAAAACACCAGTGTCTTTCCTCTCTGTTTCCCGAACGGGACAAGGAACTGTTTATCAGCTGTTTCCAGGGACGCATGATCGTGCTCTCTTCTGCGCATATGCCCCATTTGAAAGTTCTAGCGCCTATTTCTGTTAAGAAGCGAGAGAACTGCCATTCTGTTGTCCGTTTATAGACGTGAACCGTTTTCATTTCTTGTCTGTAAATAAATGTGGTGTCTCGCCCTAAGATTTTATTTGATTCTTATATAGCTGCCCTGATAAAAATATACATATGGTCAAGCTTTCACACCGCGCAAACGTGAGGACATTTACTTGACATTTATTAGGCTTCGACAAATTTAACGTTCACCAACCCCCGAGTAGACGGCGGTCTTTGGAGGAACCTAATTTCGAACTAACAAGCCTCCGGTTGCTAATCCGTTACTCTTTCAACGGAGGTACAGAGACCCCATAGAATTGGGAGGATACAAAATTACTTTTGCTTCAAAATGAATCAAAACAGAGTAGCTTTGTATAGATTAAATTTGTAATCACATATCTCAATAACCATAATTAGTAATATTTAATATTGTTTCAAGTTCAGTCAAGGTGACAAACTGGCCTTGAGTTGTGACTCGTAGTTATAAGATAAATAAATTAATTGAAGGCTCCTTCACACACAAATTGAGTGAGTTTGATTAATTATGGGACGATTCAACTTATAAATTGGTTGGTATTGAATTAACGCAGCACTGGAACAAGACAACATATTGGCGATGATGCGGTATCAAACCCAAAAGGGATAAATTCGAGGACAACAGCAAGAAATTTTGAACCACGGAGTTAAATCACGAGGTCACACCGGAGCTGGAACCCCACTCTCCAAACTTCCACACAACGCCAATGTAAGGACATTTGATGCAATGATCCAACATGTACTCGATTGTCGTTGGTTGGACCTAGTTTCGAACTCGCAAACCTCCGATTGCTAATCTGTCACTCTTCCAACTGGGCTAAAGCTCAGGTGTTGCCTCGTCATGTGACCGTGGTTCAATATTTCGTGGTGTTGTCCTCGGATCTTTTCCTTAGGGGATGGATCCCGGACCGTCGTTAATAGCCCTTTGTGTTGATCTAGTACGACGTTAGCTAAAATTACCTTACCTTACCTACAACTGGGCTAACGCGGAGAAAATTTGGAATACAAGAAATTGCCTCACAGCTGTTACTGGCGTCCAAATTACGAATTTTCACAGCTTTGGAGGAACATTGTCCTGCCATCATTATCCGCAGTGTAAATTTATTGTTCTTGAACTATGCAGACTGGTAAGGTAGTTTAAGCACTCGCTAGTGCTTTTGCTCAATGGTTTTACGAGGCATTTTGTGAGAAAATTGAGAAGCTAGAAAACACAATGTATTTTCAGTGTATTATACGTGTTCTTTTACGTGTTATAAAATCTATTCTCTCCCGAGCTCACATAGCATTGAGACAGTCTCATTCGTCCAAAAACTGTGCATCAACATTCGTATCGTATCTTCTTAAGAAAAGTGACATAACTCCAATTTTATTTTTCCACTTTACATAAAACTATAACAGTTCTAAGAAGACACAGTAGGACAATAAATACAGGGGACTGGCTTTGTATGTGTTCCGTGCGATGTAATGGGGTCATACACCAGATCAGGTGTCGATCTCGACATATCACCGTGGGTGGTTGAAAATGGCGAGTTGTCCTAGGATCTTTTCCTGGATGCATCCTTGACCGTCCCCAATAACCCATTGTATTGCTAAAAGATGTCCTACAAATCGCAAAAATGATATCTAAAATAAAGATAGGTATTTTATTTACTTCGTACTGGAGGAACACAACGGGCTATTGACGACGGTCCGGAATCAACCCCGAATGGGAAGATCGAGGACAACACGTCATTTTGAAGCATGGTCAAATTACGAGGCAACACCTGAGCTGGCACCCCACTCTAAATACTTTCGCATAGCGGAAGAATTTGGGTAGCAGTTAGGAAAATCTTTGCTTCTTCCATTTGCTTTGTTAACAATGACAATCCCCTTATATTAGAGTTAAAAAAACAGGCGTTAAGATTTACTAGACCTAAACTTTTTAATATTTTCTGAAAGCAGCTTTGATTTAGGATCTACAACAGAAGTTATTTGACAATAAAACTCCAGATTTTTTATTTATTGTACATTTTTTGAAAGCAGCTTCGATTTAGGATCTACAACAGAAGTCGGAGCCTGCAATTCTGATGATTGCGAGATCGGCGCTTCGACCTGGCTAAAGACCGTCGTGTTCACTAATGGTGACTGGGGCACGTTAAATGGTAAGTCCCCCATGTTCCCATACCAAATCAATACCTCTGGGGGTAATTGATCAAGGGGTTATCGGCCTCTGATTGGGATCTAAATTACGATATGTGTGAGTGAATGGATGTATGAAAAGGACCATCCTGTAAAACGGAAGTGTCATGTATGTCGAGCAAAGACGGACTTCCTCCCAATGGGGCTCAATAACATGGAAGGCGCACCCCCCTCGCCTCTTGCCGTCTTCGACGGGCCTGGCACTCCTCTGGTCTGCCAGTGTAGGCATAAGAAACAACAACAACAGAAGTTATTCGACAATAAACCTCCAGATATTTTATTAATTGTATATTTTCTGAAAGCAGCTTCGATTTATGATCTATGACAGAAGTTATTTGTCCAGTTTTCGTCGTTTGTCTAGAAGTTATTTGTCTAGGCACTCCACCCTCCAAACGTGTGCACCACACGAACGTTAGGGCATTTGAGGCCACGACAGATTTAACGTGTACATTAGGGTGTCCCTTATTTTTCAAAGTTTTTATTTTCTAACGCATAGGCTCTAGTTTTGTTCATTTGACCCTAAAACACTCGAAAATAAATTTTTACCTTATTTGGAGCATTGCAACCCGTGCCGACTTGCATCGAAACATGTTCGTACAAGTTGCGTCGTAGGTGCCGCGCGTGTGCCGTGCTTGCTCTGTCAGTTAAGGCGGGTTTTCCTAGCAGACTGGTTCCAGAGCAGTCAAATGCGTCATACGCCACGTACTACCGCCAGAATTTAGTCCAAATAACCGATCACGTGACTGATTGTTAGAGTTGATGCGCTTCTTAGGAAAACATAAACACGCAGCGTTGCTATAAGTTGTGAATTCCTGTTGGAGCGGTAATTGGTAATTTGTAATTAACGTCGTACTAGAGCAATACAAAGTGCTATTGACGACGATCCGGGATCAATCTCTTTAGGAAAAAATTCGAGAACAACACCTCGTAATTTTGAACCACGGTCAGATGACGAAGCAACACCTGAGCTGGCACCCCACTCTCCAAAGTTCAACATCAACCCAACGTGAGGACTTTCGGGCCGCGACAGATTTAAAGTGCACCAGCCGCCTCTACACGATACGCTTACAAACATGCATGCCCGGACCCGGATTCGAACCAGGAACCTTTCGATCTAGAGACTAGCAACTTAACCACTATACCGGTAGTGGAATTCGAGACGTTGGACTTGAATCTCTTCGCACGGCGCTTCTACCCTGACTCTTGGAAAACCGGGCTTTACTCTCGGTTTGTAGGGTAATTAACGCGCATTGTTTTATGTTTCGAAGATGTCGATGGAACTGAGAAGCAGTAAAAAAAGCATTTTCTTGGTTGTTGAGTTGAGTCACTGAGAAAGGTTAGAGCGGAATCCATAAAATCCGATTTTCAGAATAACGTCCCCGAAGTAGTTACCGTTCATTACGATGAAAAATTGTTACCAGGCCTGGATGTGAGAAGTTCTAAAGAAGAACGTCTGCCGATTCTTATTTCATTTGGAGAGAAGGAGCAACTTCTTGCTGTACCAAAACTGGACAGTTCTTCCGGCAAAGATGAAACTAAAGCAGTTTCAAACGCATTTAAAGAATGGAACCTCAATGGTAAAGTACAAATAATGTGCTGTGATACGACAGCATCTAATACAGTCCGCTTGAATGGAGCTTGTGAGCTTTTAGAACAAAATCTAGAAAGAGAATTGTTACTCTTTGCTTGCCGTCATCATGTTTATGAACTGGTTCTAAAAAGTGTATTTGAATCAAAGATCCACCAAGTCGCAAGCAATCCCGATATTCCACTGATCAAAAAGTTCAGAGACAACTGGGAAAACATTACTCCTAACGCTATCAGAACATGCACAGGATATGCCAAACAGCATCTTTTTGACACGACCATTAACGGATTGATGACGTTTTTTAACCATAACTGCAAAAATCCATGACGATTATCGGGAACTGATTGAACTATTTGTTATTTTCTTGAGAGGAGATAACGAGAGCAAATTTAAAATCAGATCTCCTGGCGCAATGCATCCAGCACGATGGATGGCAAAAGCTATTTACTCTTTGAAAATGTGTTTGCTGCAGTCTCAGTTCAAAATAAGCTTTGAGGACAAACGAGCGTTGCAAGATGTTTGTTTATTCATTGTGGCTGTTTACGTGGATGCCCTGGCTTGGATGCAGTTTGGTGGTGAAGGCACCGAATCAAGATTTGAGTTTTTTAAAGACGTTAAAAGAGTATGAAACAGTTGACAAACTGATTTCCAAAGCGGCCCTGAGCAAGTTCAGTCAACACCAGTGGTATTTATCAGAGGAAATAGCAGTATTATCACTCTTTGATGATATTGTTTATAAACAAACCAAGGCGAATATTGTAGCGAACTTACTAAGAGAAAGTTAATATGATTTTGGGAAGATATATGTTCCATCGAAGTAACAGATGCCTCTATCTTTATATGATGAGAGTTTTGTTTGATCTGTTATTTTAAAATCTGTTAATTTTCTTCTGATACAAATTTTTCTTATTGTTTTAGGGAAATTATTGAGTGATTTCGTATCTATCAAGATCAAAAATTTGTTTTCGCGATTAAAAGTTGGCAGCAGCTTTCTCCAAGAAAATGTATCTTCGTGAGAAGAAAATGCAGTCTTTGTGGAAACTAAAAATAAGAATTTTAGCTTAAAAGCAGTAATGACACAGCTGAAAAAGCTGTTCAGCTAATGCAAGCCTTCCATGGTTTAACTAACGCAGAAGAACATAAACAGTTCTTATTACGCTGGTGTGAAAGAACATATTAAGATGTATACAGACTTTAAAAAATATACCTTAAAATAAAAGTATCCTGAATAATTATGTGTAACTTTATTTTTTAATAATTGAAGGCATTACTTAAATTTGTCTGTTAATCAATATTTACCTAAGATATGCATAGTTGCGATGACCTAGCTACATATTAAGATCTGTTCAAAAATGTCTATTTCCATAAACTTTGGGGCCCTGTCGGCACGGGTTAACATTAACGTAGGAAGTTAAAATTTTATATTTAAGTAAGACTTAGTATATTAAAAAGAATTAGAGGGTATGCGTTTTGATAGCTGCAAAAAAATTTTTTTCGCCCATATAAGGGACACCCTAGTGTACATGCCGCCACGTACACGATGGTCAATGGTTGGATCACGTTTTGAACTCGTAACCCTCCTGTTACTAATTCGCTACACTACTGACCAGACTAGCCCCCCTGTCTTTTGGACGCCCCTATTTTTTCTGATTACGTACAATTTCTAAGCTCTGCACGTCAGTCCGGAACTGCCCTGTGTTGACACAACTTCAAAAGAAATTTCAAAGAACAAAGAAATAAGATAAGATAGTTATATAAACAGGCACATCACTGAGACTTTATTGCTCTATTTTAGTGACTTGAAACCAAATGTGTTTGGTTCTGGTTTTGCTCAACACAACCGTTTAAGGCTTGCATGATGACACAGCAATTTCAAAAGCAAAAAGAAACAAACTCACGTCCCATTCAGAAAATGTCAACTCTTAAATGCTCTAACCAAAGACTGGGCCCAATCAGAAAGCTAAACGCTGATTTCGATTTTATGGACTCGTGCGACACTGGAAGCAACTACAGGCTCCACGACAGTAAATCAGTTTTATAGTCACTATTAAGAAGCTCGTGCTTTGTGTCCTTTGAAAGGAGAATTATTATACCTGCAATAAGAACAAAATGTAAAACCACTATGTTCTCAATTCAAGCATTTCTTAATGCGAAATGCGTGATTAAGATATTTCAGCTGTCCCGACAGTTTTTGTAGATGGGAACGGAAATTTAAAATATTGAAAATGCTACATCATTTCGATATTTATTAAAAAAATACATTGAATTTCGTCAAAAACCAAGGAAGACTAATGATTGCTGCCAGAATATCGTTTACTTAGGTAAGTACCAAATTAACGTCGATCTGGTGCAAAACAACGGGCTACTGGCGACCGTCTGGACTGGATAGATCCGGGAGGAAAAGATCAGGTATATATGTGTTTTTAATTAACGTCATACTTGAAAAACACAACGGGCTATTGACGACGGTCCAGGATCAATCCCCAAGGGCAAGATCCGAGGACAATACCGCGTCTAGATCGGAAGGTTCATGGTTCGAATCCGGGTCCGGGCATGGATGTTTGTAAACGTATGGTGTAGAGGCGGCTGGTGCACCTTAAATCTGTCGTGGCCGAAAGTCCTCACGTTGGGTTGGCGTGGAAGTTTGGAGAGTGGGGTGCCAGCTCAGGTGTTGCTTCGTCATCTGACCGTGGTTCAAAATTACGAGGTGTTGTCCTCGAATCTTTCCCTTAAGGCAGTGCTCCCCAACCTTTTTATCGCCGCGGACCGGATCAACGTTTGATAATTTTAACGCGGCCCGCTGGGGGGGGATACGTTGATTGTTTATATTTTAGATTGTTTTGATTTAATAATTTTAATTTAATTGGATTTAATTATGCCTTCAAAATAAAATACAGAAACACCAAAAAATGAATATTATGTGATTTAACATTTTAACTCACTAGAACGCTAATTCAATAAAATAGTTTCCCAACCACAAAAAACCCACGAAGCGCTCGAACTCTTTTAAAAGCAAAGACAGGTGATCGTGCACCAACTAGGAGAATGAATGTTTAGGCTCACTCTCGCCTAAAATCCCTGCTAACGTCTGAAACATGTCCAAAATGCCTCTGTTCACGCGCCGTCCCCACAACTTCAGTTTGGATTTAAATGCAGCTACTTTGTCTGCCAACTTGAAAACAGTTGTCACATTTGTCAAAATTAGAAAATAGAGACATACAGAATTCAGAAATCATAATTGAAGCTCTAGTAGCACAACAAATTTCAAGATCTGATTTACCGCCTCCTAATTTGAGTGGACATTTCATAGATAAGAACCGCACAAACCCGAGATAAATACACCAAAGTAAATAAAATGGAAATAATTTAATATTTCTTGGACGGCCCGGTACCATTTGATCCACGGACCGGTAACGGTCCGCGGCCCGGGGGTTGGGGACCACTGCCTTAAGGGACTGATTCCGGACCGTCGTCAATAGCCCGTTGTGTTGCTCTAGTACGACGTTAACTAAAATTACCAAATTACCATTACCGAGGACAATACCACGTAATTTTGAACCACGGGAAAAGATCCGAGGACAACGTCTATTAATTTTGAGCCGCGGTCAGATGACGATGTCAACTCTTAAGCTAGTACCCCACTGTCCAAACTTCCACATCACGCCAACATAAGGACATTTGAAGCCATGGCAGATTTAACGTGCACCAACCCCGTGTACACGGTATTCTTTGGCTGGGCCGATTTTAGAACTCGCATCCCTTCGGTTGATAATCCTCAACTCTGCCTTCGTGTAGGATCCCGGCCGACCAACCAGTATAGTGGTTAAGGTGTTAGCCTAAACATCGGAAGGTTCCTGCTTCGAATCCAGGTAGGGCATGGATGTTTGTAAGCGTATGATGTAGAGGCGGCTGGTGCACCTTAAATCTGACGTGTCCGAAAGTCCTCACGTTGGGATGGTGTGGAAGTTTGGAGAGTGGGGTGCCAGCTCAGGTGTTGCTTCGTTAGGTTCCTAGGAGATGCCTGGGTGTGCGTCTCTGATCACCCCTCGGCACGAATCTGTGAAGAAAACTTTTCCGGCTCAAAACGGACCTAAGGTTGACTGATATCATTGAGCCGGACCACATATCTTCAGCGCACATATTCACGGGTCGACCACGTCCACTCCCTATCGTGTTCATCCTGGGCAGATAAGGGTTTTTTCGGACGGCGTGTCACTAGGCCCACTTCTAATATTTCTCATTAGAGGCTTTCCCTAGCTTCGGCTAATCCGCTGTGGGTTTTCAATAACTCGGTACGGAGGGGTCTGCTTCCATTCGAAGAAGAAGAAGGTGTTGCTTCGTCATCTGACCGTGGTTCAAAATTACGAGGTGTTGTCCTAGGATCTTTCTCTCTGTCCTAGGACTGATCCCGGACCGTCGTCAATAACCCGTTGCGTTGCTCTAGTACGACGTTAACTAAAATTACACTTACCATTACCCGGACTGTCTTCAATAGTCAGTTGTGCTTCTACATGCGACGTTAATGACCACTCGGAACCCAAGTCTCTGTTTTACTCTTGAATAGATGAAGTTTTTACCTGTCCTTAATTTGTATAATTCTTAGATAACAGGTACCAGTGAAGGTTTAATGTAGATGGGCCTCTGTGTACAATCATTTATTTGTAAATAGCTGAATAACCTGGCGTTGCTATGGTTTCAAATATGACCGCTTAAACTAGAATATAACCGAGACATTTCAATTGTGTTAACTCAAATACACAAACCCTGTAGAACGTGTTTCCTTGTCCATGTCCACTAATTGCAGGAAAGCAAACTTTATATTTTAAAATTGGGGCTTCGGGGGGCACTTTTAGAACTATCTGAGCGCCACTTTTCATATCTACGGATTTGTCTGAAGACGGGAAATAAATCGCCTATGTTTTCCGCAGTGTTCTAAAGCAGTGATCCCCAACCCCCGGGCCGCGGACCGGTGCCGGTCCGTGGATCAAATGGTACCGGGCCGCCCAAGGAATATTAAATTATTTCCATTTTATTTACTGTGGTGTATTTCTCTCGGGTTTGTGCGATTCTTATCTATGAAATGTCCACTCAAATTAGGAGGTGGTAAATCATAACTTGAAATTTGTTCTGTTACTAACGCTTCAATTATGATTTCTTAATTTTGTATGTCTCTATTTTCCAATTTTGACAGCTGTTTTGAAGTTTGCAGACAAAGTAGCTGCATTTAAAGCCAAACTGAAGTTGTTGAGACGATACGTGAACAGAGGCATTTTGGACATGTTTCAGACATTAGTGGGGATTTCAGTCGAGACAGCCTAAACATTCATTCTCCCAGTTGGTGCACGATCACCTGTCTTTGCTTTTAAAAGAGTTCGAGCGCTACTTCTCAAGCACAAAAGACCCACGAACTACTAAGGTATGGATCCGCGACCCATTTGTCAACAAATCAGGCGAATCTAGCATGTCAGTGCAAGAAGATCAACTGCTGGAGATTGCAAAAGAAGGCGGCCTTAAAACAACGTTCGAGACAACAACTCTGCCTGTGTTCTGGATTAAAGTCATGGCGGAATACCCTGAGATTACCACGACAACCTATCTGTGTGAAGCGGGGTTTTCTGCAGTGACAGCAGCCAAAACAAAACAACGGAATAAACTGGACATACGAACACACTTCGGGTGTCATTGTCTCCTATTACCCCCAGATGAAACCAGCTCGTTGCAAAGAAACAAGCTCAGGGTTCTCATTGATTTAGCGTTCTAGTGAGTTAAAATGTTAAATCACTTTATATTCATTTTTTGGCGTAACTATATTTTATTTTGAAGGCATGTATAAATACAATTAAATTAAAATTGTTAACTCAAAACAATCTAAAATATAAACAATCAACGTTTCCCCCCCCCCTCATCAGCGTTAAAATTATCGTTAAAAATTATCAAACGTTGATCCGGTCCGCGGCGATAAAAAGTTTGGGGAGCACTGTTCTAAAGTATAAGTGTGCCAAATTTGGTGTGGAATGGTCAAACGGTTTAGACTTGTATAGAGAATACATACACACATCCTTTTGCACATAAAGAGATAGATAGATATCTAAGATCTTACCGGATCTGTTGTGTGTGACGGAGGAAGGTGAACACAGCAGTCAAGTATTTTCATTGGTGAAAGGATTTTTCCAGATGCCTTCGGGTCATAACTGTTAAGTTCCTTTAAACGTGTTTACGTTCGAACTTCAACTTTGTGTGGTTTGATAAGAATGAATATCCTGTTTGTTTAAGACTTTTAATGTTTATTATCAGGGTGCGGATTTGTTGACTTGTTATTTATTAGCGCTTCGTAGACAATTGCAAATAAATTCCGTTTGCAATATCCTGATTCTAGAAGTGAAGATATTTTTGAGGTTTTTAGGCTGTTTTTGATGGGTTTAGATAATGTTTTGGATCTCTTTTTTCGAGTTTTTATCATAATATTTTAGCGTTAAAGCTGCTCGCAGGAGAATTTGTTTGGTCGGAGGGAATGCTCCAAACCCCTCTAATCCTTCACGAAAAAATGTTAGTCTCTGTTTATAAAATATCTCTACACATAAAATATTTTCATATCTGACACTTACAATGTCTGATGTTAAATATAATCCTTATTTTTTATTCCGAATACAGTCAGTACCGGCTATATGGTCACCCTGTTTTACGTCACCCTGCTTATATGGTCAATTTTCTTAAGTCCCGTCTAACCTAAAATGGAACATGTGTTAAAGCGCACCGCTTATATAGTCATTTTATTTTCCTGGTTATCGGTTATGGGGTCGGTTTTTAATCTTTTAAATGAGGTTATCGGGGTTTTTTATGTTAAAAAATAGTAATTGTTGTAACATTTATTAACGCGGGAGCAACACAGGGAATGACCAGAAGAAAAAAAAAGTCCTCGAAAGATATGAATCTGCCAAGGTGTTGTTCAACGTTGATGAATGCGGACTTTTTTTTATCGAATCTTGCCAGACAGAATTCTTTGTTTCAGAGGTGAAAAATGTGTAGAGCGAAAGAAAAGTAAGGAACGACTTAACCGTGTAGTGCAGTAGACCTCGGCGTTGAGCTTACCATGAATTTGTAGAAGAAACACCCCAGACCATAATTCCGCCTCCGCCGAACTTTACTGTGGGCACAATGCATTCTGGCAGGAGGCGTTCTCCAAGCAGACGCCAGACCCAGCCATCCGAACGGTAGAGGGTGAACCTTGATTCGTCGCTCCAGAGAACCCGTTTAATAAAATTAATTTTAAAAATGTTCTTAAAAGTTTAATTATTTGTTTATGAGCACTATATTTTGATAGGTGAATATAATCCTGCCATAATTACGAGTAGTATTGTTCCGCATATATGATCACCCCGCTTATAGGGTCTGATTTTTCTGGACCGCTGAGCTGACAATATAACCGATACTGACTGTATAACTTCTTTTATAAACAAATATTCAGTTTTAAGAACCAACATAAAAGTTTAATGGATTGATATTAAACACATAAATGAGATTATTTGGAGTTGACTTCCATCGTATCCTTATATCTTTATTCGCATCATTTTTCCACTGTGACTTAGGTGAAACGTTAATTTTCAGAAGCATGGAGTGCTGCAATTAGGAAGGTAGTTGATTGAACGTCGCAATGGGAATAACATAATAGACTATTGGTGACGATACGGCATGTCTTCACTTAAACCGAGTTTCGAACTCGTAATCCTCCGGTTGCTAATCCGTTACTCTCCCAATGGGCCACTGCGGCGCCGTCTATTTGATTAGAAGGTCGATGGTTATTCAGGTGATGCGTTCAAAAAAATAAAACACGTGAGACAAAGTTGTAGCGAGTGCGTAGCTGAAACGAAACCTCGCTTTCGTTGACCACGTGCCAGTGATATCAATTTCTGCTTTTTATTTTTCGCTTGGTATCAGTTTTCTTTTTTAAACTTTGTTTATTCGGTTGTAAATTGTGGCATCTTCTATGGGAACGTGAATTATTTTTCTCTGGAACAACTTCTTCCCGTATTTTTATGCGAATTAAATACTTTACTTGGTACAGCTACACTCTACGTTTATGAGTGATGGCAACGGCTTGGCGATTTTTTTTGGCGCACTTCTAGTAGCGAGTTACGATAAATTAAGGCAACCCATCTTTCGTTACGGTTGTTGTGGTTTTCATGGCAACCTCGGCAAACGGAAACTTTTAATTTTCATTTTGAATATTCTAGAAAGTTCTTCCAAAATCCGTTAAAGTCGTTTGATTTCATTGATTCGTTTGAAATTTTTTCTTTCCTCCAATTGGTTATTTTGTTTTTAAAATATCCTTTAATTGCATTGGTCCTTTTAAATCGTTTTCTGTGATACCATTGGTCCATTTATTTGTATTTTGACAGTTATGGAATTTTTATTTTATTATAGTAGTTTTTTTTTTTTCACTAAAGGATTGAGAGTTTTGTTTTTTTGGACAATTTCCTTTTTCATTATTTTTTTTATGAAAGAATTCTGTCTTTATCAGGTTGTATTATTCCTTGCTTTTTTTCTTTTGTAAATCTTTTTCTTTTTCAACATGCCCACTGTATCTAGTATAATTGATAAGTTTCAGGGTATTCTTACCCAACATTAGTAGCTTAGTTTCTCTGCTGGTTCACAAATGTGTTTTGATATATGCTTAAACTTACTACTTTTTGTGAAAGTTTTTAAAAAATATACATGTCAAAACGTTTTTAAATGTGTTTAAAAGTGTGTTGTAAAAGGAAAAAAATTTGTGACAGAAAAAGAGTTAAGAAATAATTATTTCCTTGGCGACTTTAGAAGTGCGCCAAAAAAATCGCCAAGGCTGTTGCCATCTCTCATAAACGTAGAGTGTAGCTGTTCCATATACTTTCATTAAAATAAGTTCTTCGGCCATGTTCGACACAGTTCCGTGTGATAATGTCGAAGCACTTCTTACTATCATGAATACTCGGATGAGGTACTTGAGAATGTGGTAGAAAACAACCCATTTTCTCTTTCTGAAGCAAAAAAAAAGAGGTTGAAAGCCATAAAATGTTCACAAGCGATTGTGTTCGTTGCGCATCATGTCCAGAAAACTACAAAATCTGTAAGTGAATAGAAAACCTCGACACTGGCAGTTTCCGTTCCTTTGTGCTCAGAGGACATGACCTTCTCTACACCGTTACGAATTTTTATTTCATATTCAAGTCTGATGGCATTCCGATCGCCAGATCATAAGACTTCGGATCGTTTTATAAGTGGAATATCTTTGAGTATTAAGCAGAGGTAATCTTATCTTCGATGTGTGGGACAAACAAAATTGGTTCACTTATCGCTGATTTAATATTGATTCATGCATCGTATCAAACTTGTATCATCTGAATGTTCTACGGTATAAGAGTTTCAGCAAACATTATTTAAGATAGATTACAAATGAATTAATCAAAAGTTGATCACGTTGGGTTGGCGTGGAAGTTTGGAGAGTGGGGTGCCAGCTCAGGTGTTGCTTCATCATCTGACCGTGGTTCAAAATTACGAGGTGTTGTCCTCGGATCTTTCCCTCAAGGGACTGATCCCGGACCGTCGTCAATAGCCCGCTGTGTTGCTCTAGTACAGGAGTCGGCAACCTGCGGCTCGCGAGCCGCCTGCGGCTCTTTTGATGTAAAGTTGCGGCTCTCCAGTTCCATACGAAAAAATTAATAATTTATCATCAAAACCCTTAAAAAATAAGAAAATATATTTTTAAGTACCTAATTTCTCAATAGCTTCTATTTTCATAATCGTTAATTACAAATCTCTGCGTTCAACATGACCGTAATGAGATAAATTTGAATTATTGTTTTGTTCTTAGAGATGAGACTCAGTGACAATGTTTATTTTTCAGCCAATTGCATTCCATTTCCGTCTCACCCAAACAGCCACCGTCTAGAGTCTAGACAACACGTCTAGATGATGAGATGGTGAGATCTCAGATGGTGAGTACATCAAAGATTGTTTTATACGTGCATCTGAAGAACTGTTTCGTAATTTTAAAAACAAAGCAGAAATCTTGAAAATAATCAAAGATTTGCCATTATCTGCTAAAACAGTACAAGATAGAATTGCTAAAATGTCTTCAAATGTAACACATATGCAAGTGGAAGACATTCAACTGGCTTCTGCCTTATTGCTATAAATGAGTCTTGCGACATAAAAGACACGGCACAAGTTACCCTTTTCGTCAGGTATATGTCGTCCAAAGGTCCAAAAGAAGAACTGCTAGGATTGCTACCGCTCTCAGGTCAAACTCGTGGAGAAGATACAACAAATGCTGTGCAAAAATGCCTGGAAGACTATGGAATCGATATAAATAAAATCGTTTTTATAGCAACTGATGGAGCCAGAAGTATGACAGGAATACATAGAGAGTAACATCAATTCTTCAGAAAAAAATAAACCACGAAGTTCTAACGTTACACTACATAATTCATCAAGAAGCGCTTTGTGCCCAAACATTTCCGACCGAAATAGATGAGGTCATGAACTTGGTAATTAAGATTATTAACAGCATCTTGGCTAAAGCACTCTACCATCGCCAGTTTAAAGATTTCCTTGAAGAAATAGATAGCCAGTTTTCTTACCTACTTCTGCACAATAAAGTGCGATGTCTTTCCAGAGGTAACGTATTGCAATGTTTTGCTTTGTGCTTGAGTGAATTAAAAACATTCTTCAATTAAAAAAGCATTGACCATCCCGAACTGGAAGAAGACAAATGGCTGCAAAAATTCAACTTCATGGTAGAAACCACAATGAAACTAAATGAACTAAATCTAAAACTGCAAGGATATGGCAACCCAGCCTACGCCTTGCTTGAAGAAGTAGTTTGCTTCGAAAAAAAATTACATATTTTTGTTGAAGACATGGAAAGAGGTAAATTACTTCATTCTAAAAATCTGAAGCAATATCGCGATGAGACCAATGCAACTATCGACACGAATTACTTCTCGTGTTCATAGTAAATCCTCTAAACACAAATACAAATGAGATCAACATTGAGTCATTTGGAATTGATGCTGGATCGCTTCAAATGCAATTGCTAGATTTGAAAACCAAAGACTTGTGGAGTGGCAAGTTCACAGAACTCAAGAGCAAGTTGGAAGAGTTGGAGGTCCAGAAATACATGCACATCTCGCAGCACAAATGGACAGCTCTAAAAAAAATTCCGCGAGTTGAGGCCCTCATATTCGGCACATGGAATAGTCTTCCAGAATGCTACAGTGAGGTGAAGAAGTTGGCATATGGAGTGCTGACTATCTTTGGATCGACATATTCGTGCAAGCAAGCGTTCTCTTGCATGAATATAATAAAAGTAAAGTTAGAAGTCAACTAACAAATAAAAATCTAGAGTCGTGCTTGAAACTTAAAACAACAAGTTATAAGTCAGATTTAATCAAACTTTCAAAAGGCATGCAAAGCCAATGCTCCCATTGATGTAACTATCTATATTTGTGTTTTTAAATGAATAAATATTATTCCGTATTTAAAGCCGTTTATTGTAAATCAAATATATATATATAAGCAAATACTATAATATTGAAACGAAAATTTTTAATGGCTCTTTAAAAACTGGGAAATTTTGTAAATTGTAACTTTTGGCTCTTTTGTTTCAATAGGTTGCCGACCCCTGCTCTAGTACGACGTTAACTAAAAAATTACCAATTACCAATCAAAAGTTGAACGGCAAAACTGGAAGAATATTCTATTCAAAATTATACTGCCAACCAACTTGTCTGGGGGTTAAGGTGTTAGCCTCCACATCGGAAGGTTCCTGGTTCGAATCCGGGTCCGGGCATGGATGTTTGTAATCGTATGGTGTAGAGGCGGCTGGTGCACCTTAAATCTGTCGTGGCCGAAAGTCCTCACGTTGGGTTGGCGTGGAAGTTTGGAGAGTGGGGTGCCAGCTCAGGTGTTGCTTCGTCATCTGACCGTGGTTCAAAATTACGAGGTGTTGTCCTCGGATCTTTCCCTTAAGGGACTGATCCCGGACCGTCGTCAATAGCCCGTTGTGTAGCTCTAGTACGACGTTAACTAAAAATTACCGATTACCAATTGCCCTCGTCATCTGACCGTGGTTCGAAATTATGTGGTGTTGTCCTCGGATCTTTCACTTGGGGGATCGATCCCGAACCGTAGTCAATAGCCCGTTGTGTTGCTATAGAACGATGTTAATTAAAATTTACCAATTTACACTTAAGGGATTGATCCCGTCCATCGTCAATAGTCCATTGTGTTGCTCTACTACGACGTTAATTAAAATTACCTTACTTTCCAAAATTATACCAATGTGCCCGGTGTTTCGAAAATATCTGGCCAAATTGTAATAATTGGTAATTATAATTAACGTCCTACTAGAGCAACACAACGTGCTATTTACGACAGTTCGGGATCAATCCCTTAAGGGAAGATACGAGGACAACACCTCGTAATTTTAAACCACGGTCAGAATACAGAGCAACACCTGAGATGGCACACCACTCTCCAAACTCCCACACCAACACAACGTCAGGACTTTCGGCCACGACAGATTTAAGGTACACCAGCCGCCTCTACACCATACGCTTACAAACATCCATGCTCGGACCCGGATTCGAACCAGAAATCTTCCGATCTAGAGGCTAACACCTTAATCACTATACCGGTTGGTCGGCCGGCCAAATTGTGAAGGTGGCAAAGGGGTAATGGTAATGGCAATTTTAATTAACATCAAACGAGAGCAATACAACGGGCTGTTGACGACGGTCCGGGACCAACCCTTTAAGAGAAAGATCCGAGGACACCACCACGTAATTTTGAGCCTCGGTCAGATGACGAGGGAACACCTGAGCTGACACCCCACTCTCCAAACTTCCACATCCAACGTGACAACTTTTGGACACGACAGATTTACGGTGCACCAGCGCCTCTACACCATACGCTTACAAATATCCATGCACTTACCCGGATTCGAACCAGGAACCTTCCGCTCTAGAGGCTAACACCTTAACCACCAGACCGGATGTGACCTTGTATCCTTCCCTTGAGGTTAGATTCTGTACCGTCGCGAATGGCCCGTTCTGTTGCTCCAGTTCGACGAAATTCAACTACCTACCAAATAATCAATAAAATAAATAGGTCTCAGAACCAATTTAGATGATGGACCCAATTACTAGGTTAGATTATATTCCCTAGTACCAGTTTAGATGAAGTCCTCACGTTGGGTTGGCGTGGAAGTTTGGAGAGTGGGGTGCCAGCTCAGGTGTTGTTTCGTCATCTGACCGTGGTTCAAAATTACGAAGTGTTATCCTCGGATCTTTCCCTTGAGGGACTGATCCCGGACCGTCGTCAATAGCCCGTTGTGTTGCTCTAGTACGACGTTAACTAAAATTACCAATTACCTACTTACCAGTTTAGATGAAGGGTTCCAATATCAGGTTAAGTAATAAGCTTAGTACAAATTTAGATGATGAACCTCTGTACCATGTCAGATGAAAAACCCTAGTACCAGTTTATTTCACGGGGCGAAGTACTAGGAAGGTAAATAAGCCTTATAACTTATTTACGTGGCAGTTCCCCAGTACCAGTTTAGATGACGGGCCCAAGTACCATGAATACCAAGTATCTAGCTGTGATCGTATAGTGCAGTAACCTTTCGTACTGCACTTTACCTTTAACCTTTAATCGTATACCTTTAACCTTTAATCGTATACCGTTAACCTTTAATCGTAACCTTTTTCCAATGCGCGTCAAAAAATGTCTTGAAACCGTAAGAATTAACACAGCGCTTAAAATTAACACACTTAAAAAAAATTTCGACCTTTGGAACACTTTCGGATATTCAAAAAATTATACGATACATATTTAATACAGAAACATTTTTAACTTTTTATTACGGTTTATTTAAAACTATCAAAATCAGGAAAACAATAAGTACAGAATTATCGAATTTAATGTGACATTTGTTGCCTTTCGGACGATAGTTTATTTATACATGGTTCGAGTTATTTGAAACTTTTAATCGGACGCACGCAGCAAACAAGACGCTGCCGAGGCGATTTCTGTTCTTACTTTTAATGAAATTCATTGTCGAAAACAACTGTTCGCAAACGTAGGTCGATCCAAACATTGTCAAAAGAGCTCTTGATAACTTTTTCATCGATATTAGCGAATTAGGCAACGAGTTCCAATTAGTTAAAACAATATTATCTTCACAATTTTCCAGATCTTGTAATTTTTGCTCTAAGTTCACGCTTATTTCTGCAAATTTATTCGTCCACACAACACTGTTTTGAAATTCAACCATTTCCATTTCTAAGTTATCAATTTGAAGCCAGTTGTAAGAAGATTATTTAAGATCTTCACATTTAAGTTTGTGTGGTAAAATGACAAACTGTAAAGTTTTATGCATTTCACGAAATTGGTAGAATCTTTCGTTAAATATTTCTTTTGCTTCGCTAATACTGAAGAATTGTGTTTTAAGACTTCTGTTTTGTTTACGACATTGCTGGGCAAAATAGGATGATGTTAGAAAATGTTCTTTTAATGATGGGAAAAACTTCAATTTTCCAGGAACCAGGTCATGTTAATTTTTGTCTAGCTTTGTTACAAATGCTTTGAGAATTTCGTACATTGTTAAGTAATTGAAATTTGGCAAAAAGAGGAAAAAACCAATTTTAAACTATAATTATTTTTTTAAATTATTTCTTGCATTAATTAGGTTATGGACTTCTCAGTCCGACGAATGAAAATTAAAATTTGAAAAGTTAAATTAAATTGATCTTAAAACAATGTGATCGTCTCACGTGTCGTCTAAAATTGCTTCGCGTGTCACTATGTGACCCGCGGGTCACAGGTTCGCCATCCCTGGTACAGTGGATAGTACATTGCGTTGTATTCGCAATAACCCAGATTCGAAACCTGGTCACGCCACCAATTATGTTACAGTAGTGAGTTTTGATTTCAGATGGACGCCAATTTATTACATGTTTAGAATAAATTAAAAGAAACTTATAAGTATCAGCTGGTACAGGTGAACGACTCACAATCATGTCAATGATTCATATAATCAAAACTTTTAATCAATTTTTTCGTGAAGACTACAAATGAAAAGGTACGAAGCGTCGTAACAACGTAACCGTTAACATATTTGCCTACGCCGCTATGGGAGAACGTAGCGAGACATCTAGGGATGCGATTGGAATTTCCGGCATGGATCGGAGCATGCGCAGGAGAGAGCAGAGGCTGTTATAAAGAGCGCCGTCCAATTGACGCGGCAGTGCGTGTGAGGACAGGATGGTGTTCACATTGCAAAATTCGACGATTGAGGAGCAGCGAGGCGTTATCCTATTTCTGACAGCGGAAGGTGTTAAACCGGCCGTTATTCGTCGCCGGATGGTGACCGTATACGGGGAAGACTGTGTCCGACAAGTCAGTGAGAAAATGGAGTGCCCGTTTTCGTGCAGGCCGTGAGAGTTTGGTTGATGACCCGAGACCAGGCAAACACAGTCATCACGGCCGATCTCATCGACAAGGTGGAGGACCTAGTGAGAAGTTATCGGCGTGTCACATTGCGAATGTTGGCGGTGAAGGTGGATGTCAGCGTTAGAAGAGTGTGCACAATTGTTCACGACAGGTTGCGTGTTATCGGAAGGTGTGCGCGCAGTGTGTTCCGAAGCAAATCAACGACCAGCAAAAGGAAGCACTTCAACATCTGTTTTGGTATCATAAAGACCCCGCTTTCCTGGAGCGGATCATCACAGGTGATGAGAGCTGGTGCCATCACTACGAGCCAGAGACAAAGCGGGACAGCATGCAGTGGAAGCAGGGCCCGATTTAGGAAATTTGGTATAGTAGGCACAACACGCAGGAAGCCCCCCCCCCCATGTTATTTGTTCATCACAAAAACTAATTTTATAACAATAATTGGTACGTATTTGACTGTTGATCGTTTCACAGATGTCACCAAAAAGTTTGAGAAAATCGTGACATTACTTATAACTCTTGGCAAAACAAAATAAAGCAGATGAAAATTAAAAACATAATAGTTAGTTAATTAATGTAATTACAAGAATGTGATAGTGGGGGAAACGGTCGACGGACATTTTCTTAAATACCCAATAATTTATGTACTACTTAAAAACTTTTAAAATTTTTTAGATACTTTTGAAACTTAGGGGGCCCTCTAAATTATGGGGGCCCTAGGCCCGTGCCTTACGGGCCTAATGATAAATCAGGGCCTGAGTGGAAGCATGCGTCGTCTCCCCCTAAAAAGTTCAAATCCGTGGCGTCAGCAGGGAAGGTGTTACTCACCGTCTTTTTCGACGTCCAAAGTCTGCTACTTGTTGAATTCCTCGAGCACAGAAGAACCATTAACTCCGATGTGTACTGTGAGACACTCCGAAGGTTACGCAGGTCCATCAAGAACAAACGACCGGGGCTGCTCACGGAGGGTGTGGTTCTGCTCCATGATAACGCGCGTCCACACGTCTCCAGGGTCACACACGCGGAACTGGCCAAGTTCAAGTGAAAGCAGCTTGACCAGCCGCCCTACAGCCCGGACATGTCGCCCTGCGATGTCCATGTGTTTAGTCCCCTGAGAAAACATCTGAAAGGGAAGCGCTTCAACTCGGACGACGAACTCTAGGACGCTGTGAAGGACTGGGTCTCGTCACGGCCACAGGAATTCTGGAAACAGAGAATCCTTCGGCTCGTTAATCAATGGGATCGCTGTGCTCAGGCCTGTGATGTATACTTTGAATAAAGTCTTCAATTATACCCACAGTGTCGTTTCGTACCTGTTCATTTGAACAACCCTTGTACATCGTCAATCTTTCCAAACAAATTTATTTTATTTCCACGAAACTTTCAAAGAACCGGGCTATTGCAGTAAGAGAAAATCATGATAATGTCAACCAGAATTCTGATACGTGAAATTAAAAGAAAAAAACCAATTGGAATTAAAAATACAAACGATCAGAACAAAATAAAAAACAAGAAAAATGCAAACTTCAAAAGATACGAAAAATCCGCATATCAAGTTCTGAAAAAAAACCAGCTTGCAAAGAAAAATTTCCAAAAAAATATTCTTCAGCTTGCTGACGATAGAAAATTTTTTAAAAAGCAAGCGCAGTTGCTAAGCAACGTTTTAGTTTTGTGTGCCTTGCGGCAACCAGGTAGACTAGAATCCTTAGTACTAATTTACATGACGATCCCCAATATCAGGTTAGGTTATAAGCCCAGTACCATTTTAGATAACGGGGTCCAATATCGGTTTAGGTAATAAGCCTTAGTACAAGTTTAGGTAATACATCCCAGTACAAAAATAACACAGTAGATAATAAATCTTAGTACTAGTTTAAATGACACACACAAGTACCAGATTAGGTTATAAGTCTTAGTACTGATTTACATGACGGTCAACTGTATCGGGTTAGGTAATAAGCCTTAGAAAAGTTTGGAAAGGATAGACACTAGTACAGGTTAGGTAATACCAGTTTACTGACGGGTCCTAGAGTCAGGTTAGAAGACAGACCCCAGTACCGGATTAGGTAACAAGCCCGATTCCAGTTTAGATGACGAGTCTCCATTAAATTAAAATGTGTATTCCAATTAATATTTAACCTGAACCAATCCAATTTTTTTTTCCTTTTGCATAATTGTGCATCCTTTAAGATAAGCAAATTATTTAATTCTAAACAGATGAGATTGTGCACTACAGTACAAAAAAAGGCCATGGTAGTCCGGTTGGAACAATAACGGATTAACCACCCGAGGCTATGAATTCGAAACTAGATCCAACCCAAAACCGCACTACACGTGGAGGGTGGTGCACGTTAAATATGTTGTGACCCCAAGAATGGGGTGCCAGCTCAGGTATTGACCTCGTCATCTGACCGTGGTTCATAAATTACGAGGCGTTGTCCTTGTAACTTTCCCTTTGTGACTGATCCCGGACCGTCGTTAATAGCCCGTATGTTGATCCATTGCAACGTTAATTAACTACCTACCGGTACCATGGTATCACCACCTCCCGCTATGCGGTAGCCTTGAAGGGACAAATGCAAAAATATAAGTATTATTTTATTAAATCTAACTCAAAGGTGAATAGATATTGTCAAGGCAGAACTTAAATCCATTTACGCGCGAAAAACACAAAAGCTTCTATTATACTATTCCAACGAGATCAGCGCGCTGATGCCAAAATATGGCTTCGAATTCTTCCCAGAAAGCACAATCACTCAGCGTGAAAGAATGCTGCACGAGCAGAGATGATAGAAAACCGAAATTGAATATTAAACGATCGGTTGTTTTCGTCAAACAATCCGCAAAACCTGAGGGGCCGCGAGTTTTGGTACATTCAAGCAATAAATATCCTCCCAGAGGAAAAACTCTCATTTGAATCACACTGCAGACACGAAAATCAGTTTGAGTATTCCGTCAGAATAAGACGCGATATCCATTACCATCCTCTTAACATGTATGGCAGAGTAACACGAGCACCAAAGTTTCATAGTCTGTGGAACTCGTGATGTGGGGTACTAAATGCAGTTGACAGTAAACCCACTGGTCACGAACACGGGTCTACGTAAAGTTTTTGATCTAGCCAATAAATTTCCATTTCATTTGTTTGGTCTTAACAACTGGTCAACAACTTCTTTATATCGAACAAGTACTTGTTCTCCGTCGTTTTGGCTTAATAAAAATGTGTCCTCATAAAACACCATTCTTTAGAGAATACGTCAGGTATTAAACTAGCTGTACCAGCTGCGAAAATTTCCTAATGTAAAAAACGGACGGGGCTGTGTCGTGAAACGGCCGCTAGGTTACGGTCGTTGAATACGTCAGTGAGGTCATTTGGTGAATTTTGAAAGTGAAAGAAATTAGTATAGACTTTTAATTTCACACATCAAATGTTCATCGCTCAATCGTTGAACATCATTCGATTTTAAAACACTTATGTCATCATATATGCAATTTGTGTCAAATTGAGCGGTGTTAGGTACTTGCCGCACTCAGTATAGGGCATTTGTTCACTTTGAAGGTGCGACGCCTATACTTTCAAGAACACCCTTCGAGCCCGTTAACACTCAATATCGGATGTCCGGATCTTCTTTGATTCTCCATCTCTCGTTTTTTCTTCCTGTTGACGTTTTCTATAGTTCTTCTGGTGTTTATTATGCATAGATTTGGACCTTTTGATATTTTTGCGCACTTTGAAGTCCGATACCGAAACAAGTATAAAATACTTATATTTTATTTATTCAAATACATTCACTCACTCACTGACTGACTCACTCATCACTGAATTACAAGTCCTAGGAAAATGAAATTTCGCAGGGTGTTTCTTAAACCGCAGGGGTGCACTAAGAAAGGATTTTGAAAAATTCGACCAGGAAGATGCCTAAAATTGACCTAAGGTCTAAGCCAAAAGCAATTTTAAACCGCCATAGAAATGATATTGATAAAAAACGATTGCTGTACGCAGCTCAGATTAATTTACCAGTGTTGATCGAAAAACAATTTTTTTTAAACTATTTAACTGACTTTTTACTTCTTCCCATGATGAAAATAATATTTATAAATATTTGATTGATGAAGAAAAAATTTTTAAAGCATTTAAATTTGCATAACTTCCTTTTTCTAATGGAACACAAAAGCCTAAAAAAACTTATCGATCTTTAATTTTCTGTAATTTTGCTTTTCGGTATCTGGCAACGTCAGAATTAATGTTTAACTTTTAATTTCATTTAGAATTCTTTGTTTGGGATTTGAGTTGACAGCGAGATTTTGCGGTCATATTTGAGGATTCTTATCGCTTATAAATCATTATTGTTCGTCTTTTGTCGAATTGTTCTCTTTTTTAATATATTCAAGAAGTCGAAATTTAACACGTTAGAACATAATTTTTTTCTCCAGAATTCTGCCTTTGGTGGCGGTGCGGGTTTGATTTTTAATTAACGTCACACCGTGGCGACGGTCCGGAATCTGAACCACGGTCAGATGACGAGGGTAACACTTGAGCTGGCACCCCTACTCTCCAAACTTCCACGTCATGCCAGCTTGAATGGGCACGACCGAATAAACCTGCACCAGCCTCACTTACACGATGGTCTTTGGTTGTATAGTTTCGAATTCGCAACCCTCCTTTGTAATCCTTGACTACCAACAAAGCTGTCCAATCCAAAAATAGAAAAAGGGGTGAGCTTCCAAAACACATACAGCGGTACACTATTATTTCCCAAAACGTGGAGAAGTGTGATTTCAATACCATTATCTTTCTATGCAAGAAAAATATAACTTCGGAAAACGAAAGTGTCTCGTGTTAGGATTGTTCAAACAAAAGAAAAACAGCGACGTGTGTATAAATCTGCAGCAGGGCTAATCGTTCTTTACGACGCATTGTTCAATCTTTTCACCCACTTTCCTGGAGTGAGCGTTTCCACAGTAGCAACTAAAAACAGAATTGGCATGAAATTGCTGGAAATGAGATGGGATGGAAGAGATGTGGAAATTATCCAGTTCCATTTGCCTTTACTTAAAAAAGAAAAGAAATGCGTTATTGGTAGGTAGTTAATTAACTTCGTACTGAAGAAACACAACGGTTTAATGGCGACGGTCCGGGATGACCGGCATCGATTCTCAGGAGAAAGATCCAAGGACAACGCCTCGTCATGAACCACGGTCAGAAGACGAGGTCAACACCTGAGCTGGCACCCCATTCTCCAAACTTCCACATCACGCCAACGTGAGGACATTTGAGGCACAATTTAAACGTGCACCAGCCCCCCGTGTACAACGGTCTTTGGTTAGACCGAATTTTAAACTCGCAGTCGTGTGGTCGCTAATCCGTTGTTCTTCAAACTGGGTTACCGCGGCCCTAATGTTATCGGAAAACGTAATGGTAATTTTTGTTAACGTCGTACTAGAGCAACACAACGGGCTATTGACGACGGTCCGGAATCAGTCCCTTAAGGGAAAGATTCGAGGACACCACCTCGTAATTTTGAACCACGGTCAGATGACGAAGCAACACCTGAGCTGGCACCCCACTCTCCAAACTTACACGCCAGCCCAACGTGAGGACTTTCGGCCACGACAGATTTAAGGTGCACCAGCCGCCTCTACACCATACGTTTACAAACATCCATGCCCGGACCCGGATTTGAACCAGGAACCTTCCGATCTAGAGGCTAACACCTTAACCACTATACCGGTTGGACTGCTGGGAAAACGTAAAGCAATACGACAGCTTGACAAATGAGCAAATATCGACTTTTGTATCACGATTTGGGTTATTTCTTAAGAATAATCGGTTTTCGAATAGTTTGTTCAAGGTCGCATTAAACAAAATTGTATCGTCATCCCAAGAATGCGCCATCATGGAGAACTAAATACCTCTCAGTAAAAATTAGTTTAAATTTTGGGCTGCCAGTCAAAGCACTTTTGAAATAGTAGCAAATCTCTTAATCTCAAATTTAGTAATAATTTTAGCTGTCGACACAAAATGCGCTCATTAAATATGAAATAGACGGTTGAAGATCTGGCCAATAAATTCCAATTTAGAAAACTAAATCTTTTCTTAACCTTTGGACTACGGCCGGTACAGCAGTTGTACCTTGAAAGGTATAAGAATCGCGCTGCCGTAGTCAAAAGGTTAATATGGTTTTCATGACAATCTAGCAACCAGATATTTTTCTTTCAACAAACTTCGAAATTAGCGTTGCTTGAAACGCTACATTTCCTCCCGAAAAAAAATTTCAAAATTATTTTTTGTATGAAAAAAGTTTAAAAAAAAAAAAAAAAAAAGACGAAATTTTCCGTTTACTTTTGGTAATTCTTCAAAAAGCGCCAATAATTTCGAAAATATGAGCCTTTGCTACCTCTAGACGCCAAGGTTAAAAAATAGTAGCAAAAAGTAACCCTTAGTCCCCTGTGAAATAGCCCTGCGGAAAAGCATGTAGTGTAAATTTTTTTTTAGGACTTTCCAAAAATGAGACGTTTAGGTAATGGTAATTTTAGTCAACGTCATACTAGAGCAACACAACGGGCTATTGACTACGGTCCGGAATCAGTCCCTTAAGGGAAAGATTCGAGGACAACACCTCGTAATTTTGAACCACGGTCAGATGACGGAGCAACACCTGAGCTGGCACCCCACTCTCCAAACTTACACGCCAACCCAACGTGAGGACTTTCGACCACGACAGATTTAAGGTGCACCAGCCGCCTCTACACCATACGTTTACAAACACCCATGCCCGGACCCGGATTCGAACCAGGAACCTTCCGATCTAGAGGTTAACACCTTAACCACTATACCGGTTGGTCGGCATGAGACGTTTAGAACTAGAGTGAATCCAGTTCACTTTCTGGTCAAACTCTCATAACACACCGTGAAGTTGAATCTTTTTGTGCATCTTTGAATCAAGTCACTAGTTGCTTTGGTTCCCCGAGATAGCAGAAGAAAAGCTCTGTGTAATAAAAGTACCGTGCTATACGAGGGTTATCTGTAAATGATAATCAAAATTGTAAAAGGTGACAAAAAAGTCTAAAAACTGCATTTCTAGAATCAGGACTCTTTTTCCCCAAGCCCAACCATTGACCTAACACCTTCGTTACTACAAGGGGCGAACTGACTGCTGTTTGTGAAGAAGCACCCAAGGGATGAGACACAGCTACAATTACAATCACTAACATTCATGTGCTTCCAAACCGGGATTTGAATCCATTACCAACTGGGTGGTAAACAAGTGCCATGATCACAATACCAGTTAGACAGATTTCTATCTATACGAATGCTGCGAATGAAATTCCAGCTTAAAGATGTCATGTCAACAAATTGTGAGCCATTTTCAGCAGTTATTTTCTGTCCCCGAAGTTGAAAGATACTTATGTTCCATTTCAAGGAACTGGGGATTCAGAAATAATGTTACCAGGGAATAATTAGATTTGACTACATAAAGCTAATTTAATTTTGTAATATTGTCACAATCTAGCTATTTTGATACAAAAACGTAGCATTTTTTTCAGAGAAGTTTTTTTTATGAAAGCAAGCAACAAACACACCTTGATGGAAGACAATGCCATTTATGTAAACATTTTCATTTTTTAAATCTTACAATTTTTACAGGGGATTTTTTTTTCTTCTAAATTTTGCCAATAACCATACAAACCACACAATTGGCAGGTATATAATGCTTTAGAATGAAATTCAGAATCGAAAATCAATTAAATTATAAGGACTCATCAAAATTATTTGAAGTAAAACAGAAGGATAATTTCTTTCAAAACAATTTTATTCTCCTTTTCGTCCAATTCGTTGCATTCAAACCTAAACAAAAAAAAAATAAAACACCGAGAAATCAGTACAAGCCAAGGAAAACTACTAGGTTATAATTTACAGTTAGAGCAGACTAGTGGCCTGTCAGATCTATACAGTCTTCAGTTGTGTGCGGAAAAATAGCACAAATGCTAAAGCGAAGAATGTAAACTTTACATCATCTAAAATACAGCTTCAGTAAAATATTTTTTAGTATGCACGGATGGCAGGTGGAACTTGTTTGCACTCATTAGCATCTAATGTTTGATCAATGACGGGTCGGTATTCAAGTGTGACCTGGAAATAAAAGTAAAGTTTAGTAAGGGCAAAGGATAATAAAACAGTACATCTGACAGATAATACATCTAGTTCCTGATAGAACTGAAATCAAAACAACTAGCAAAAGGTTACAGACAAAATAATAAGAGTTTAATAAAAAACAAAAAGTAATGAGTAAAAAATAGTAAAATACTAAGAATGTATGACAGTATAACTGAAAGGCTCCCGTCAGCATCGTGATAAGCCAGAGAAAAAAATTCTGCATAATAAAAACAAAATATTCCAGATTTAAAAAAAAAATCCTGATTGCTTGAATGAGGTAAATAGTTAAATTAACATATCACTGGAGCAACACAACGCGGGTTATTGCCAACGATAAGAGATCAAGCCCGAAGACAAAGATCTGAGGACAGCCCTTCCTAATTTTGAACCACAGTTAACTGATGATACCTGATTGTTTGAATGAGAGCGTAATATTTAAAAGTTAAAACAACATGACTTCTTGTACAGTGGATAAACCATTATAATTTAGGAATTTTTTAAACCTTGAAAACAGGTAGCCTGAAGTTTGAAAACCGATTTCTGGTTCTAAAAATGGCAGGCTTGAGACATAATTAAAATTACTCAAGTTTCCCTCATCTTGAAAATGAATGTGAAGAGGGAGGATTGATGAACATTTCAAAATACTCAGATTGAAATGTGCAGAGCTGAACACACTGTCAGACTTTTACTGGTGCATTTGGCATAAGCAAGTAACTGTCTAAGATCGAAAAGTAATATTCAAAGGTAATGCAGGTAATCTAAGGTAGCATATGGACTGTCGTTTATATCATCAGTCAGAAAACTTATAGATTAAACCCTGGAATTTATCGGCAAAATGCACTTACTTCTAGGGAAAATAGAAAAATAATTACAGATCAAAATCATATAAAAATCAATTTTAATTTCTACTCAAATTAAAGATTGATAAACTTCAGATACATAGATAAAACAATTATTTTCAATGCATACTTCAATACAGATTAAAGTAATACAACCACTACTGTTAAATATTATCAAAAACAACAATTGGATATAAAATGATTAATTTTAAATAAAAAATCTTTTTTGGAAGAGTGCATTTGGAATACACACATTTCAGGAACAATGGAAAGGATGAAATGTAGACAGTACTCATTGTTTGAAATACTCCATAAATTATATAAAACCCCAACATATGCTTTGAAAAATTTAATTCTTAAATGTCACATTCATGATAATCTAAATTTACCAAAAGAATTAAATACAAAAACAGATAGAAGATCACTTAAACACTATTCCCTAAATCTCTTCAGTTGTAGAAAAGATAAACTTCAAGCAGAAAAGTGAATTTGGTTTAAGCTTATTTTCAATTAATGAAGAGAAATATAATAAATTCAAATACACATACCTTTCCATTTGCATCAACCTTGGACAAAGTGTGCTTTCTCCAGTGTTCGCTCATGGGTTTCTTTTGCTGACCTTCCAATGGCTTGGTATAATCATACTCATCCATACGATCCTGCGAACATATATGTAGTAGTTCAGAGAATATTTTTTAAATGGGCAGAGATCTTTAATTACTTCATACTCCATACAGATAGTTTTGCATCATTTACACCTCTCTTGAAGCTGATTACAAATTGCTGGTATAGATTACTATCAAAAGGAGTTTGGAACTGTAGTAAATTGGACTAACATAGCATCTTTTCCTCACTCAAGCTTTTTTATTTATCAGTGTGGATTTGCCAATAGGTAATAGATTAAGTTCTATAAATCTATCGTTACATTTAGTAAAGCCGACAATGAGACATTTAAACGCACCTTGAAATCTTCACGGGCATGAGCTCCACGACTCTCCTTCCTGGCTTCAGCAGCAGTCATTGTCTGTACAGCATTCAGCATCAGATTCTGCAATTCCAGTGTTTCTACCAAATCAGAATTCCAAACCATGCCCCTATCACAAACCTTTAAAAAAAAATCAATGTAAAAATTGCAAATTCCAATGAATTTATAAATTTGCTTCATGGAGAGAAACCGGAGGCACTCTTACCTTGAGATCCTCCTGCCCTTCAAAACACTCGGTAATCCTCTTGACACCCTCTTTCAAGCTCTCTCCAGTTCTGAACACAGCAGCATGTGTCTGCATAGTCTGGAAGTTTAAAAAATGTGCACCTTTAAAATATTGTGCTACATTCGATGAAAATAAATTGCAACTTATACTAAAATGCTACACACATAAAGAAGGCAGATTATAGTCTCATTGCATATAAGATATGAAGCTTCATACTAAATACCCCTAATAGATGTGCACACAGGAATTTTCTTTGGGTAGGTAGTTGTACAGGGTGGTAACAATAGCCTTGAAAAATTGATATTTGCCTGATTTCCCTGATAGTGTCATAAAAATGTCCCTGATTTTACAATTACCTTAATGTTGTGATCCGTGATTGGTATTGATATACAGTATCCACACATTATTTTTAGATATTTAGAGTCAGATGGGGGTAAAAGGATGATTCTTCACAAATATTTTGTATTTTTTCTCTTCAGATATTTTAATTGTTATTGTAAGGGTTGGAACCCTTGATGGAACTCTCACAATAGCAATTGCAAAAACTGGAGAGAAAAAATACAAAATATTTTGATTATGAATTTATTACATCTGTCTCTACATTATCATACTATATATACATCGAAATCCCCAAATGCAAATATACATAAAAAATTCTACAAAAATGTAATTGCAAGCAAAAAATATTAATTTAATGCACAAAAAAGGTGCCGTTTTTTGCTGTGTTCAAAAATTACAACGCCAGTGTTCTTGATTCGAATTACAGTTTCAGCGAATAAGATTTATTTGATTCTCAAAAGTACTCGTAATCGTGCATCTTTAACTAGGCCAACGATAATAATTGAGTTCAAGTTATCAAAATTTCCCTGATTTTGTTGTGAAATTTGAAAAATTCCTCTGATCTTTCCAGAATTTAAAAGCTCACAAAGAATTTCCCAATTTTCCAGGTTCTGTTACCACCCTGAATTAACACCACACTGGAGTAACACGACAGACACTATAAGCAACAATCTGGGATTAATTCCAAAGGAATAGATCCAATAACACCTAATCATTTTGAACCAAAAACAGATGACAAGGTAAACAACTGAGCTGGTACCCCACTCTCCAAACTTTCACGACTGAAATGTGGGGACATTTGAGGCAAATTTTATGCGTGCCATCCCTTGTGTGCACAATGGTTTTTTGTTGTACTGAGTACCTAACTCGTAATCCTCCAGTTGTTAATTCGTTACCCTTTCAAATACTCTTCAAATAGTTACCTAAAATTATTATAGGACATTCTTTCATTAATTTATAAGTTACGTGGTATGTAGTTTATTTATAAGATATCCTGAAATGGTCACACTAAAAGAAACATTTTCGATAACAAGACTTTAATGGGCCTCTTGAAGTCAAGCATGTTTAACTCAATCAATTGCTTACTTAAAATTTTTAAATACAACAAAATGCCTACAGCTTTGAACAAAATAAAAAAAAATTAACTACCTTTTGCATTTGCAGTCTAAGCTGTGAAGTGAGTGTAGAACCATTTGCATGTCTCATCTTATCCAGATTTGCAACCGACTCTTCACCATCACTCTAATAATAAAACAATACATGTTTCTATCACAACACTTTATACACTCTTATATGTATAGTAATATTCTTAATTAAAATGGTCACCTTGTACAATTTCAAAATATACATTTACAGAATTGATCAGTCAATGAAAGGTATCTGACTACATCAAAAAGTTGATTTTCGACTAAAACATTTCATTTAATTCAATATTATTTTGTACTTTTTTTTTTACAAAACTTTTATTTCGTCTGCATAGAGAAGAAAAGCAGAGATAGCAATTTGAATAGATAGCAACAGCTATTTTTTTAAAAATTGCTTCCAAACCGTTACATGCATTTTTCTGATTGTGATTTTGATCAAAATCTTTAAAAAGAAATATGATAACTGAAAAGGTGCTATATATTTTAGTTTAAATTTTATGTACTGATTTTTATATTTGTTTTGGATGGCCTGAACAAGAACATAAGAGTTATCCTGACAGGAAAACTTTGTAGATATTTCAATGTTGTAGCGAGGAAAAATTTCAAAAAATTCATGTGGTTTTCATTATTTCCAGTATCTCATGAGTGTAAAGCAATATTGCACTTCTTTTAGTTCAGGTCCTAGTTTATATATTTTGGAGACCGTTACTCAAGTTTTTCAGTTACATTATCAATTTTACCAATTATTTAATTAATTGTAATAATTGTTAATGATTTTTTGCTTAACTAGGGGGCTCCGCCCCCTGCTCGCTTACGCTCGCCAACCCCCGGGGATTGCTGCGCAATCCCATTTGGTTTGCTTCGCAAACCAACACTCCTTTCACAGATGTCATTTGGTTTGCTTCGCAAACCAACATTCCTTTCACACAGTGAAACTATCTGAATAATTCGTATTATGCTGATTTCACTTTCCGGTACATGACGTCACAGCGAGGGCTTCGCGCCCTGCTCGCTTACGCTCGCCGACCCCGGGGATTGCTACGCAATCCCGTTTGGTTTGCTTTCTCAAACCAATACTTCTTTCGCAATTGATTTCACTTTTTTTTGCTGTAACACTTAATGCACCCTAAACTAATAGCCGCATCAGTAAAAAATCTTCTGTATCTTGTTCCCTGTACACTTTTAAGTAAACAGTGTTAATATCAAAACTTTACGATTGTACTTTGTCGGTAAACTGTCTTGAGAACAGAGGGAAAAAAGCGAGCCTTTTTCCTCGCCAAATAAAAAGAAATCGTTTTTATGGCAATTGTTGCTACGATAAATTTGATATCTGGCAAACCCGATAGTAGAAAATGCAACCCACTGCTGTTTGCGGAACCAGCTATGCGAACTGAAAAATACGAAATTTGTGTCACCAACTTTTGATTGCATCGAATTTATTTATGAACCAATTTTAAAAATAATTGTACCGTAAGAAAGAGTACATTGTGAGGTATACTGCAATATTTTTAAAATTAAAAACTAACAGTAATACTATATAGATATGACCATTTTAGTTTTGTATCGGAAGTTACGATCTGAAAGTTCCGAAAATTGTATGACCTACTTTTAATTGCATCGATTTTGTTTATTAACCAATTTGAAAAATAATTGTACCATAAGAAAGAGTGTAATGTAGTGAATTCAGTGATGTTCTCAAATTTAAAAAATAATGGTTTTTGCCGTAGACATAACGGTTTTAACAAAACGTAGCGAAAATATCCGAAGATTCCGAATTTTGTATCACGAACTTTTGATTGCATCCAATTTAATTATTAACCGATTTCAAAAATAATAGTACCGTAAGAAAGAGTATATTCTGAGGTATACTGCGATATTTTAAAAATTAAAAACTAATAGTAATTAGATATAGATACAGCAGTTTTAAAAAAAAGTAACAAAAATGTCCCGATTTTTCCCGAATTTCAAAAAAATATTATCAAGAACCACATTTAAATTTCAAAAAAAACTCGACGAGCTGCAAAAATTTACGTTGAGAGGTACTCTTAAAAAAAAACTCACGACTAAAGACTGAAATTTTGAATATGTTTTGCTCACTCGCGGAAGAAATTTCACTTCTTCAACTTTAACACTTAATAAAACCTAAACTAATAGCCGCATCGGAAAAAAATCTTAATAATTATCCAGGGAATACGATGAAGAACAAAGCATGTTAATTTCATATTTTTCCGATCAGTACTTTCTCGTGAAACCGTCTAAGAATGGAGCTAAACAACAAAAATTTCAATTCGGCGGCGGCGATAACTTTTTTTTAATATAGAGAGATGTGTTTTTATGAGTTTTTCACCTAAAAAAATCATATAATTTCAACATTTTCTTTTAAAAAGGAGTCAATGTAATCAATACTGCAACTCAAATGAGATCCCATCTCATTCATCTCAATCACTAAAATTATCAAAATAAACAATACAAATTTCAGCTTTTTACACAGCTCAATAGTAATTTTTCTTTAAAGTTAGTGGAAGAAAACAATATTGGGGTTCACACATACAGGCAGCAAATCAAGGATGCTACTCCCGGGCTTGTCTTCCTCAGCTATTGTGTGGGCACATGCTCTTCCAAACACTACCAAATCAAGTAGGGAGTTGGCTCCAAGCCTATTGGCACCATGGACAGACGCACATGCTGCTTCACCACAAGCATATAGACCAGGTACAACACTATCTCCTTTAGCTGGATCATGGTTGATCACCTACGAAATAATTCATGAAACTCACATCTTAAACACAAAACATTCCAGTAATTAATGAAGAAATTCGAGAAAAACTAAACTGGATTAATATCACTGAATGATGGAAAAACCTAGTAAGTTATTACAGACAAGAAAAATAAAATTTTATATTTCTAATTTTTTTAAGGTATTCAATCCCATTGCAAAAATATTAACTTTTAGAGAAAAGAAAAACAATTTTTGTCATGTCATCTTTAATATAGCTTGAATATTTTCCAAGCAGCATTTTAGCAAAACAAAGATAAGCTAGGTGGCTCAGTTTTAACTTTTTTAAAAACACTTTTTTTTTCTACACTATTACTAATTTCATTTTCTTGAGCTCCCAAACACACTTTTTAAATTCAACATCAGTGCATTCTTGTTTCAGGAAACTGGGATCCAACCTCTAAATTTGAAGATCTTACATTTCCATCAAGCATTTTTAGTTAACCAATGAATACTATGCAATCTATTTTTGATGACATTTGACAAGTACCATTGAATGTGGCTTTTGAGTGGAGATGAAATAACATGGTTCCCACACCTTTGTCAAAAAAAAATTCAAGGACTTTTAATGACTTTTCAAAACCAAACAAAAATTTTTTTCAAGAACCTGAAATTTTTTATAACAACCTAAAACAAGTACATGCAAAAATTGTCAATTAAAAAGAAAAATGTAAAAAGTATTAACAAAACAAAACGACAATTCTTTTACTCTATTTCCTTCAACTTTAGTCTGATATATATCTTGTGTTGTCAAAGCAAGCAACAACGGCTTTATTCAGAATGATGGTCAAATGGCGCACCTGCCGTGAAGGAAACTAGTTTGGACAAGTTCTAATGCAAGACGAAATTACACAATTTTGTATTAGTAAAAAAAATCATGTACTTTCAAGGACTTTTTACCAAATTCCGTATTTTTCAAAGACTTTCAAGGGCCAGTAGTTCGGAAAAATAAATTCAAGGACCGTAGGAACCCTGAATAAAATATGCAGCATTCTCGGAAAAACTAAGGCGTCTAGAAAGGTTTAAAGACACTCAGCAAATACTGAAGTTTTTTCAAACTAAAATTAAACCTCACGCCCTTTTAAGGTCTGCGGGAAACTGTTTCAAAGGAATTACTTTCCCAGTCTTTTATTAGACTAGACATAGTAGAGCAATAAAAAAAACTTTGATAACGTATCTTGGTGTGTATGTGTAGATAAAAAAGTACTTGTTTAAGGAGAGTGGGTTTAATAGCTTACTTGGCCTCTGTAGTTAGTTGGAACACCTCCCATGTTGTAATGGACAGTGGGGAGGACTGGAATTGGTTCTCTATTTACATCAACACCAGCGAAAACCATGGCTGTCTCGGATATTCCAGGTAAACGGGTAGCTAATTGCTCAGGTGGCAAATGATGAAGTTGTAAGTACACATGGTCTTTTTCAGGACCACTACCCCTGAAAAAAAAAATACAAATATTGATAAAGTGTATTTTTAGAACTCAAAAGGGTAGTTGAGAGCTCAGGTGGGGTACTTGAGTTTATGTTGAACTGCAGCAACACAACAGACTATTGGCGACAGTCCGGGATCAATCCAGAAGGGAAAGATCAAAGAGCAAAACATCATTTTAAACCACTGTCAGATGACAGGATCAATATCCGAGTTAGCGCTTCACTCTCCAGACTTCCTCACCACACGACAACATGATGATATTTGAGCCGTCAGATTTAATGTGTACCAGCCAACACATACTCAATCTTTGGTTGAATTGAGTTCCAAACTCACAACTCTCTGGTTGCTAATATGATAATGTGCCGAATGAAAATACCAGAGAGCTACATTTTTGTCGTTCAATTTTACATATTTAGCTTAAACAATCTCCAAAACATTTAGCATGCAAACTCGATGTGTATTGAAACTCTGGTTGTAAACAGTCAACACCTGAGAATAAGCATTATGACAAAAAAGGCAAAGGAAAAGGAGAAAGACAAAGGTTTTAGCAACTAGAAAGAGCTTGATTTCAATAAGTAGAGTAAAATAGAAAATTTGAGGAAAAAAAAAGATAAATCACCTCAGCATATCAAAAAAAATTACCTTACTTAAACATAACTAAGCACCACAATCGCTTCTTTAAATAACAGATACTAACCTTCCCTCTCTGATTTCGATTGTCATCGCACGAGATACTACATCCCTAGACGCGAGATCTTTGGCCACAGGTGCATACCTTTCCATAAACCTCTCCCCTTCACTGTTAATCAGAAAGCCACCTTCCCCACGGCAACCTATAATAATAAAGAGTATATGCACATCTTATTTATCACAACAGGACATGCCTAAATTCATAATTAGAAATAAGATACACTTAGTTAAATAAATTTTCTTGACAGTCTCTACATTTTTTTTATTTGAACAATTATTATAGTTTTTAATGTACTCCAATGTTTTTTTTTTTTTTTTTTTGCTTTAAACACAATTAAAATGTAATTTAGTACACATAGACTAGTGCATACAAATATTTTAAAGCTAACATTTTTACAAAAGGAGGAAACTATTATAACCTTCAATTCAATTAATTTAAATATTTTTTGATCTGATAAAAATTTTAACAAATCAAATTCAAAATTGATGGAAAGTAATTACAGATTTACTAAATTAATAAAGCAGTTACCAATATTTTAATGGCCAGTTATGCAAACAGCTGTCATTGTATTTACAAGGCTGTCCCAGTCAAAACACTACTAAAAAGTAGCATAAATTTTCAATAGCAGTCTCGTCATAAACTATTTTAATAGCAATTTTAGTTGCTTAGATGCAGAAGGAATTGGCTAAAACACAAAATTTGCTCATTTAAGTATGAAGCAGATGTGCAGAAGCATGGCAATAAATTTTAATTTAAAATTAGAAACGAAATATTTTCTTAATAAGGTGAAATAACAATCTTTAGCAACAGGATTCTAATTTTTTTTTTCCCCCATGGTTGCCACTGCTTGGCACCAAAACTTTGAAATTGGGCATTCCTTGAAAAATTTTATCTAGAAAAATCAGAAAAAGATTTTTTATCCACAATTAGTTTTACAAAGGGTACTTCATTTTCATTGACCTTCGGTGTATTTTCAAAAAAGTCGCCAAAATGTTGAATTCAAAAGCTTTTGTGACGATTTCGCTTAAGAAGATACTAGCCGAAGTTGAGAAAATAGCAGCAAAGTCGGCAGAGGAAGCCTAATATTTACCTCTATTACAATACCTTACATTTGAATAGAAGAGAAAGAATAGTACCAATACCTTTTCAGATTCACTTATTCTTAAAAATTTCCAACACAACTTACAAAGTACAACTTTTACTTCCACTTTTTAATGAATATAAATGTTATGCATATTGAGTAGATATTTACATGCATATTAAGCAGAGCAGAACTGCAATAATTATAGCTAATAAAAGTGCATCCAACTTTCAAATACAGAATTGGGATCATACCTTCAGTGATTAGACACCCTGCTCCATATATTCCAGTAGGATGAAACTGCACAAACTCCATATCTTGATTAGGCAGACCTGCTCTGGCCACTAAAGCCATGCCATCTCCTGTGGATGTGTGAGCTGAAGTACAAGAAAAGTATGCACGTCCATATCCACTAAAAGAAATACATCCAACCTTTAATGTTTGTTTAAATATCAGATGTTGGTTAGTAAGTTCGATTATTTAAGCTACAATTTAATTAAATTATCGATAAAGGTTTTACATTTACATACCAAACAAATTGTAACTTCTAATAAAGAATTATCTAAGCATAAGTATTTTAATTTCAGTTTAGTGCTCTAAGCTCAATTCCGTTTAGTTAAAACCACAAAGAATTGGGGAAAATAAAATGATGAGCAAAGAGACAATACAATATGGAATCATTAACTATTATTTGCTAACTCTTGATTTTAATGGTAGGTAGTTGAATTACTATTGCACTAGAGCAATACAACAGGCTAAACGGGATGGTATGAAATCCATCTCAAGAGGAAAAATCAGAGTACAACCTCATTTTAAACCACAGCCAGATGATGAGGTCAACACTTGAGTTGGCACCCCACTCCCCAAACTTCCACAGCACAACCTGAGGATATATGAGGTCACAACAGATTTAATGTGCATCAGCCCCCGAGTTTTGAACTCGCAACCCTCCAGTTGCTGATCTGCAACTCAACCCAGGAACAGAGTCCTGTTTTTTTTAATGGGAGGGTTAGTTCTTTTTTTTTTACAATTTAAATAAGGTTGATTAATTTTTTATAGCAGAAGATCAAGCAAAAATACTATAACTGAACTGTTAATAGTACAGATAAGAAAGTATAAATAGTTGATAGCAATAACATACCCTGAGGCCAAAACAGTATTCTTTGATCTAAACCTATGCAAAGATCCATCTTCAAGGCAAAGAGCAATTACACCTTTGCACACACCTTTTTCCATGAGCAAATCCAAAGCAAAGTACTCCACAAAGAAGTTGCAGTCATAACGAAGAGACTAAGAAATAAATCAAAACTTTATTTTACTAACCTTGAAATTTAGAGTTAATTGTATATAAATTTTTTAAAGTATTAACATGCTTGTGAAAATATAAAAAAATTTCTAAAAATGACAAAATTGATATCAAGATTAATTTTTACACCAAACATTATATAAGCATAATGGTATGAGTGCAAATTTAAGAAATTGAACGTCATTCCTATGGCAAATTCGAAATGTTTTTAGCCCCCTTTGCACACCTAGATAAATAGAACTGGGCTAGAAGGTTAAGCTGTAACTACGGGTGTAGTACTGTGAGATTCTCCTATCTTTTGTCCCCCTTTTAAGTGACCGATGATATTTCTCACCATATATGAGCTGTCAGCAACTGGCCGTGAAGAGGGTCGGTCCTTTAGTTTGAAGCTCTGCCCCATTGATCACTGTGGAAAACACAAAAAGTGGTGCCAGTGACATCTCTAGCAGTATTCTAAAAGTTAATAAGTAGCTTACATTACTTGCAGGATTCTAAAGAATATGTGTACCAAATTTGGTGTGGATCGGTCAAACGGTGTAGATTTGTTTTGCATCTGCTAGAGCAGTGGTCCCCAACCCCCGGGCCGGTACCGGTCCGCGGATCAAATAGTACTGGGCCGTCCAAGGAACATTAAAATATTTCCATTTTATTTACTGTGGTGTATTTCTGTCGGGTTTGTGCGGCGCGTGAACAGAGGTATTTGGGACATGTTTCAGACATTAGCAGTGATTTTAGGCGAGACTGAGCCTAAACATTCATTCTCCCAGTTGGTGCACGATCACCTGTCTTTGCTTTTAAAAGAGTTCGAGTGCTACTTCCCAACCACAAAAGACCCACGAACTTGTAAGGAATGGATCCGCGACCCATTTGTCAACAAATCAGGCGAATCTAGCATATCTCAGCAAGAAGATCAACTGCTGGAGATTGCAAATGAATGCGGCCTTAAAACTAAGTTTGGGACAACAACTCTGCCGGTGTTCTGGATTAAAGTCATGGCGGAATACCCTGAGATTGCCACCATAGCACTTAAATCCCTACTGCCATTTCCGACAACCTATCTGCGTGAAGCGGGGTTTTCTGCAGTGACGGCAACCAAAACGAAACAATGGAATAAACTGGACCTAAGCAACACACTCCGGATGTCATTGTCTCCTATTACCTCCAGATGAAACCGTCTCGTTGCAAAGAAACAAGCTCAGGGTACTCATGGATTTAGCGTTCTAGTGAGTTAAAATGTTAAATCACTTTATATTCATTTTTTGGTGTAACTGTATTTTTATTTTGAAGGCATGTTTAACTACAATTAAATTAAAATTATTGAATAAAAACAATCTAAAATATAAACAATCAGCGGGCCACGTTACAATTATCAAACGTTGATCCGGTTCGTGGCGATAAAAAGGTTGGGGAGCACTGTGTTAAGAGGATTTGTCTTGGGCTCTTACGCATTATGGAGAAAAGAATAAGTAACGTATACATGAAAAAAGAGTAACAAAGAATGAATCAAAATAACTTGAACAAAAACTTGATTTATAAGAATAGGGTAAATCTAAAAATGCGCTCCTGAAAATAAGTTTTTAGATATATCCAGTTATTTCCCTTGATCACAGATATATAGTTTTATTTTTAAGATAATGAAAATAAATTTTGTAAAGGTAAATGGTACAGCAAATACTTGCCATTTTACACAAAACTAAAGAAAAATCAGGCATTTAACTAAAGCTTTAAAATAAAAAGTTGATAGGATATTCAACTCACCTGCCCATATAAAGTATGAAGAAGGGAATGTCCTGTTCTATCTGCGACACAGCAACAACGATGAGCCTGTCCACCTTTTCCAAAATTATATGACTGACCACCAAAAGCTCGTTGGTAAATTTTACCTTCCTGTGTTCGGCTGAAGGGCATTCCATAATTTTCAAGCTAGAAAGTAAATTTAATTGTAATGGTTATGTTTCGAATTATTTGCAGCATGGAAAAGATAAATATTATACATCTAAAGCAAGCCACAAATCGGTCCAATTTCAGTTCTTTAACAGCCAAGAAATTGGAACATGCATGCCATACCAACATGTTTTCTGTACAAACAGAGTATTATAACATCGCAAAAAGTTGTGGCAAGTGGATTAAACCATAGAAACAACTTTCAAATAGACAACACATTTGACAAAAATAAATTTGCAGCATTTACATAAGTCATACTCAAGGCAAAATTCGAGACTAAATGAAAGTTAAGACAAAATGGCTTCAGTCCTTCAGTTCAATTGGAGCAAAAAAGCTCAGTCTCTGTTAATTTTTAAAATTTGATGGATCACACAGTCAAGTGGTCAGGGAAGAACATCATCACTTTTCCAATTGCTTTATGAAGAGGGACAGTTACTAAAGGGGGGGGGGGGCTGTTGGACACTCCTTTATTCGATCTGGTTGTAAACTCTCCAGAGATTTCCGCTAAGAAGGTTTTATACATTGACGGTCAGTTCAACAGGCATGAGAGTGGGAAAAGGACAAAAAGTCTGAAAATGTGTGTAAACTCAAATTTTGCAACAACAAAAAAAGTGCTTGAAACAGTATTTCGCACAAAAAGAAAAAATATCTTGACAACTCTGTAAATAGTATGTTGCATGAAGTTAAAATTCTATTTTTATGCATATTTTTGAACATTTCACCAATGGTGCAATTTTTTTTAACAGTTGTAATTTTTCCAAAACCTTTAATACAAAAATGAAATTAACAGGAAATAAAAACGCTATGTTATATAAAAGAATAAAACAAATAAATACTAATTTTATTAAATAGCATAAAAGTTTTTGAAAAAATAAGTCTAAACTAGAAATAAAAATTAGCATAATTATAGCTTTTCACCGATTTTACCTTAATAAATAGCTAAAAATATACTTACTTTAAAACAAATCAAAATTCGTTTTGGTACAGCTTCAGTCTATGTTTATAGCAGTGGCACCGGTCTTGGCACTTTTCTAGTAGTGGGTGTTAAGTTAACCCATCTGTATTACGGATTTTAAGACAAACTCGGCAAGTTTAAAACTTTCATTTTGGATATTCTAGAAAGTTCTTTCAAAATTTGTTAAACTGTTGTTTGATTTCATTGCTTTATTTGAAATAATTCTTTCCTTGGCAATTTAAGAAGTTCACCAAACAACAACAAAACAAAAAAAACGCTGAGTCAGTTGTCACCACTATGAACGTAGACTGAAGCTGTTCCCCTGTTTTAAATAAAATATAACGAAATTCCGTTTCAATTTACAACCTATTTTCAGATATAAATGACTTTTTTCTAAGTCCCTAATCCTTTTCCGTCGGCTTATATTTTCACATAAATATTCTTATTTTCTAATTAAATCAACTTTAATTCAAATAAACTTATAATTTGTAACCCATATTATCCAAGAAATAATTTAACTTATTAAAACAATCATAAATATTGCCCAAGAGAAGCATCATTTTGAAAATTTCCATTGCAAAAATTAGCTGCAGTCGATGTGTAAAGGCGATGGCGCACTTCTAAAGTCGCCAACAAAAGAAGTTTTAACAAATTTTAAAAGTACTTTCTAAAATAATTCAAAACGAAAATTTAAACTTTCCGCCTGCAGAGGTTGCTATAAAAGACGAAATAATCTTGTCGGTTAAATAACCGAGTATCTTAATTTACAGCAACAACGTACGCTAACTAGTTCAAAATCCAAATTCTCCAGGTTTGCTATTGAACTAATGAGCTTCTCACAAAGGATTCTTTTCAAAGAGGAATTTGCAAGACTTATCAGCTTGGCAAAATTTAGGAGTGCAATATGTCTCATTTGGCGCATTGTACGTTGATAGAAGACAAAAGGGCAAAAACTCGGAATTTTTTCTTAAAAATTGATAAAAAATCAGTCTTCAAAAATTTAAGGAAAGTTGGAAATACCAACAAAAGTTGGAAGAATCTCATCCCTGTGTGAACTCATACTTTGCAGGTACAAAGGAAGGGGAACAAAAACTCCAGAAACTTTGAATTAATTTGACAGAGAACCATTGCTTATGCTGCAAATGGATCCCCAATTTTTTATCCTGACAAAAATGAGGTTCGCTGCAAACACTGACAGCTTTCCAAACATGTTCATTGTAGATTTAAATTCAGCAGCCCAAACATGGTTCTATTCTAAGAAATTATGTGGCACAATCTTTTAAAATTTAAAACTTTTATTTTCTCAGTACCATTTCCACATCTTTCAATAAAACAATATCAAGTTTCAGGTGTGCAGTTCTTTCATCGCAATTCATGGCAGTAACGTTTTGAGACATGCAAGAGATTTTGAATCAAAGCTTTTAGAATAGAAAAAGTTGTTTAAATACAAAGTTCAATTCCCATAAAAGATACCCGTCTGGCCCCAAGCTCTACAACGTTAAAAGTCACATGGATGTCTACAACTTAGCCTGTTTTTATCATAGTACAACAAAGTTTCTTATAAATCTTGATTGCATTCAAGTGCAATTTGTTGTAAGGTAGTTTTAATTTTTTACTGTAGGTAGTCCTTTGTACAGTAATTTCTTAATTCAGTACATACTTACCAAACATTTTTTTGTTTCAGTTCTACTAGTAACCTGCTTTTTAGCAACTTTTTCAACAATTTATATTTGATATTAATGTTGTTTTAAATTCAGACATAAAAATTCAAAATGGTATACTCATTTCAACCTCAATAACAGCTTCAGGTGCTTCTCGTGTCATATAGTGAATAGCATCTTGGTCTCCTAGCCAATCAGATCCTTTCACTGTGTCATACCTGGGAAACAAATAAACATGTAATATTTTGGTTCTACACATTTTTGCATCCACTTTTATTTCAGTGAAGGCTGATTAGGTTTAAATAGTGTGAAAGACAATTATGATAAATTTAATAGTTACACTGATGGAATATATCTCTATATTGCATTAAGCGTCAAGGTCGAAAAAAGAGATATTTCTAACGCGGGGCTTAAGGGGCGGAGCCTACTAGTGTAGAAAACAGTTAAGTTCTCATGATCAGTACATGGTACCCACACCTTTATCCAAAAAAAATTCAAGGACTTTTAAGGACTTTTCAAAACCAAAAAACTATTTTTCAAGGACCTAAAATTTTTTTTAAACAACCTTAAAAATACACAAAAGTTGTCAGTTAAAAAGAAAAATGTGAAAAAGAAAAAAAATTTTTAAAAAAGACATAACTTTTAAAACTACTGAGAGTTAAAAAAAGAAAGGGTCATCAATTTTGGTTATAATTTGAATTTTGTTTTCTCACAGAACCTGTGATTTTTTTTGTTGCAAACTGGGCTTCTAGTCTCAATGCTAACTATTAGGCTACTTGCACACATATCGATTTCGGTCATGCGATAAAATATAGTACAATAAATTATTTTGGTGGCACGAAGAAGAGTATTGGAGCTTGCACACGGTTCGATCTACATGACACAATCTCCATTTTGCTGTCGTCCAGTGCCACAACAGACGACTGTCATGGTGTATTTTGTTTGAGAAACAAAACAAATCAAATGTTTTGACTGGTGTTAGGGATGTTTTACTCTCTAGTCAAAGTTTCTATCTTTGCAATTGTTAAAGATAGAGTAAAAATTTCAAAGGATTTGTAATCTGCAGAAACTTTCACAACAGAAAGATATCTTAAATGTGATTTTTTTTTTCAATTGCAACTTTTATATTTTGCAATAAGAATTTGGCTTTATTTCTTTGGATGCATGCCAGGTTTCTGACTGCAAAAGCTATGGTTTCCTAAGAAACGGTGCCGTTATCTAGCGGCCGTGATACGTCATGATGCGGCAGGCCTAACAGGGCGGCCGTCTTAACGGAGACCAGAGGTGACAATTTAGACGGACGGAATACTGTGGAAAATGGATCTAGACATAGCATTATTGGTATATCACATAGTGTCAAAGCGCAAAACACCGGTTTCATTCAGAATGAAGCTCAAATGGCGCACCTGCTGTGGAGGAAAACTAGTCTGGACAAGTTCCAAATGCAAGACGAAATTACACAACTATGTACTAGTTTTAAAAAAATCAAGTACTTTCAAGGACTTTCCACCAAGTTCCGTAATTTTCAAGGACTTTTCAAGGGCCTCTAGTTAGAAAAAAAAATTAAGGACTTTTCAAGGACATTGGGAACCCTGCAGTAAGTATAGAAAGAGTTAAGGCATTTTAATAAGAATTAAAAACATTTTTAATTGCTTTGTAAAGCTATAATGCTGAAGTAAATCAATTTTGAGGTATGGATCAAACTAAAATGGCTTTTACTTTAAAGGAAAAATTTGAAATGAGAAAAATATCAATCAACTTACATATGCCACTTCCAATCATCAGGTTCCATGTTCCCCAAAGCTGCATTGATTCCACCCTAATGTTAAAAATAATTTTTCAATTATTTAACATTAGACACTTTAGTAATTAACATTAACTATTAATTGGAAAATTATTTTTCCTCCTTTCATTACTAACATTCACAAAAACAATTAAAAAAAAAAAAAACATATTTTAAGTGTTTAAGTATTTGTGTATGTGTAATATCAATACTGATTTAGTCATATATTTACTTATGAGAATACAATTAGACATTCATGGATATTAATAAATCAGTTATTTTAACTTTACAGATAATTATAATCATGTGTACCAAAATTTTCTAAATTGTTAGTAAGTTTTCCATTATTTCTTTTCATAGGTGCAATGGGGTGATGGTTGTTTAATGAAGATTGACTGCATGATAAACAAATGACAACGATATATCATTGCTTAGAGCAGAAACTCAATCTGACAAAAAATTTGCAGAACAGCTAACACTTGCTGTTTAGATAAACAAAATGTAAGTATTTGTTATATTTTTCAAATGATTTTCGTCATTATGAAAATAAGTGTTCTGAAAAATATTATTTAAAGACTTTCTGCTGGCAGTATTTGGAATCTATATTTGAATTTTCTTTCATGATGTACGATAAACATACCTGTGCAGCAACTGTGTGAGACCTAGTGGGAAATAACTTAGTGATACATGCTGTTTTGAAACCTTCTTGGACAAGACCAAATGCAGCGCGGAGCCCGGCTCCCCCTGCACCCACAACAACTGCGTCATAAGTGTGGTCTATAACTGGGTAATCGTGTGAAACCTGGAAGAACATTTAATATTGTTGATGAGAAATGTATAGCTGTTATAAGATAAGAGTGATCAGGATATGAATATGTAAGTACATCTAAAAGGTAATACCAACCAAAAATCCTTTTCAAATTTTACTTTCTACAAACTAAAATCAACAGTGTAATTTAAATCACACTTGAGCAACACAAAGGACGATTGGCGACAGTTCAGGATCAATCCCAAAGGGAAATATCCAAAAAAATGTCATTAAACTTTTCACAAAGAAGCAGCAAATTTTAAGTAGCAGGGTATGAAAAGATCACAATATTTTTTTAATCATAAAAAAGGATTTATTTTATTTAAATAGGAATTTTTTTTAATTCAATTATACCCATGACCGTACAAGATTAATTTTGTTGGACATAAGACTCGCAAATCAGTCTAGTTACTAGATAGTTTTGACTTCAGAAATATTAATATTTATGATGACTAACATTAATGCATTAGGAAATATAGTAAGGTAAATTTTTGGAGGATTAAATTGCAATACAGGAATTAGCAAACTTAATCACATAGAGCAATTAGGTAATGGTAATTTTAATTAAGCAACACAACGGGCTTTTGACGACGGTCAGGGAACAATCCTTTAAGGGAGAGAACTGAGGACAACACCACACAATTTTGAACCATGGTCAGATGACGAGGCAAAACCTGAACTGGCACCCCACTCTCCAAACTTCCACACCAACCCAATGTAAGGACTTTCGGCCACGACAGATTTAAGGTGCACCAATCGCCTCCACACCATACGCTTCCAAATAACCATGCCCTGATCCGGATTTGAGCCAAGATCCTTTTGATATAGAGGCTAACACGTTAACCAGTATACCGGTTGGTTTGCTGAGCAATTAGGACAGCAAAACAAATGCCATGCATAAGCAGTTTTTACCATTTCGTTCTCATGTAGCTTAGATTAGTTTGATTTTCACCCAAAGTTTTCAAACCTAGATAAGGTTGCAGGATTCCACTAACACTATATTATAATTTTTTTGTAAAATTATTCAAAAATCGGACATATTTCAGAATTTTTTTGCAAAACATTTATTACGAGTAAAATATATAGAATTTTTTTAGTTATTTTTATCTATTATAAAAGAAGGTTTTCCTCGATTTTTGAGGCTTATTCGCTTTGCAATTGGTAGATAGTGAGTCACATGAGCTGGTTCCATAAGGTGGTGCCATCTCTCGACAGAGTTCAAAAGTATAGTTCGCGAAGCACACTAAACAGGATTGCATAGCAATCATCAGAGTTTGCGAAGCGAACTAAAGATGATTGCGTAGTAATCATCGGGGGTGACCGAGCGATGGCTAGCAGGGGCAAAGCCCCCAAGTTTATATAAAATAATTAACTTGTTAAAGACTTGTCTATATAAAATATATGAAACTTGCAACATAGTATTACGAAAACACTTGCCGCAAACGTAGTTTTTCTCAGTACTTATTTGTGAGAAAAAAAAATGTTTCTTTCCAAGTAAATAGTAAAAAATTAGACAAAACATTAAAATATACATAAATTGAAATAAAATTTACCCAATTTTCAAATTTTGATTGAAGATTTCGAGCACTGATTGCAGTTAAACCTCATTAAGACAAGCTCACTTAATACGAATTACTTGTAAAACTAACTAAATTCCAATTCCTGTCAAAATGTAATACAGTCAAACATTTGTTTAAGAATTTGTGATACAGTAACCTCTCAAAGACAAATAATTTTGAAAACTTAAGGCCAAACAGATTCTTTTGAATCATATCAAACATCCTTTGAACAATCTTTGTGATTAAGAATATCATTTGTCTGTAAACCAAGAATTGTGCAATAAGTAATGTAAATACACCAATATTTCATTGTATTGAAGTTCTTTTTTCTGAATTCAGTTAATACGAGCAAGGTTACTACAATTTTTTAAAGCCCCTGAAGATCGTTTTTATGAGGTTTGACTGCATTTCAAGGTTATATTTCAAGCACACAAAAAGAGTTCACACAAAGCATTCAAGAAAATTAAGTTTCTTTATGAACAGCTAACAATACATGTATATTGTATTCTCCCAAAACATGTCAATTGAGTAAAATTTAGATAATTTAAATTTGAATAACATGATTTCCAATAAATAAATCATTAAAATAGCTTTCCACTTCAATCCATATTCTATTTTGTCCGTATATACTTAATCAGATGGGCAAATTAACTTTAACATGATCCAAATTTTAATTCCAGTTTATTGAAAGAATAGTAATGATAGCAGTGTAAAGAATTCCTAGGGATCAATGTATTGTTGTTGTTGCACATCCCCCTGGTGTAGGAAAGCCTACACCAGGTCCAGAAGGCCCCGTCGTGCCAGATCCCCATATACCTGCAAAAAGTCCTGATCAACCAACAGCTGCTTATACGAAGCGCCAAGACAGAGAAGAAGGTGATCAGGACTGGCAGGTAGGGAACAGGAACAAGGAGGGAAAATTCTCTCCCCGTTCTGAAATTTGATACTTTTAAGATGGCCACTTCGAAATCTGGCCATGGCCGATTGAAAAGGCCGAGGGCCACAGCATGTGATTGAGAGTCCAGGGTGATTGCCAGCATACCAATGGTGGGATGGCGTACGGCGCCACAAGGAAAGCAAACGTTGTTTTCCCAGGGAGTGGACCTCAGTGGGAGTGAGGCGATTCAAACAGTCCATAGGGAGATCACAGCCATTCTTGGCGAGTACATCGGCTGTCTCGTTGCCATACACCCCGATATGCGATGGAATCCATTGGAGGCTTATTGGTGTTTTCAGGCCAATCTCGCAGAGAAGCTTCAGAATATCTGGTCTTTTTCATTAAATGCCTATTAGTCCATTTTTTTTTCACAAACTTAACTTATTTGATACAGTTCAACCTATTTGAATAAAATAACATGCATTTTGTTCATATTTATTTCATAAACTTAATGTAGAAAAGAAAATAAAGTTTCAAATTTAATTTAAATTCATGATTTTTTACTAAAAATCATTTTATCTAAATCATGATTTAAATCGTCATACCCTGTTAAGTAGTACAAACATTCACATTTTAAAACCTTAAAGTATGTTTCAGTGTTTCAAAAATTTTACTTACTGTTTAAAGTCACAGAGCAATAATCAAGATATATGATTATAATAAAAGAAAACAACATAGTTATGCAAAATACTTTTTGTATGTTCACCATAACTTAAATTTTTAACTGTCAAAAAAATTATGTGTATCATTTTTCAGGACAAGAAATTAGATGCTCCCATTAATCAAAGAAATTATTAAAACTTTTCTGATACTTTTAAAAAGATATCTAAGAGCATTAAGATTGATAAAAATTTATACTTTCAATGGAAAATGCAAAATGTGCTCATATAAGAGTAAATGCAGCTGGTGTTATGATGTAATGTCGTGATACATTAATGGTGATGTTTAACTTCACACAAGAGATACCATCAGAGAAACGAGAAAAAATGAGTAACAATCATGAATATAAAACGGAAAATTATATAGTCAGGTATATAAAAACTGATTTCACATGCATATAATAAACTTTAAAGACTTTAAAATACCTGGCTTTTTGTAACACCTGCAGTTTGTCTTCCTTTGATAGAAAAATGAAACTGTCTTATCTAGAAAAAAATAATAAAACACTTAAGCTAAGTAAAGTTTTTAGTTAAGATACAATTACAATTCAATTTCAAAAGAAAATATTTATTGTTCCACATTTTGTTTCCTGGTATTTTTACCTTCTTTTGCTCAACTAGTATTATGTATTCATTTACAAACAAATTATAAGTAGAAATTTCACTTCAGAAGTCTAGCTTGTTAGAGAAAAAGCATGACCTCAATATTTGCCATGTAAAAAAGTATCTAATATGTCTAATTTTACAGTATAAAATTAATATTAAATAATATAACGATATTAGAGCTAAAATGCACAGAATGAATTATATGGGATGAAACAGATCAGAATAAATTCCAAAATGTGCACATTTTTTAAAAGAATGTCCCAAGAAAAGGAGTATTACATCAGGCTGATCATAATCTCTTGATACAAAAACAGGACATTACGGTAGGTAAGGTAATAAGTAATTTTTAATTAACATCACACAAAAGCAAAACAACTGGCTATTGACGACGACATTGCAGTTGGAAAATGGGACAGAAGTTATGTTCTGTATTCATGAAAAAAAAGTCAAATAAAATTTTTTTTTCCTCAAACGTATTGAGCTTATCATAACGTCAACAACAGACTGTACTATGAATGTAAGAACAGACCCCCGCACTGCATAGCAACCAACCAACATTTCTACCTCAACCGACATTCCTCCCCTGTGCAGTGTTCGGTCGTTGGCCCCGACCTCGCAGACGAAAGAAGGGAGCTAAGGATACCAGACGTGGTTTTCTGCAGACGGCGGAACAGGCAGACGATGAGTATTAGATTTTGCAGCAACAGTGTTCTAGATGCCAAACTCTCAATCAGAATTTATTACTTAAAGCAATAACGTGCTTTCCATGTCATTCTTTAAACTTCGTAAATACATAATTGTGATAGTCTTTAATTAAATGTAATTGAAATTCAGACGATTTAGTTTCTTTAAACTCCAAACCATACATGAATAACCATTAAAAAATTATGCAGTAAATTTCAGTTATTATACCTCATTATGTAACAACAATCCAAGGCACAGTTTTGTCATACAGCAAGGTTCTAATGTCTCAACACCTCATTGATGACTATGGGTGTTATGAATAATTAATAACCAATGCCTTAAATTTTATTTATAGATATTATTAAAAATGACACAAACGACATTTTGATTAAAAGGATGGGAAAGCTTGGTATTTAGGTAGTTGAATTAACACAAGAGGCATTTGGTGACAGTCAGGGATCAACGCGGAATGTTAAGATCCAAGGACAACAACTTCATCATTTTGCTAATGTGAGGTCATTTTGGACTGCCAGATATTTAAGATGCACCTGCCTCCACATGCACGACGATTTTGGGTTTGGAAATATGAATAAAAACGTACGTAGACATCTTTCATTGCATATAGCTTCCACATACCAAATCAGTCAGCCGATCAACCAGTAGTGATTGAGGTGTTAGCCTCTAGATCAAAACGTTTCTGGTTTGAATCCAGGTCCGGGCATGGACGTTTGTAAGTGTATGGTGTAGAGGCAGCTGGTGCACCTTAAATCTGTTGTGGCTGAAAGTCCTTACGTTGGGTTGGTGTGGAAATTTGAAGAGTGGGGTGCCAGCTCAGGTGTTGCTTTGCCATCTGACTGTGGTACTAAGTGGACTTTATACTAAACCTTAATAGTAAGATGTGTACCAAGTTTCATGATGGTATTCCAATGGTGTCATATTAAAATAATTTTTTAACTGAAACAAGACGTGAAAATTCTGTTAATTCGTTACTTGTTACCCTAGACCAGGGGTGGCCAACCTGTGGCGCATGCGCCAAAGTTGGTGCCTTGGATGATTACAAGTTTTTTTTCAACACCCTAATACTTTCAGTTTAATTCATAGAGCTTTCTTACTCCTCATTTCATCGCTATTTTTTTTAGTTTGCAGTTTATATTTTGTGTGATGCGACGTACTTGTGATCTTTTTGTTCGAAGTAACGAATTAGCAGAATTTTCACACGTCTCGAATCAGATAAAAAATTATTTTAATATGACACCATCGGAATACCATCATGAAACTTTGTACACATCTTACTACTGAGGTTTAGTACAAAATATATTTCTTTCATCAAAATTAAAAATTCCTATTTTTGTTTTTTTACAAAAAAAAATATTAAAAACTGATTTGGTACACCAAAGCTATATGTTAAATTAAAGTCCTTGTAATTCTAAAGAGAATGGTACAAATATGAGCTTTCTAGGACAAACTTTTTTGAGTTACGTGCTTTTAAATATAACAAAATGTTCCTAAAAACTGGTGTTTTTGAATATTTCAAAAATTTATAACTCAAAAACAAAAGGTCCAAAAAAATTAAAACTTTGTATTTTTGGTCTTAGTGATGAGTAGAACACAATCACTAAATATGATACATTTTGAAAACCTCAAGGTTTAAAATAAATTTTTTATTGGTTGATTTGATATGGAATGACCCAAAAAAAGTTACCGTTATAAAAGGATTCAAACAAAACAAAAAAACAAGTCGGGCAAAAAATTATAAATTCAAAAATTTGTCATGTAACCAATAAATTTTAAGAAGGATGATTTCCTATGGAATGACCCACATGTTTTTATTGTGAAATTTATTTTAAATGAGTGCTTTGTAATAGAAAGGAAAATGCATTGCATGATACTACTTTCAAGCATACTGTGCCAATACTGAACAAAAAAACATTTAATAATTTTTTCAGATACCAAATTTCTGAAATACTAAAAATTATAGAATTATGGTTTGTTGCTCTGCAGTTATCTTGTGCAACTGGAGAGCCAAATCAATAGAATTATGGGAAGCAATATTTGAATTGCATAATTGCATATTTGTTGTAATATAAATTGCAATATTTGAAACACCTGAGTTTTATATCAAAAGTTAAAAAATAAGTTTCTTAATTTACAATCAAAATAAAATTAGTTCATCTTTTCAACTAGACTTTAAATCAATTTCAATGCTTCATGGAAATAAATATTTCAGAGGGTAGTTACTACAGCTTTTAGTGGCTTGATGGTTTTCTCCCATTAATACCAGAGGCTATATATATTCAAACTCGAATATCGGTCATTACTGTAATTTATTGCTTTTCCTTGAATGATCTTTCAATATAATTCTGTTTTAATCATTTTGATCGAAAAGTGGTGGCAAAAATCGCTGGTCATCTAAGAATCAAGAACTTAGTGAAAATTACAATAATTTGTCATACTTTTCGGGTTTAAAGTAAAAACTTGCAAAGGTCAAATAAAAAAATGTATAGTAGTCATTTTTATACTTACACCTCGACTGCAGCGAAGCATACTCAGGAATCCGTATCCACGTAAATTTCGTACCATGACTTTTATTAAAAATTCAATCAAAATTTAATTACGAGCAATCGTGCACACCTTTCGCTTTTAACAATCGGTACAGCAAAGCACGCAACAACACGGACCCTGAAAGCGAACGAATGGAGTGTTTATGAAACTAAATTTAACCGGTTATATAACATGAAGTTATATAACATATCTGTGGAAAATCAAAAACAAAATAGGTTTTAGAAAATTAAATATACTGCTATTTGGTTATAAAAACAAAGTATTTTTCAAACTATAAATATCAAAAAATGGAACCAATCACTACTACTACTGTTTTTTATAAATAGTTACACTATTTAACATTTTACCACGCAAATTATGATAACTGCAACCATTGAATCAAAAGATCACACGTGACCATTCACAAAACGAAAACAGGAAAGTTTTGTTTACGATGTTTCGAAATTTTGTTTTACTTATCATTTAATATGGTTTGAACAAACAAATGATCAAGCTGCCGTTTGGCTGTCACACAACTTTCTGCTAATGATGTAATCAAATGCTCAGAAGACAATCTAAAGAATAAACTTGTCGTCAGCGTTGATTTTAAAAACGTAGACCTTATTTAGAATAATTGCAATTCGACGTGTTCGTAGTATATCATAAACTTAATTTAATCATGTATCAATCGGCTTTGTTGCTTTTGACTGGTCCGCTTCGTGTTGTTGCTGAATGCATCGGTCGGTACTTAAATTCCGCAACTGAGAACGTTTCTAAGCGTTTGTATGTCAAACTAGAACCCGAGTTGATTAAACCATTTTCCAAGTCCGATTCAGCTAGTCTTGGACGATTGTCTACTGTCGTACCTGTTGTTTATCAGAATGCCTCCACAATTTGCAAGTATCTAGACGTCCGGGTTTTACTAACAAATATTAAGCACTCAAAATTGGATTGTTACAAACCACCCTCTTTCGATGTAATCATAACAAATAGTGATGCAGATGATCAAAATATAAAAAGTTATGTTGATCTCAATTTCGATAACAAGCGCTGTGACATAATTAAGCTTAGCAATTTAAACACACAGGATTGCAAAGATCTAGAATTACCTGCATTCAAAACATACAGGACTGTGTGCTTAGGTGGCACATTTGACCGCTTGCATAATGGCCATAAAGTTTTACTTAGTGAAGCGATTTTGAAAGCTACTGATAATTTAATTATAGGAGTTTCTGATGTTACCATTCTGCAAAGTAAGATATAATTTCAGTTAAGCACAAATTTAGAAAATATTTTTGATTTGTTATTTTTCAAGGCATTGAATTTATGGTTCTTATTTCAAAAAAAAAATCTGGTTTTGTAATTTATGTTACAGACATCAGCTAATCTTGTTTTCAAAATGTCAAGAGTTTACTATTCAACAGGGTACAAAAAAAATTATGATTTTTAAAATCAAAAATTAGATTTATTTGCTTAAATTAATTTTTTTAAAATTTATATCACATTTCTATTATTTTAATTAATGCCTTGCTCGTAAAAGTTTAAACTTATTTGACAGGAGGCACGCAAATCAGTGTAGTTTCTAGATAGCTTTAACATTTAAGAAACAGAGGTAGGTTAAAGTTTTGAAAAATTTAAATACAATATAGGAATCAGTAAAGATAATGCATAAACAATATTTCCCTATCAGGTTCTCAAGCAGCTTAGATTAAGATTAGTTTGATTATAATCCGTAGCATGAAATGTTTTGAGCCTAGATAAATAAGGTTGCAGTATACAACTAACACCTTAATCAAAAACCAGACTAATTTCAGAATTTTTTTAGATTATGTTTTTTACATGTGAATAAAATATGGAACATTTTGTAAATTATATTTATAGAGTAAGTAATTGGTTGAAGACATGTTTGAGAAAAAATCATGTCACCAATAGAAAATAAACTAAGTATACTTGCAACAAAATTCATGAAAAAGTTCCTTCTTCTATATTATTTCTTGTTTTTTTTTTTTTACTTAAAAAAGTGAATTACTTATGTATGATCTGGAATTTTGTATTTGAAAAATTCGTCTGGAAAAGTCGGGGAAATTTATTTCTGAAATAGAGAGGGAACCCTGTAAATAGCTTTTATCATGCCTTTTCATAATTTATCAGAGTTTGAGCCCTGTTAGGTTAGTAATCTATAATGCTTTGATTTCTTATTTAGTTAAGCATGTATTACCAGTATATATAACCCAAATGTCTAGTTCTCAACTAACTCCAGCATTCTTACACTTAGTTCAATGTTAACTTTGAACTGCTTAAAAAAATTGTAGTTGCAATGTGCAAACTTTTTGCCTATTACATTTCATGTATTCATGCCATTCATTTTGGATCTGAGCAAGGAAAATTGCTACTTAATAGGATATAAGATAAGAATTTTTGCTACTATTTTCAAATATTTATGCTACAATTCCACAAATGCTGTGGCAGCCCAGGTTTTGACAACTTTTTGAAAATGTTTAGGTCTTTGATATTTGACTTTCTGCTGCTAATTTCTTACCATACACCTAGTAATTTCCCCAAGTGACATCGACTTTCTATTTCTAAATGTGACTTATCGCATTATTTTCTTTTGTATTAGGAAAGGTTTTGTGGGAATTGATTGAGCCTTTAGACAAGCGAATTGGAGAAGTATTTTCTTTCCTGGCTGAGGTTGATCCATCCTTGAATTATGAGATTGCTCCTCTTTTTGACCCATATGGGCCTACTATTACAAATCCTGATATAGATTGCTTGGTTGTCACAACTGAAACTAAAATTGGGGGAGATAAAGTCAATACTGTACGAGCAGAAAAGGTATCACTCTAATTTTGTGCTAATTTCTTTTACAATTTTTTTTTCTTGATTTAGAATTGACAAGTGTTTTTTATAGGGTATGCATGAATTGCCTCTGTGTGTTATTGATTTAGTTCAGAATGCTGATCATACTCCTGATGAAGAAGAGAAGCTTAGTTCATCTACCCAACGAATGCAGCTTTTGGGAACACCATTGAAAGAAAAGGTAAAACAAAAAGTTTAGTACTGTATATTCATTGTATTGTAAATATTATTTACTTTAGTTTGAAGATCAGACATTTCTGAATTGTTTATATTTTTTAAATTAAGAGTTTCAAATGTATACAAAGTAAAAATGTAAACATTTTAATTTTGATGTAGAAATATTAGACAGAAAGTTACAAATTTTTAATGTTCGGATCAAAAAATTTTACATTTAGGCTTCTAAGGCATCCATACACCAAATGCTACATCCACAAATATTGTCAAACTACTTTATACATGTTGTTTGAAAATAATATATTATTAATTACAAGTATTTCATTGTAACCAAGTATTCTGAAAAATCTGAATATTTAATATAAATATTTGATACTATATCTGAAATGGGGACTTATAGGTAATGCTACAGACTTAGTATGTACAAGAACCTATCAAAAGAACTGTTTTTGTATGATAAGATGATTATTTTCTTTCCTGTATGCTACATATAAGTTTTACAAATATGTATCTTACTAATTTGTTTTAAAACATTGAGGATTATTATCTACTAATATTAACTTATTTTTTGTTGAAAAATTAAAACTTCCAGTTTTAGCACAAAAAGTATAGCATCATGGTTGTGTTATATCAGAGATAACACTTAATAACAGTTATGTTAAAACAGAAATCTAAACTGCTTATTACATCACAATGCTACAAATCTCTTGAAAAAGTTCTGCAAGTATCTTATCTCAAATTATGACCTTTGGAGAATATATAAATATACTACTCTTAAGATTATTTAAATTTTGTTTTCTGTTTATTGTAAAAATCTTTAATTTTCTCCTCAGTCTTGTAAATTTGATGCTTGTGAAATAAAAAAAATTAAAAAATTAAAAAAACTGGTGCTGAAAGCAGCATGTTTGAAGATATGAAAATAAACAGTATTTTGTCATGTGTTATATTTTCAACAGAATTATTTACTTAATTTCGTTTATCTGTCTTTTTTATAAACTCTTGTCAATTTTTTTAGGCAGCCCTTGAATGTGACTTTGTGTTTTGTGCTCTACTTCAAGGACATCTAGCGAGTGACAAATCTCATATAGCCAACACATTTCAAGCATTAGGAGTGCCAGTCCTTTGTTGCGATGAGATACTTCGTGCAATTTTGAACAAAAACAAAAATTTCAAAGAAAAATTTGCTCAATCATTTCCTAGTGAATCTTTGGATTCTGATGGTGGTCTGGATTTCGAAAGGTTACGAATTCTTTGTTTGAAAAACAAGGTAGTGTATTTTAAAACTGAATTATCATTTTAATATCCATGCATAAATTTTTATTGGGTGGGAAAACTGCTTCATTGCCAAGAACCTCTCTGAATTAATTGTATTATCACTTGTACAGACAGACATTTTTATCAACATTTTTTTAATACTTCATCACTAATTCAGACACGTTTCATCCTTCACATGCTTAGCCTTTTTACATCACTGCAAGATTAAAAAATCGTTAAATTATCAATAAAAATTTTTTTTTAATATTGTTGCAATTCATCATTTTTAATTGCATTTCATTAGATTTTTAATAGTCAACAAAGATGGGGATTCCCCATTTTAAGTCCAAGGCTTCACAGCACGTTGAAGAAAAATAATGGATAATTTTGAAAAATATATCCGGATTCAGGTATTGTGCGTTCTTTAATAGCGGGTCCCCATTTTGTGGCGTTCGTTGGTGTGCAATTAATACAACATAAATTAGAACACAATAATTTATTCCACAAGACGAACACAACCGAAAATGAAAAGTTAAGAAGTAAGAATATTGATACGCGCTCCGTTCGCAATGCTTCGCGCATGCGCATTACAAACTTGCGCCGAGAGAGAAAGAGAGCGATATTACGCGAATCGTCTGCTTCTGACAAGAACATCGAATTTCAATTCGTACTCTCCACAATATCATCTAAACTACATCATATTAAAACTATTGAAATGCTTATAGTTTTTATTTTTGTTGTAAGAACTAATGAATTTAAAGAGCTGTATAGCACAAAAAGAATTTTTTTTGTCAGTTAATGAGTTCCTGCTCTAAGCTGATATATTATCTGCCTTATAAATAACAAGCATATATACAGACAATAAATATTTGTATACTTATAAAATAAATTAAATTCTTATTCACACACACAATGTTATATATTTTCCCATCACTTCAGATAATTAGCATCAATATGTAAGTTGTATGGATAAATTTGATCTGGACATGGTCACCAGGCCTCAAAACTAATACACTGCCAATGTTAAATGTCCCTTTAATTTGTATTGTTATGTAATAGCCTTTACACTATATGTTTATTGTTTTTTAATTTAAAAAAAGCAACTATATAATTGTTTTATTTTTAGGATATAAAGAATTGGCTGATTGAATTTGCATTTCTTAAAGTCCAAGTTGCTCTTGAACAAGTAATAAGTGTTTATTCTTTGCAAGGTAATAAAATATGTTTCTTTGTAAATTTTCGTAATAAATCGCATTTATTTTGATTATTAATCATTTCATAAGTTTGATCCTTTTTCTGCTTTTAATCCTTAACCATCTCAGCTATTAACATCAATAAAAAACCTAGTGTAATTTTACTTTCTGATGCTGCATGTTGGACTGCCACTAAGTACTTATTGAGTACAAGATTACCCAGTATACATCAATACGTTTAGGAACCGTTTTGAGAAAGATGGAGGTTGCAGTGTGGTTATGGGATGTATTTTTTCGACTAATTTTGATAACCAACTACAGTAAACTTTGTCAGAAGTGTTTGCCATTGGAAGTTATCAACAGCCATTCCTCTCATTACCCTTAAATCTGTAAAATATGCAAAATTAAATAAAAAACAAAAATAAATAAATATTAAATTTAAAAAATATATAAAAGATTAAAATAAAATCTCAAACGAATAAAGTATCTATCTGTTGTTAAAAGTTCTGCAAATTTAAATCCGTTAAAATTTGTATTCTACCTTAACGATCGCTGAGAACGGCAGTGATAACTTTAGTAATCTTTTGTTATACTGGAATCCATTTCGCAGGAAATCAAAATGAATGAATCTCGAAACAAACGAAGGTCATTCAAATGTGTTCTCTCCCCGGAGGTGAAAAAAATTTGGCATTGTTCCAAAAGCTGACGTCAAGGTGAAACGTCAGGGTGGAAAGTCTAAATTTTGACGTTTCTTCATTCCTCGGAATAACCGCGGAAAAATGAATATGGTGAAAATATTATTAAATTCATTTTTAAATGTTCTAGATTGAATTTTAAAATTCGCCTCGACCCTGAAATTGCAAAAAAATATTCACTACCTGTGTGCCAAATCCCATTACTGTAAGTGCCATAGATTCGTCAAGACTTCGCAGGCAAGAAAGAAACAAACAGACATACAAACACTTCTTTTTATAATTGTAGAGGTAAACAAAAATAAGATGAAGACACTTTTACAAGCAGTTAATCATTTTATTCATTTCCCATTTTAAATTAATTTCTGATTTAGAGTAGTACAGTTGTGAATCATGCTTTTGTAGAATCCAATATTATATGGGACATTCTCAAAATGTGGGAACACTAAATGTTAACTATGAATAATTTTTGAAATTTAACATCAATACTTTTTTGTTGTATTGTTTATAAGCCTAGAATACAATATACTGACATTAAAAGACAGGAACTACTCTGAAAAAATTACTAATTAAAACATTTAATTACAAGATCTGTAGGTTACAGATTTTTGACATTGCTTTCCTGTAGGTTACAGATTTCGGACATTGCTGGCCTGTAGGTTACACAACTTTAAAGTTTCCCAAGTTTAATGACTAATAATAAATTAGTTATTAATTTCCTATGCTTTAAAATTAGAGTGGATTTGAATATTTTAAAATTAGAATTTTGTTTTTCCAGATTTTAAAATCATGGATTTGTTTAATTCTGTAAAGTTTTATTACTAATTCCAAAAAATTTATGGTTTGGTTGATTTTTGTGATCTTTTAGGAAATATATATTTACACATACAAAAAGGTAAACATGATCCTAAAATAAAAACTTTATCCTTGAAAACTCCTGGAAAAGTTATAATTCCTAGAGAAATAATCAGGGGGACAAAAACGTTCTATAAATCTAAGTTTCATTTAAAAAAATTCATTCAAAGGATCATTACAGCGATAAAGCAGAAAATAAAAAAAATAAAAAAACGAAATTTTTTACAATATTATTGAGATTGTTGCTACATTACGTCCAAAATTGAGTAACAATCGATGCCTTTGCCATTTTACATTGATTGTACACGTTTGCTAGACATATGCCTAGTAATGTATTAATATTGTATCTGCTAAATTCACTTTATTTTTCGATAAAAAACTATTAATCTGATGAAAGGAGATTGTAATTAATATTTTTTCTTATGTTTTGGGACATCGGCACCTTCGTAACCTAAATTAAATCAGCAATTTGATCTTTATGCAATTTTGACATCGCATTTTTAAAAATAAAAGTATATTTACAACAAAAAAAATGCACAAAAATGCTTTAAATTGTTAAAAAAAATTATTTTAAATTACTTACCAATATATTTTTTGCTTCAGGTATAGAGCTATTTCGATCGTTTCTTTCGGACATTGTGAAACATGCAGATGGCTTTAGTATTGTTTCTTTGTTAATTCTTCAAAATTTTAAACTAATGATGCCATCTACTGATCAGAATAGTAGACAAACTATCCTTATATTCTATTCATTTTTTATGCAATTCTGGAAAACACATTAGAATTTTTTTTTTCTTTGTAATGTACTGTATCAGTTAACATTATAGATGTCCAAAATCCGCCATTTGTAACTAAATAATTTTATTTTAAGGATATTTACACTTCACTATTGTAATAAATAATACTAATTCTTGTCTCTGAACAGAACTAAAAAAACATTGAGAAGAAAATTTAATTTAAAGAATTAAATTTATTTGCTGTCAAAGCTTAAAGTTATGAAATGTGTCTCGTTCTCACCTTTTGAGAACTACCCACATAATACAGCCATGGCAAAAAAAAAACCTACCCTCTTTATTTGTCTTCCATAGTAGAGCAAATTCAAAGTTACCTTCAAAAAGGAATAATGTCTTCTATTAGCTCATGTGTTAATAGGTAGTATGGTGCAAAAGCCATATTTGGCCAAACTGCACTAAATACAAGTTGTGTGTTTGTATAACTTCAAGTAAATATGTCATGAAATGGGGAAATAAAATGGATGAAAACAGAAAAAGATTGCTTGGGTATCTTGAGAGCACAACATTTGCATTATCAATAGAATACCTATGGGGTTTGTGAAACTTGTACACACTTAAAGGATATGTGCCCCTGAGAACAAATGTTTTAGGAATTACCTTCAAATTAAACTGTATAATTTCCAATAACAACGTTAAATTATTTTAAGTTTCCTGATAAAGGCACTTCACAAATTGTTGTAGTGTATCTTCAAAACATCTGCGTTGCACCTTTTGTCAATCTTTGTAGCATGTATGCCATCTTTTCTTTTTCTGTTTAGAAATACTTCTAACATTCATCATAAAAATGCTCTCTCCGATAGACTCCTCAAACCTCTATTTAGGAAAGTTTTTTGTTCTTGTCATAAGGTCAAAATATTTGATTTTCTTAGCTTTACTAAACCAGAATAGTGATTAGACAGGTGAAGTCCTTAAAAATTTGTTTTCTTTGAATGTTAACTTCTAGAGAAACCTAATTAGTGAGTAAAGCTTTATGGAAGAATTCCTCCCCCTCATTTTCTCAATTGAGTTTAAATTTCTTAATTTAGTCTCAATTTAAAATTTTAGTTTCTCTTGTAAAGCCAACCATTTGTGAGAGTAAAGCTAAATTCAAAAAGGAAGTACAATGTGTGAAGCGATTCGCGCTGAATAATCAGCATTTTCTCCGCTCTCACCTGCACCTTTATAATTGGTCGTGTGTCCTTCTACACCTTCTGTTTCTTATTTGAATTCAGCTTTAGATCATGTCTAATATATATGATCTTACAGATGAAAATGATAAATTTTGGTCTGCATATCATATAGATCTTCAAAAAATTTTAACATTGTTTGATTTGTAAATTTGTGCAAAATGATTCATAAAATAATTCATTATTATATGAATAATTTTGTCTTCTGTTACCAATAATTTGTGAGAGCAAAGCTGAATTCTAATAGGAAACACAAGGCACAAAGTAACATGCAGACCAATCAGCATTTTCACTGCTTGCAACTGCATCTCGGATTGATCTGTGTGTGTTGCTTTGCACTTCCTATTCAAATTCAGCTTTCGATCATACATCTAATATATATGATTTTCCAGATACATTAATAAATTTAAGCATGATTAGATTAAAAAAATTTTTGATTTGCAAAATTCATAAAATAGTTCTTGAAGCAATTGTATGTGTTATATGAAGGATTTTATATCTTCTGTTACTTCATAGGTGGACATACAATTCTTATCAAAGATTCAACATTCTTTGAAGGGTGTGACTTGAATCTTGGCATTCAAGAAATTTGGGCTGCAATACTTCCCCCTGTTGAGGTTGTGGTTGCTCATACCTTTAAAATTGATTTATTTTAGGTGTTTGTAATTGATTAAGTCTATTAATAGCTTTTTTTAAAGAAAAGTTTCATTTTCAGTGTCTTAAGAACTTGAAAGAACAATATAATCTTGCTGAAGAAGAAGCTGCCAATCTACTCAAACTCTTACCATCAAACGAACATTATGTTGAAGTTGCAAACATTGTGTTTTGCAATAAATGGTCAAGTGAAGCAACTGAAGAACAGGTATTGTAAAATGTATTATAATATTCTTCTGAGAAAATGATAATGTCATCTGAATGTTTTGTGATAACATTAACAATAATTTCATAACAAATTGTGTAACAATGCGCTTTGCTTGAAATTTGAAGGTTACAAATTTTTTATTTAAAACATATTTTGTAGGTAAAAATAGGAATTTAAATGAAAAGAAAACATTTTATATTTTATTTATGTAGTTCTATCCAGAGTAGGGAAAATAATAGTGTTTGAAACCATCTTTTTCATCCTGGTTTGTAACTGAAAAATTACATTGTAATATCGACATAAATTAATAAAATCAAAAATTTATAACAATTCACAGAATTTTGGAACATTTTTTTGTTTTAATTAATTATATTATAATAGAGGTGCACAACCTGCGGCCCGTGAATCATCAATTTGCGGCCCGCGAGCTAATTTTGACTATAAACTTCCAAGGGGATTTAAGTTAAAAAGAAAATTGACTGACAAACATTTAGAATCAGTCTTTAGAGTTTCTACTAGCAGTATGGTACCTAACATACCTAAATTAGTTAGTAAAACTCAGTATCAGCCATCCCATTAGCAAGCTGTAACATAATTATTGTTTAAAGCTTTAGAAATTCTAATATTAAATATATTTGAGCTGTAATTTTTATTTCCAATTTTACTGATATTAAAATTTCTGATACTCATTTTTATTGCTCATTGTACTATTGCTGTTATTAAATCTATAACCAAAATAATTTGCTGAAGTGCATATGACGTTCTTGAGACACATTCTTAAAAGTAATTCTAAATAATTGATCATTGCAAATGTTTGTTAACTTCTTTTTTTAAACTATTCACAATTTCATTCATTTAGCTATGTAACAAGCTCCTAGATTTTTTGAGAAAACATTTGTAAGTTTAATCTTTAAAAAAATAAGTTAATATTTTTTTACTATAAATATTAAGTGTAATAACAGCTGTACATAATTGGGTAGTAGCACTTTCATTGTGTCAGTGCTGTAACTTCAATTGCGACCCCCCATGTCTCAAGCAACGGTGCAAGTGGCCCTTCTCACAAAAAGGTTGTGCACCCCTACATTATAAGCTGGTTTTATAAGTACATAATTAAAAAAAGGAATGTATAACTTTATTCAACGACCTTAGGTATTCTAGTGCTCTTTTTTTCTATGGGGTTTACTAACTAATAATCACTGGAGTTGCGCTGCCATGATACCCAAACGATCTTTTTCTGCTTTCGTCCCCCCTTTCGCGACATTTTTACCTTATGTCATCTTGTGTTCACCAGATTAGTCAGCACTTGCACCACATAAAACTTAAAACCATACCTTCAAATAGAATAAAATGAATCAAAAATATAAAGCAGCATTTAATACTTCTTACTGGGGATAATTTTTATTTCCAATACAATGGGTGGCAAAATGTTCCTACATCAGTAGTGTTACCACAATTAACCTCTGGACATCTACTTCAATTGCATCCCATTTACTTGAAAGGTGATTTGATACATTTTAACATCTGAACTTAATTCCTCATTACCTTTTGTCATCAGATGGCTGAAGAATTTTACTAGAGTGACTAGCTCTTCTGAGTATTTTTTAACAGTATTTTATCGCTCCATTGCTCAAATGAAGCACATTAAAAGCGGTTGATTTTATATAATTTATATCCATCCGTTGCTATTTATCGCACTAAAAAAATACCCATTTCAACATGTACCATGTATGTTAGTTAAATGTATACATATATGTGGTATTTTTTAAATAATTCATGTGATATAAACTATCTACAAATGATGAATAAACAATATAGTTGTCCAATTGTAATTTGCTATCCAGTAAAACAATCGTTCTCATAGATTTTGCAATTCGTTTTTCTGTTGCCAAGAAAGGGATAATTCTTACAGTCTTGATAACTTTGATAGACAATTTCATTTCAAGTTTCATTGTTCTGTAACTATTTTTTATTTATTTTTAATTGCTTTAATTCAATTTTAATATGAAAATTTCTCTAATTGTTTTTAAAATAACCTGCTGTATGTTTATTTGTTACAGGTGAATAAAGCATTGTCATATGTGAAGTCTGTACAGGAATTAGAATAAATTAATGTTAGGGTTTTATAAATGTTGACTAATTGTGAATTGTTTTATATTTATTTATTTTTGTGGTGCAGTTTAAAAATGTATTGACATGTTTACAACCAATAAAATTATATATTTTTGTAAATCATTATTTTAATAAAGAAAAAATTACAATCTGCATTCAATTTTATACGTCTTATTAACATTCAATAAAAAATATTTAAGGTATAATCCTCATTCTCCAACTTTCATTCTTCCCCAACCATGTTCGTTTTTGTAATTATTTTTCTCAGTCTTTCGGTGATTCTGATGAAATCACCAATAGACTGCATTATGATTTTCACCATTTCTTGAAAAATGATGATGATCTTATCTGAATGAAAGTAAAGAAATCAAATTAGGTGACAAAATGTAACAAGTGGGCTAATGCTTCTAAAGAAGCTCTATTATCGTGCTTGAAGGCCAAGAAAATCCTAGCTTATATCAAACCTTTTTCTTAAACATTTCTGAAGTGTTTTGAAAGTAAAAACTCAGAAGTATATTTCAAAAAAAAAATGTTTGTTACATTTTCCCTTGTTATAAAAATGTGATTTAATTAGAGCAGAACTGGTTGGGTTTTTTTTTAAGCACGAGGGCCATATTTGGCAAAACCAGGAAATGCAAATATTACTCACAATGCAACCTAATTATTTTGAGAACCACTAATGTATTGAACGACTTGCCTTCTCAAAATAAATTACTGAATGCAACCTGTATAAATGGTATTTCCTAATATTTTTCTAGATATTAATTAATCACATTGTAATGCATAAAAATGTGTTGCTAATTATACGGATTGATTTCAATTGCTGAATGTCTTATTTTCTAAAGCATGAATATGTTTGAATAAGGGGTTTGATTTTCTTTACTAAGTTGTAAGGTTCTTTACTAAGTTGTAAGGTACGAGAGACCTGAAAATTGAAATAAATAGCAGAATTTTCATGGCTAACAGAAGTTTTTACGGCCTCAGAAACCAACTAAAATCCAGGTTCATCAGCGTAAAGACTAAACTAACCATTTATAAGACTTTAATCAGACCCATAGTCATGTATGGGAGTGAATGTTGGACCCTCAATAAAACCAAGGAGGAAAAACTACTAATTTTTGAAAGGAAGATCTTAAGAAAAATATTTGGACCTACTCAAGAGAACAACGTGAGAAGGATCCTTTACAACCACGAAATTTACAAAAAATATGATAAATTCGGCGGGACCGACCTAGTGAGAACAATCAAAGCGTCACGCATCAGATGGCTGGGCCATCTCCTTAGAAATCCCGATGCTGACCCTACCAAAAAAGTGACTTTTTCCAAAATTGAAGGGACTAGAAGAAAGGGACGACCACCTACAAGATGGATTGATAACGTAGAGAGAGATCTCAAGTTTTTGGGAGTCAACCGATGGCGGGCGGTTGCACCAGACAGAGCCAGATGGAGGAGGATCTGCGAGTCAGCCTTGGCCTGTAAAAGGCTGTTGTGCTCCTGAAGAAGAAGAAGAAGGTACTCCAAGTTTTCAAACTGACATATAACAGGTTTAGTGGTTAACAGTGTCCTGATAAAATTTGGCACACAGGTAGTCCAAATTTTTTTGTATTGCGCCCAAATTTAAAAAGTTAATCTAGAACATTTTAAAATTAGTTCATTGGCAATTAATTATTATTTTCCTTGGCAACAGTATAAAGAGATCACAGATTCTAAATTTATTTTTTCCAACCAATGATTTCAGCAGACGAACAAAACAAATAAACTGTTTTAACTGGAGTTATGTAGTTCTTTTTTCTATCTCTGAGATCGTTAGAGATAGAGTAAAAATTTCAGCGGATTTGAAATCTGTGGAAAATTTTACAATAGATCGATACCTGAAAATATGATTTTCTTTAAATAAATAATTTTTAAATTGTAGCTTTTATATTTTTTCTAATACAAATTTGATTTTGGTTAAAAAAATCAGATTCATTCATTTTGATTTCCTGAGCAATCGATTTGAGTGAAGCAAAACAAATAAAAGTTTATGACAGGCATTTTTCAGTGCTTTGTTTCTACCTCAGCAATCAGTAAAGATAGAAGAAAAATTTAACAGATTTTAAATCTGCAGAAAATTTTACATTTGATTTTCTTTAAATAAATAATTTCTCAATTGAATATTTATATTTTCGAAAGAGATTGTGATGTCATGTCGATTATATCTCTTCACAATTTGAATTTGGCTGCATTTGATAATGATGATGCCACCAGGGCGTTGTCCATGGTGTTGGTTTGCAAAGCAAACCAAATGGGAATTCGTAGCAATCACTGGGAGTTAGCGAGCAGTGGTCACTCCTGACCCTACAAAAAGAACTGTAACTGGCAATACTGTGCTGGCCACGCAGTGGCTTTTATCCTAAAACAAAATTACTCTTTATCGAGTTTTGGATTATCTGAGTTAAAACTTGACATTATTTAACTGTAACCAAAACTATCAATAGAATATTTGAAAAATTAATTATATATAAAGCATTTGTATCTTGTGTTTAGAAATATGCTTAAAAGTATATCATTGTTAACAATATAGTGGCAATGTTAAACATTGGGTCAAGAAAGTTTGTCACAAAATGCTTTTAATGTCATGAAGTATAAAATTTTAATTAAAACGTTACAAAGTACAATAAAAATGGAATTAGAATGAATTAGACAAACAGACTTCTGAGATCAGTTTCAGAATTATTACAAAATAAAACCATTACTATATTATATTGTATACTATATTATTTTCAATTCAATATCTCTACTACTACAAAAGGAAGTGTTTGTCTATTTGTTTCTTGCCCACATATTCCTGACGAAGCTATGGCACTTACAGGAATGGGATCTGGCACACAGGTAATGCAAATTTTTTGTAATTTTAGGGTAGAGGCAAATTTTAAAATTTAACCTAGAACATTTTTAAATGAATTTAATAGTTTTTTCACCATTCTTCAATCTCTGTGGTAATTCCAAGGAATGAAGAAACATCAAAATTTAGGCTTTTCGCCCACACGTGTCACCTTGAGATCAGCCTTTGGAACCATGGAGATCATTCTTTTCTTTTTTCATCTCCAGGGAGAGAACACATTCGTATGACCTTCGTTTGTTTCCAGATTCATTCATTTTGATTTCCTGCAAAACGGATTCCAGGAAAGCAAAAGATTACTAAAATTATCACTGCCGTTCTTCAGTGCTTTCTTCTACCTCAGCTATTGTTAAAGTTAGAGTAAAAATTTCAACGGATTTGAAATTTGGGGAAAATTTTATAACTGATAGCTTATTTTTTTAAATATTTTATATTTTCGCAAGAGATTGTGACGTCACGTGAACTTTCACTTTAAAAAAATAAACAGATTGCATTTTCTACCCTTCGCGTTAAAATAAAAATAGATTTTCATTTTAGTAAAGGAGAGCAAAGAAATAAAAACATTTTGACTGGGATTGTTAACTTCTTTTTCGTAAAATCGAATCGTTAAAGACAGTTTTGAAATCTGAGGAAAATTTTACACCAAAAACAAATATCTCACGCCGTTTGCTTCGCAAACCAACACCACTGGCTTGTATATATATATATATATATATATACTAGCATAAATGCAATTTAATTTGAAATTCAATAAACTAATTTTTTTTTTCTGTATTTTTTACATATTTTGAATAAAAATAAATTAAATTTTTATTACAGAAGGACATATCTATGTATATAAAATTTAAACTAGATTCAATATACAAGTCAATTCCAGAAATATTACCTGGATCATTCATTCATTTCTCTATTTTCATTGAGTTAAATTTAGAAGAGAAAAAAAATTTCTTTTATTTTGAATCAACATGAATATGACACAAAACAGAAAATTACTTGCGATTCATGTTAAATTTGGTTGAAAAAGAAACCTTAGATTGACACTTAACAATTGAACTAAACACTGGAAGCTAGAATATGTATTTTATATACATAAAAAAGTACTATATATATCCAAAATATATACCACAGAATAGTCTTCCAAGGAAAAAAATATCTCTTATTCTATTACAATAAATATTTGTCAAGCTTCAAAAAAAATTGACGTTTTCAAATATGTTGAATGAACAGATAATTTATTGTTCTAATCAATTTTGATCAAGCTCTATAATGCATTTTCATAATTTATAAGAATTACTCAAATTTTTAACATAAAAGAAGTAAATTATTTGGTTCATTACTGTAAAAATATGAAGGAATGCTTTGTATTTTCATTGCAAGCCAAGCAGAATTATTAGATGTTCTAAATTTTGAAAAATTATGACTAAAGCAGTTTTAGAAATTCAGAGTTGTATGCTCGGTGGCAAAAGGGGAAAAAAATTCTCATTTGCCAAAATGTTCTATTGCAATGAGACTTCATATTTTGTCATCTATAAACAAAGTAGATAACTTCTTGTTTATTGTAATTTAATATCTTAAATATTCCCCTTGTAGTACATTTGATTCTAATTCCTTTATTGCTTCAAGCCTAACACAGAATTCGCTAATACCAAAAATGAAAATGTTCCTAATCTTCACCTAATATATGAAGATTGTTATCCCACATTTTATTTCCAATGACATCAGTGTGTGAAACATACAATCCAGTATCACTTTCAGTAAAATTTTCTAGTTTAACTTCTTTCTTGTGCACCTTGTTTCTCAATATTACGGTTCCCTTCCGAAACTGCTCACATTCTTTACTGTAGTTGACACCAAATTGAGAGAACATAATTTCGTTTTTCTCTGCAGAGACAGTGTATCGTATTTTCTCTTCTGCTTCTTTGCGAGACAACCCTCCTTGATCTACTAATAACCAAAATGTAGTATTGTACAAATTGTTAATGTGGCAGTCAGCCTGACGCCAACTGAGGTAGTCGCGCAAGTTTTTGTTGGTAGGATACACCACTACTCGTCCGTCAAATGAAGGAGGATAAAGTAAACTGTCTTCTGGAAAAAATTGTTTCCAGTAAAAAACAAATGATGATGTAAAAAGGCTGCATACATTTGTTAGGATCTTACTTGACCGTCTTTTGTATAATTTCGTGTTTCTTTCGAATACAAAACTGTACTCATCACTCTGGCCGTATGCTAGAATAATATCATTTATGTCCTTCATCACACTTGAGGCTGCCTTGTTCATAAGATTAAGACCACGGCTATCATTTGGTTTTTTGAAGTGGTGAGTATCCGATAACTTGTGAAAATTTTTCCCATCGATTCGCACAACAATCCAAGTGTTTGGAAGAATGATATCATGATTTTCGAAACCTTTTACGTACTCATAGGTGCTTTTTGCCATGATTTCAAACGAAGTTTTTGAAGGATGAATGTTTCTCTTTAGGTAGGTAGATGTTGTGAATCTTTCTCACAAACGCGATTGTTTTCAGTTAAAAGTACGTTTGTGATCACACTTCGTTCAAGAAAATATGTCACGTTTCCAAGCCAACGTAAATAATAACTTTTGTTGCCAGATTCACGACTCAACATCAAAGTAATTATTCTAAACTTTGTTGCTTTTCGTCGCAAATAAATTCGAACTCATTTTCTAGAAACTTTATATTCTATTTCAATGATATATATTGTGTAAACTTTTATAGTTGACATTTGTTATACATAATAGTATTATTTTTTACATTATGAGACTTACTTAAAATATTATTACTTTTTTTAAACTGTAACCATAGAGTAAACAAACGTATCGGCGAGATTCTCGTTAGTTTAGTTTCTATTTTCGATCATCTAAAATTTTGAATAAAGAAAAACGTAACTTTTCCTCAAAGTGAACTTCTAAAGCAAAATGATCGGGTTATTCAAAGAGCAAGAATATCAAACAAAATTGAAAGAAGCTAAGCAACGAACGACGGATCAAGCAATGAATGATTATTTTCGAAGGCGTCAAAGTAGAGATGGATTCAATGAAACTCTTCGCGTTGAAGAAGCAACTAGAAATAATTTGGAGCGTTCAGCTCAAAAACTGCAAGATAAGAAGTGCAAAGAACACTTACAACTTTGTGAACAATCCCTCAGCAAAGAATTGGGTAATATATTCTGTAGAAGTTATTATTGTGCCTTAAGTTCATATTTTCTTAATGATGTTCCCCGCAACATGCTATTTCTGTTTTTGAATTGTTTAACTTTTTTATTTATTTGTTAATTTATATTTTGTTTTTATTATTGCAACTTGTGCCTTTGGTATTTTTACCAAAAATTTTGCCGCCCCATGGGCAGTAACCCCTTTTTTCTCTAGATCCGCCACTGTGTATGACATGTGAATGTTTAAAAATTTCAAAAATGTATTTCGTCTTTCACGTTTCCACTTTTTAGAGACAAATAGAAATATTCATCTAAAGTTCATAAATTGGATTTAAATCTCATTTTTTGCATTGTATTACCTCTTTCAAATTTTATCCCTCTTAAATCAAGTAAAATTTGAAGAACCTCTTAAATCAAGTAAAAATTGAAGAACCTCTTAAATCAAGTAAAAGTTAGAACAAGATTGAAAAACTTTGCATCTTAAAAATGTTTTCACATTAGTCTACTACTTTTGTATATTTAGTATGTCATTTCATGTTTGACTAAAGATAAGAATCTGCATAGGGGTAATTCCATGGTGACTAACATAACAGTTGAAAGATTTCTTTAATGTCTTTTTCTATGCACTAACTTTATTTTTGTCATAATACCTTAAACAGGGTGTTATTCTTCTTTGGACAGATGGTTTTATGCTAGTAAATGCAAAAATAATATTTAAAATTGTTTATCTGGACACTCAGAAAGCTTTTTCACCAATGTGACTAACATAACGGATATGCAACCCTAGGATATTGTATTAACTTTCATAGCCATAATTCTCTGAATCTGAAACAGCAAACTAATTATTTTTTTCTGATATAGTATCTGTGAAAGGTTCTTGTTATATTATTAAGTACAAATTCGACATATGTTTTAATTATAATACAAAGAAATAAAGTTTTAATAAAACTTGCATGTGACTAACATAACGTGACTAACATAACACGTGAATACACACTTAACTTTAAGTATTACAGATAATATTAACACAAGTGTAAAAATGCAAATAGGATTTTATTAGAGGTTTTTACATATGTACACATAAAAATTATAGTTCAATCTTATAATTGAATTGATAAGGTCGAAATGAATTTACAGTGGGGGTTGTGACAAAAATTTAATAATTTGTGCTGTTTCAACCCAAGATTTTTCCTCATTTGTGGGGAACACAAAAGTTGCCTCAGTGCTTTTCTTCATGAACAGCACTTAATAATCATACTCATAAGTGTTTAACACCTGCCCGACGTATTTTTTCGACTTAGCAGTTATAATTTCCATGACGACAAAATCGCCCAATGTCACAATTTCTGTTTCCGGAAACAGTTCAGAAAAATCTACTTCAAAATCATTAACAGTAACATCAGTTTGTTTTTCTTTTGAGACTCCTACTTCTTTCATGACAATGTCATCCCCTGTGTTTTGAAATATGCATACTTTAAATTTTCCCATGTTAACAACACATATTGATGATTGAATACCTCCACTGTATTAACATTCGTAAACAACATTTGGAATTTGTTTTTCTTTTCCATCATGTCAGTTTTACCAACAAACAAGCATTTTGTTTTCAGTTAGTTCGAGAAAGAATTATTTTGCATTGCCCACAATAGCTTGCCCTCTCAAAACTCTGTTCCACACAATGTGCTTACGACAACACCTACTCCATCATGTGGACCCTTTCCATGATAGGATTCTATAAGATTTCACGACCTGTAGACGTTAAAGGAAGTTAAGGTCATCAGGGAGTATCTATTTTTAAACTGAGCAGCAGCTCCATCTGTTCATAAAATCACAGATTTCACATTAATTGCACAAGTTGCAGTGCAGTCATTTATAATTCTTTTGTTAAAAATGTTTACTTCATAAGCTGAGTGCTTGTTTTCATCAGAAATTATTGCATAACACTGTGTCTCAGGTACATCCTTATAAGCAATGCATCGAAAATAAATAACTGTATAAATGGTCACAGAAACTCCTTGCCCTGCATTCCAATGTGCCTCAATTACTTCATCTTGATGCTTTATCGAATAATTTTCAGTGAAATCCGTTTGCAGAATGATTTCTCCTGTACTTAAATTTTCCTTTTGCTTCTGCAACTCTTCAGCTTGCCTCCATGTGTTATGTATGTTTTAAGATATTTTTGATTTGACCCATCGGCATTTCTTTAACTTTGTGTCTTCAATTCATAAATATGAAAATTTACATTTATAATTATATTTATTTATATAATTTTATGTATACATATATAATTTTATATTTATTATAGTGTGGAATGAAATATATTCATTTGTTTTTAAAATTAATTTCAATGTTTGCTCTCGATTTAGTTCTTTATAAATAATTACGTTATGTTAGTCACATGTACTGTTGCCAGAAAAAAAGAAAATTATTTATGTTCAATAGCATCTTTCTAACTGTAACCATCACATAGAAGACATCAAGGAAAAAAACTTTTAAAAATTTTTATTTTCTGGAGGGAATGGAACTTATTTTATGTTTTTGTGACTAACATAACAAGTGAATCGGATTAAACGCCATTTACCTTTGCAATATTAAATTTATCTCCTAACAAGAAAGAAATTGTTTTGCTAAACAGAGGAAGGAATAATGTTTCAATGATAAAAAAAAATTGAATTGTTAGTTGCATTTTTATTGATAAAATATGAATATGAAAACTTAGGAAACTAATAAGATTTTTTGGTTAATTCATATGTCATGTTGGCAGCCATTTTTTATGGACTTAGAGCAATATTTTATAAATTCTATAGTTATATTCCTAAAATTTGAGACATTATCTTTAAAATGATATGTAACACAATATATATACTGAAAGATGAAAAAATGGTCTCTGGGTTGACATTTACATGGAATTACAGATAAAAACTAATAACCAATTTAGGACTGATATTCTTTTACCATTTGAAGATAATTTTTTTGTTGTGCTTTTAAATCCTACATCATTCTTGTTTTTAATTAATTTTTAAAGCAACAAAATACTTGTCATGGCTAGCATTAATTTTTCTGATTGATTTATTAAAGCCTAGAATAAGTTATATTTTGTTTTCTGCTTCTTTTTTTTTTTTTTTTTAGATGGTAAGATTAAGTTTTTTATATTGATAATATTTTCGTTTCAAATCTATGCTTGTTTTACTCTGTTGAATTCTGAAACTAGATCTACGATAAATGATATGCTTAATAGCATATGTATAAAAAATCATTTTTCATAATTGTTAGGAGAGAGGAAGCAAGACAGTGAACGAGAGATGAAAATGCGCCAACTATTATGGGAAACGTCTCCAGAACTTCGAGCACTGCGTCAGAAGGTGCTTATTGCTGATGTTGCTAAAGACCAGGCCATGCAGGTTGCGGAGAAACGAGCAATGTCAGAGCTTAAAAGGAAAGAGGATGAAATTCTTACTATAAAAGCTCGTTGCGAAAGGGAAGAATATGAAGCAGGACAGAGACAGAAAGAATTGGAAGCTATGCAAGCAAAGTTGAAGTACCACAGAGACTTGGATGCTCTGCAACATTACAAGAAATCAAAAGAAATTAAAAATGAAGAACAACTACTGCAGGAAAGAAATGCCATTGATGAAATAAAGAAACAAATTCAGGAAGACGACTTCAAAGAAGCACAAACCAAAATGAAGGTAGTTACCTTTGACAGTATCAAAATTCAAATGGAGAAAAGGATAGTTTTCCCTTTTAAATATTTTTAGAAGATTCAACTTTGCTGACCAATTGGTCTGGTGGTCAGGGTGCTGGCCTCCAGATCAAAAGATTCCTAGTTCAAATCCAGGGCAAAGCATGGATGTTTGTGCATCTTGAATGAAAGTGTGGCCCCTGTAAATAGGTGATGCATGGTACGAATGTGTGGTGTAATATGAATCATTCCCTGTGGTACATGTGGGTAATACATAGTGGTTCACATATCTGACCTTGTAGTCCTGTGATGAGAATGTTCAATTAATTGGTTGAGCATTAAAAAATAACTATATATTTATATATGTGTTTGATTTGTTAGTATTCATTTTTCTGTCAAATTAAAAGAAAATCTGTTTGGTGCCATTGAAATTTAAACATCATTTAACATTTGAGTAATTTTGCTAGATAAATTTGCAATTTCACAAAAAAAATCCAATACCTAGTAAAGATAATATTCTACCTAATCAATTTGAAAAAAATGTGCCACCATTTTCAGATCAAAAGAAAATCAGAAAACTCACTTTGATTAAAAATCAAATGGATTAGACTACAATTATTGCTTTTTACTTTTATACTTTTGCCTGATTAAGGGGTAGAGTCATTTTTGCATTCATTTTGTTCCACTTCACTTTGATTTCATGCTTCATTGCAATGAAAATATATTCACTGAAATTTTAATGAAAGTTATTTAAAGGCTGTCTCTAATATTAACTAAAATAGCTTTGTATAATCAAATTTTAAGGAATTAGATGGTAAAAGGGTTCTAAACATATGCATTTCATTGTATAAACTGTTACTTTTATGGATATAAACAGTTGGTTAGAGAAATTATGAGCATATTTGTAAAACTCTTTTAACTTTTTTAAATATATTTTTTGAATACTTATTTTTAAAAATTCCTTTCGACAAGCCTGAGAACATGCATGAAAAAAATAATATCCAGATTCTTAAAATTTGTATGCTTTAAAATTTATTCCTAGCAAAGTGTTTTACTACTTGTGATGACACCAATGCAAATTTTGGTAAACACATTATTGAATTTATACATATGTATTTAGAGTGATAAATAAAAACTTATGCTTCTGACAAAATTTTACAAAATACACTGTTTCAAATTTTATACACATCAATTTTTGCAGAAACAAAAAGAACTGCAGAAGCAAGCACATGAATTAACAAAGCTAAGGGAAGAAATACTACTCAGAGAAAAACTAAAGGACAAAGTTCAAGATCTGAAAGTAGATGAGTACCGTAAGGCCCAGGAGCTTCGTGCAAAAGAGCAAGAAGAAAAGAGGCAGCTTAGTCTAGAGCAAAAGTTCCAGCTACAGGAAGAATTGCTTTGCTATTTAGAAAACATTTACTCTCATAAACAAATGCAGGACGCACTCAGAACGGACCTTGCTATTGAAGAAAGGGAAGCAGCAGAAAAACAAAGAGAAACTGATGCTGAAAGAAAGAAGATGTGTGTTCGAGAGGATCTTGAACGTTTGTATGAAATGCAGATGTACCTCAAAAAGCAAAAAGAAGGTATTGTCCTCAAACATTTTGCTAATTTCTCTGTAAAAGTTTTATTTAAATTTGATTTCTACAAAATCCACGAATTAAAATGTTTGTACTTTTTACGTGTGTTCTTAAATACAAATTGATTTGGCTGAAAATTATTTACAAGCCTTAATTTCTTTCAATGTATGAACTGCATTAGCTACAGAACAATATTTCATCTAAAGTAAAGATATAAGTAAGGCAATTTGAAAGTATTAAACTACTTGGGATGCACTGTTTCTGTATTGCAAATTCTGCCTTATCTATTGATTAGAGTGGTTTTTGTACCAATTTATCCTCTATCATGGATACTAACTAACTTTCCTAAAGAATTCTTCAAGAGATAAGCTCTTTTTACATAATTATTTTATGTATTTTGTCAAAGTAAAATTTGCTCCAATGATTTTAAACTTTTGATTGAAGAGGCGAATATCTTTCATCCTATATGTATATTATATTTTTATTTTATGAATTTTTACCAAATATGATTATTTTTTTGCATTAAAGACAGAAATTTATATCAATTTACTTATATGCTTCACTGAATGACAATGTATCTTTTCATTGATAGTAAACATAAATATACTTCCTTGATAAAAGTTACTAGACAAGTAGAAAATCTTTGAGTGATCCACACTAAAAATACTTAGCACAAGCAAAATATATACTCTTTGAATCCATAGGCTCAAAAGTTATTTTTCTTGATAGTTCAAGACATTTTGTAATCACAACTTAATGACACAATATTGTATTTATTTTACTTTACACAAATTTTATTGAAAATAATTTATCTGCAATTTTTTGAAAATGTATGCCTTTCAATTAATTTTATTACATACTATGAATGAAATAAATACATTGTTGAAATCTTTATTTTGGTTTCAAAAATGTATAGTGCGATTTGGTTCTATTTATTATTTATTTTTTTTAATACGGTGCACACTCAATTGCTAATCATAGTCCACTACAAGGCCGGAAACGATGGCCACTCATGAAGGAACATCCACTGGGTGACCATCATTACCCCTAACTAAGGACAGCACAATTACATCCATGTCCTGACCCTGGATTCGAACCAGGACCCTTCCGATCCAGAATATATTGAAATCTTTTTAGACACTTTCTAATATGTGCAGTTTATAAATTGTTTTGGATTAATACGTAATTCTTTTATGTTTATGAAATTAAAAATAGTCTGCTAAAACAACTGTGAGTAAATGAAGACTAGTAAACTCTTCTAGATATTGGTTTGTTAGTAATATATAAATCTTTCTGTGTATATTTCAGCTACAGAAAAAAAGGCAGAAGAACTTTACCGCCAGAGCTTGATGGCTAAATTATATGAAGAAGATAAGCTTGAACTCATGTCTCAGAGGAAACAGCATCTTAAAAAAATAGAACATATGCGAGCAGTACAAGTATGTTCCCATTTTAGTTTGTTGCTGCATAACATTTAGTTTAGTCGGTGTATAAAATATTTTATTGTTTAAAACACATGATTTTTAGTAACACATCTTGAGGCACAATCATCAATTTGATGCGTATTTCTTTACAAGGAAATATATTTATTATCAAAATAGAAAATTGCTGTTAAATGCAGATTAAATATCCAGTTTAGTAAAACAATTCTTCACACAGCAAACATAATGTTAAAAATGTATAGGGTTTAGGATAATTGGAATTTCTCTCTTGATAGACAAGGGGGCTCTGCCCCCTGTTCGCTATCGCTTGTCAACCCTGATGATTGCTACATAAGCATATTTAGTTCGCGTTGCGAACTATACTTTTCGACAATGAGGAGGAGGGGATTGATTCACAATTCTTCCTCATTTGGATCGCTGCTGGATTGATCACGGACCTCTAGTATGACTTTAATTGAAGGTTCTCTTCCCTTCCTATTGCGATATTTATCACATGAGCCCGAGTAACGGAAAATTGTCTCTTTTTTTGCGAGATTAGTGAATCTGTATATAAGCCGACATCCATATTTTAGCTTTAGAAAACGTTCCAAATATTCTCTGCTTATACACTGATATATACGGTAAATAAAGACAAAATTAAAAATTGTGAAGAACAAAACGCCTCATTTTCACATAAAAAAGGAAATTGTTTAAGAAATAACATATTGTTAAAATTCAGAGGAAATCTCATAATTTTAAATGCTTTAGATGATCTGTGTTGTAATAGTGCTTTTTAAGATTTTCATATTCGACTGTTGCTATGGAAACTGAGACCAAATTTGACGGTTCATCTGAAAACATTGCAAACTTTCTAGAATGTACTCTCTAATTTTCTGAATGAACTAATAAAAAATATAATTGTGTTTATCGCGCGTGTCTGCGTGTGCTGCAAATTCATTAACCCGTTGAACCACAAGACTCACTATCTACCAATCACAAAGCGAATAAACCTGAAAAAGACCAAAAATTTTTCTTTTATAATAGAAAGAATTATGGTAAAACCATTATGATTTTTGTTATTTCTTAAGATAGATGTGTTGTCCTCAATTTACATTTTAGCTCTTGTACTCTAACATACTTTTCATTTCTCATATAACTATCAAGAACATTACAACAGCTCTATTTTACTATTATTATTGATAATCTCTGTAGTTAAGATTTGAAATTTAATCTGTTACACCAATATTCCATAGGAGTTGGCCGCAGCCTGGTGTAATATGGCCCTTGCACCATAAAGTTTCAAACCAACCAAAAACATATTCTAAGGGGTGTCCACCATAATAATTGATCCTACCGTGAAGTCTGCATTTGTCTGTTGCCATAGAAACAGCCCTTATCCTATTCTCTGTACAAGATGCGTGAAAAATATATTTTAGTTTGTCACATTTAATCACTGTAAATGTATTTTTTATGATTTGAAATTGTTGAGAAAGTTTATTTCACTAAACTATCTCTTTTCACTGCCACATTCCCTAAACCAAAATAAAATTAAGACATTCACTAGAATCACCGCTACCTAAAATGTATGAGCCCTGTTCCTATAATAATCACCACCAACCAGTCATAGTGGGAGCAATTTCTGTGGTAGACCTAACAGTACATATGAAGCAAGCAGGAATCTACTTGTGCTCTCCAATAATTTCCTTCCTTTTGCACCACTAATACTAAATGAACACTAAAATGACTAAAAACCATCTGTTATACTAGTATGTATGTTTCTAATTCGGTGCAATTCGTTTAAGGAAATGATTGAACAGAACAGGAAAAAGAAGGCAGCAGAACATGCAAGAGAACTGGCTGATCAGAAATTCCATGATCAAATTGAGTCCAGACGCATCCAGAAGGTGAATGAGGAAAAAGTCAGGTTTCTTCGAGATCATGCTTGTGAACTTCTGGGATACCTTCCAAAAGGGATTTTAGGAGGTGATCAAACTGTGGATGTCTTAGGAGAAGAGTTCAAAAGGTTTTATTGTCGGCAAAGTTGCAATGAATAGGTTGATAAAATTATCAACTCAATTGTTTTTTATTAGTCTTTCCATGAGCTGAGAAAAATTGTAGTGTAAGTCTTAATCAATATTTATGTACCCAGATATAATTTATTCTTATAGATTTCACTTTTATGAATTTTATACATGCATCTCAGATTGCAAAATATCAATTAGGAAAATGAAAGCACGTTTGTTTATTTTTATTTATCAATTTAATAAAAAAATTTATAAAATAGTTGGAAATTATTTTGTGAATGAATTTATTTATGTAATATTTATAGCTCAACTTGTCTTTGGATGGTGAGATTTGTTAGTTGTTTAATACTTTTACATTACAGTACAAAATCCGAAATCCTCCGGACCTAGGTCATTTCGGATTAATTGTATTTTTTGTCAAAAAAAAAACAACCTTAATCTACCCCCCCCCCCCCCCCCGTGCGAATTTTGGCATTTTCAATAGTAAAATAGCAGATACATAAATAGGAAACATTTTTTAAAAAGGAAAAAAAACTTTATAATAACAATGCAACAAATTTTACTTACAAATCTAATTTTTCTGTGTGGTATTTACTCTGAACATGTCCGTTATTTTGCGTTGGTTCATCAATTAGGTCCAGGTTTAACTCCTTGTTCTTCAAAATTTATCGGGGAAATGTATAAAAGTGAGAAGAAGAAAAAACGCCGGTTAGCAAAACGTCCGGATTTTGGACAATTTGGGACTTTGTACTGTATGTTCAGTACTGCATTTTAAGACTCCGGCAAAAGTGCTAGCCACAAATAATTTTTGATTACAAGTTATTGAGCTAACCTTCCGATTGATACTACCGATAGACTGATGAAGACTGAAATTTAGAAAATACTTGGGTATCGAAATCGTGGAAACTAATTTAATCTACTTTTGTAAGAAAAGGACCAGTGTCAATTTTGTAAGTTTTTGATACCACTTGAATTAGTAATTATTATTCTTTAACTTTTATTGCAACGTACGAAAATACTTTTAAATGTTTAGACTCTCATAATGTATTGTATTAACAGGAGGTTATTTTTTTGATCGTTTTATGACACAAGGACCCTATTTGACCAAGCTACGCCATACACAAGACAATATGAAGTAAAAATATCAAAGGGGGTTACAGCTGCAGTCTACGTTCATAGCGATGGCAACGGCCTTGGCTATTTTATTTTTGCTGCATTTCTAGTAGCGAGTTATGGTAGGTTAAGGCAACTGTTTTTACGGTTATTGTGGTTTTCATGGCAAGCGGAGCATTTAAATTTTCATTTTGATTATTCTAGAAAGTTTTTTTCAAAATTCGATAAAGTCGTTTGATTTCATTCGTTCGTATGAAATTTTTTTTTCTTTGATTCCGTTAGTTATTTAAATTTTAAAATATTCTTTGATTGCATTGTCCTTTAAAAGATTTCTTTCTTCTATTGCATTGGTTCATTTAATGGTTTTTTGCCAATTGTGCAATTTTCTTTTATTATAATTTTTTCCATTTCTGACGTATCAAGTTGTATTATTTCTTGCATTCCGTTAAAACTAATTACTTTTGTAAAAAAAATTCAATTTAAACTTGTTACTTTTTGTGGTCGTTTCAAAAAAAATTTCAAAAGTTCTCAAATGTGTTTTGAAACTTTCTTTTACCGTTGTAAAAAGTAAGACAGATTTTTGAAATAATTATATATATATATATATTTCCTTGGCGACTTTAGAAGTGCGCCAAAAAAAAATCGTTAAATCACGTAGACTGCAGCTGTACTCTAAGGGGAATAAAGATGAATTGGGTAAAAGTAAAGGGATGCGAGCATGAAAAGATTCCTGCAGTGTGCCTGGAGGCGTAACCCCTGTGTATACTAAAGATCCCATCGAAAAACCACAGATCGCTAGTGAGGAACGTACACACCTAAAAGAGATATGCTTGATGGGACATCTAATATTATAAAATTAAGTGTTTGTCTGTTTCTTGCACTCAAAGTCATGACGAATCTATGGCACTTACAGTAATGGGATTTGGCACACAGGTTGTCCAAATTTTTTGCAATTTTAGGATCGCGGAGAATTTTAAAATTCAATCTAGAACATTTTTAAATGAATTTAATTATTATTATTTTCTTTGGAATAGCAACAGCATAAAGATGTGACAGATTCTGAATTTATTTTTTCCGTTTTCATTTTGCGCGGAGGAATGATTTTCTAGCAGACGATAAAAAAGAAAGTTTCAACTTTAGTTGTGTAGTTCTTTTTTCTATCTCCTAGACCGTTAAAGATGGAGTAAAAATTGCAACGGATTTGAAATCTGCGGAAAAAATCACATTAGAACGATACCTAAATATCTGATTTTCTCTGATATTATAAAAGGAAGTGTTAGTCTGTTTTTTGCACTTTAAGTTCTGACGAATCTGTGGCATTTAGAGCAATGGGATTTGGCACACAGGTAGTCCAAATTTTTTGCAATTTTAAAATCGCGGCGAATTTTAAAATTCAATCTAGAACATTTTTGAATGAATTTAATGAAATTGAATTATTATTGTCTTTTTTGGAATTGCAGCAGCATAAAGATATGACAGATTCTTAATTTATTTTTTCCGTTTTCATTTTGCGCGAAGGAAAGATTTTGCAGCAGACGATAAAAAAAAGAGTTTAAACTTTAGTTGTGTAGTTCTTTTTTCTATCTCCTAGACCAGGGACGTCGAAACTTTTTAAGAAGTTGGTCAATTTTTATTCAGTATTTTTTTTAGTACTAGCTCGTGGGTCACTTTGAAAGGGGGAAGGAAGCATGGTAAAAAACTACTTTTTTTGGTTCCCAATTTTTTAATCCTCGTCAAACGCGCATTGAAATGTCTCATGTGAACGTGGCCTAGGTATTGTTCACATGAGGTGTTTGAAACGCGCGTCTGGCGAGGTCCCGCCATTAAATTGTGTATTTTTATTCCTCTATACTCTGTTTCACCTTAACTTGTCAGTATTGGGAAAGGCAGAAATGATGTTCATCCGCATGAAAAATAATTCCAACTTGATTTGGAATTTAAAATAAAGAAAATGCATATAAACGTGTAAAAATTGTCCTACAATGAAGGAGTGATTTTTGAACCTTTATAATCGGTTATTTATTTGTAAAAAGCATTTTTTTTTGACCGAAGCGAATGAATATATCCGAAACGGAATTCTAAACCGGTTTCCATGGTAACATTTCTGGCGAGCTAAATACGCTTTCCGGCCAAGTCTGCGCCATTTCGCTCTGCGTCTTTGCTAGCGTGTGTATTTACGTTCATATCTCTCTTGTGCTATTTTATTGGAGTGTGTTTGATACTCTGAACATGGCTGAAAAAGGAACGTCACCATCCAAGCTGTATACGCCATCAAAGCAAGGAAAATCAATTGGTAGTGGAGCTCGCAGGAACATATTGAATGTTTATTCTCGATTTCGAATAGAAAACCCTAGTGATTCTATTAACCAAATCATCGGAAAGGTGTCCCAACTGGTGTTTCTAAACGAACTGTTTTTCGTTTGAAAAAAGAAAAGAAGACGTCAAGTCTTTTGAGTACTCCAGGGGAAAAACGACCTTCTGTCGTTGGAAAAAGAACAAAAATGATGAAATATGACAACTTTACTTTATCGTGCATCAGACGAAAAATCCATGATTTTTCCCCGTCAAAATGCAATTCCTACATTGCACAAAGTTCTAAATGAAATTTACAACGATAAGGATATTTTTTCGACAAACATTAGCCGAAGTACACTGTACAGGATACTGAAAGATTTGGTTATGTTTTATATGCATTATATATATTGATGTATAAATGCATGTGATGAATAAGTATAACGTCAATATAGTTTTCTCATTGTAACTAATATTCATGAAATAGATTGGTTTCTTCTGCACACTTTCTTGTAAACTATTTTAAATGATTCATAAAATTAATAATTTACTACTAATCAACCCGACACCGTTCCGCCAGTTTCAGAATATGTTTAACATATAAGGTTTATTTTTTTCAACTCTAATTTTTAAAATGGTCTAATTTTTTTATTATTATATGTATATTCACTATATTTGCATTTTTTTATATTATATTTATTTATTATGAATGTATTTGTATATTTTTATATCTACACAGGATTTATATTCTCTAGGTTATATGTATTTTTATTTGTTATTTAATTTATTTAATGTCAGAATAAATGTGATTTGATTTAATTTGGAGACTATATTTTGCTGTTCATTAAAACACACATTTTAGCAGACAACGCACTATCCCTTACCTTGTCCAACCAAAGGTAAGACCAAAAAAGAAAGGAGTAATTTCCTTTACTAAAATTAATAAAATCGAAAAAAGAAGTATTAATCAAGGTGTTATAGGTTTCAGGTAAGTTAATTTCAAATATGAATTTTATGGTTCAACACATCTTTAATAGACTTTTTTTAAATAACATTTATTGTAAAAAAATTTTTAATATATATATTTTTAAATAACTAAAAATAATACTCATTTAGAAAAATCAAAACGCATTTATATTAACATAGAGTAGCTTTTTGTTTAATTAACAAATGTAATGCAAGAGCCATTAGAAATTAAAGATCTGTGAAACGTATAGAATTTCCACGTGCATTTTATCTCTCCTTGCCAAAAAGGGCGAATTTCCTCGCTTATAGCTGACTTCTTCTGACATTGTAACCCTAGTTTCTACGACAACGGCTGTGATGCGGTCAACGTAGCCTTTACTCTACTGACAAGTTAAGGTGAAACAGAGTATAATTCAAGTTACTTTCTTTGCGACCTTGAAGAACAGGACCTCGCTAGACTCGCCAAATGTGCGTTTTACGCGAATTATGTGGATGGGGTCTTTATTATTAGTATTTACCATATTTGTTCATTCTCAAGCGGTATTTTATAAATTTACATATTCTACTCAATCGGCCTTCATATAAATCTTTAAACAGCATTATGTATAATCAATAAATCTAAAACATTTTACAAAAATCATTTATGCATTTTTTTTTTACGTTCTTTATTAACACTTGTATTTTCTTCATATTTTTTAAAAGCTGGGATCGAAAAATAATTAAAATTATTTATGTATATGATGAAATGATGATAAGTTTATAAAAATCAACACGTGGGTCAGTGTCTGACCCGCGTGTCATAGGTTCGCTATCCCTGTCCTAGACCGTTAAAGATAGAGTACAAATTTCAACGAATTTGTAATCTGCGGGAAAAATCACATTAGATCAAAACCTTAATCTGATTTTCTTTTCATAAATAAAATTTTTAAATTGAATATATTATATTTTCGCAAGAGAATGTGACGTCACGCTAACATTCGTGTCCCAAAAATAAACAGATTACATTTCCAGCCCTTTTACGATTTCAGCGAAAGAAAGCAAAGAAAATAAAAAATATTTTGACTGGCATTATTTAGATCTTTTTTGTAAAATCGGGATCGTAAAGATAGATTAAAAATTTCAACGGATTTGAAATCTGCGGAAAATTTTACACCAGATTAATACCAAACATCCCGACGTTGCCTTGCTTCTAAAAGTGCCCCTTGAAGCCCCCAATTTTAAAATCTAAAGTTTGTTTTTCTGCACTAAATGGACATGGACAAGGAAACACGTTCTACAGGGTTTGTGTTTGAGTTAACACAGGGAAATGACGCGGTCATATTTGCAACCCGAACAAAGGTTATTCAGCTAGTAGGAAAAAAAACGTTGTTGTTGTTTCTTATGCCTACACTGGCAGACCAGAGGAGTGCCAGGCCCGTCGAAGACGGCGAGGGGGGTGCGCATTCCATGTTATTGAGCCCCATTGGGAGGAAGTCCGACTTTGCTCGACATACATGACACATCCGTTTTACAGGAAGGTCCCTTTCATACATCCATTCACTCACACATATCGTAATTTAGATCCCAATCAGAGGCCGATAACCCCCTGATCAGGTACCCCCAGAGGTATTGATTTGGTATGGGAACATGGGGGACTTTGTGACCACGACCTATTTAACGTGCCCAGTCACCATTAGTGAACACGACTGTCTTTAGCCAGGTCGAAGCGCCGATCTCGCAATCATCAGATTTGTAGGCTCCGCCGAGGACAGAACCCACAACCCTTCTGATGCGAGCCCGACGCTCTACTGACTGAGCTACCGCGGCTCTAAAAAAAACTTTTTATCTTGGAGTGATTTGTGAATATAACTCAAAATCAGTGTATTTGGACATTGACCTTTTTCTACCCAGATTCAAAAATAAACACTATTGGAGAAATCTAAGTTTGAAAGATTGGATACCCTCAGTTCTGTGCACAACCATTGAGCAACATACCAAACTGTTTCCGGCCTTTAATAATTTCTAATCCATAGCATAGTTCCACATCACATTTTCAAAACTTTCATGTTGCAAACCGGTATGTTTTGTTGTACTTCCATGCTTGCTACCTTAACTTTTTAGTGATTAAAATAACTTCTTTGGCAATCTACATTGAACTTTTACCAGGCTAATGATTCGGCAGATAAGTTAAATGTAAAGAAATTCGATTTAGGTGGAAGCAGGGAAAATGACAGTAGATATTAAACATTTATTTACTAACAAAAGAACGACATAAAGAATAGATTTTTTTTTGCAGCAATGTAAAGGATGCTGTTGTTTCAAATTTATGCTTTACAAATTTCGATACAATAATTTTTATGGCCGAAATTGTGGCCTTTAAGTAAGACACCCTTGCTAACATTTTTTTCCCCATGAAATCTATCGCTATTAGTTTAACGAATCTTCACGTCTATTTTGTTTAATAATAAAACCAGCTAAAAAATTAACAATTGCTTTGCATATCTATGTACACGACATTCATCGGTTGAATCGAGTTTCCAACTCACAATCCTCCGGTTGCCAATCTGCGACTCTACCAACTGGGCTACCACGGTCCCAGGTAGATATTTAATTAACGTCACACTGGAGCAACACAACGGGCTGTTGGCTACGGTCTAAGATCAAACCCAAAGGTAATTTTGGTAATTTTTAGTTAACGTCGTACTAGAGCAATACAACGGGCTATTGACGACGGTCCGGGATCAGTCCCTTAAGGGAAAGATACGAGGACAACGCAATCGCATTTTGAACCACGATCAGATAACAAGGAAAAACCTGAGCTGGCACCCCACTCTCCAAACTTCCACGCCAACGTGAAGACATGAAGCCACGACAGATTTAACGTGCGCCAGCCCTTTTTGTATACGACGGTCTTTGGTTGGATTCGAACTACGCAATTCTCCGGTTGCTAGTCCGTTGTTCTTCCCTAGATCGGAAGGTTCCTGGTTCGAATCCGGGTCCGGGCATGGATGTTTGTAAGCGCATGGTGTAGAGGCGGCTGGTGCACCTTAAATCTGTCGAGGCCGAAAGTCCTCACGTTGGGTTGGTGTGGAAGTTTGGAGAGCGGGATGCCAGCTCAGGAGTTGCTTCGTCATCTGACCGTGGTTCAAAATTACGAAGTGTTGTCATCGGATCTTTCCCTTAAGCGACTGATCCCGGACCGTCGTCAATAGCCCGTTGTGTTGCTCTAGTACGACGTTAACTAAAATTACCATTACCATTGCCGTTATTCTTCCAATCGAGCAACCACATAAGCACACGCCTTCAAATGCGGTATTGGTTTGGATTTTAATAAACGTCGCATTGGAGCAACATAACGGGCTATTCCTTCAAACACGTAAATTTTGATTTGAACTAGGCAGCATCAGCCTCATTTGCCACAGATTTAAAAAAAAAAATCTAGCTTTTCCTTTGAGAATCAAGGGGTCGCTGTAGACCAGTTGGCTGAGTCTCAGGTTCACAGCCAGAAGATTTAGAGTTCGAGACTCAATCCAACCAAAAGATCGCCATGTACGGGAATGACTGGAGCACGTTAAATTCTGTCGTGGTCTCCAATATCCTGACGTGGCGTGTGGTTTGGAGAGTGGGGTGCCAGCTCAGTTGGCGACCTCGTCGACGAGGTGTTGTCCTTGGATCTTTCTAATCTGACTGGATCCCGGACCGTCGCTAATAGCCCGTTCTGTATCTCCAATGCGACGAAATTTAACTATCAACCAACCAAAATTTCACATATACAAACTAATCAAAGTTCAAGTTTGCAAAGGTAAAGATACGTGTTTCAATTTTCGTCTCACCTGGATCAACACAACGGCTATCGACAACATTCCTGTATAGAAAAATTTGAGGGCAACGCCTCGTCATTTTGAACCACGGTCAGATGACGAGATCAACACCACAGCTGGCACCCCACTCTCTAAGCTTCCTCACCAACCCAACGTGAGGACTTTCGGCCACGACAGATTTAAGGTGCACCAGTCGCCTCTACGCCGTACGCTTACAAACAACCCTGACCCAGATTTGAGGCCACGACAGATTTGACGTGTCCACATACACGGCTGTCTTTGGTTGGATGTAGTCACGAATTCACAACCCTCCAGTTGCCAAATCGTGATTTTACTAACTGGGCTAATGCAGCAGCCCACTGCCCCAGAAGCAGAGTTATAGTCAGTGTTCTGCAACACAACTCCAAGCATTTGCAATTGTTCTGCAGGCATATTGTCCTAATTTTGAAAAGTACAGTCAAATGAAAAACAGACGTAAAACGCAATTATCGGCTAAATATGTATTATATATCTATTATATATAATTTTCTTACGTGGCACGCAAAAAATACGTTATTTGTTATCGCGTTTTGGCAACACTGTACGATTGTTTGTTTACCACGAAGCCTCTATTGAATTTATAGCGTTACCGGATGAAATTTTATTGAAAAATAAATATATTAGTTGTGCTGTTGCAGCTTACAAACGACATGCTGGGTATTCGATTTCCAAAGCAGCACTCACATTTCAAGTTAAAATTTGCTCAAAATTTTCATTTGAATTCTAAATGGTTCGAATTCTGATTCCAGAGGTCCTGCATAATTTTTTTTTGTACAACAAATTTATATTTGAAAAATATTTTTTTGGAACATCATATTTTGTAAACAATGTCTTCATTGATGCGAGTGAAGCAAGCAAGGTTCGCTCAGCAAACCAATGAGGATTGCAAAGCAATCCTCCGGGGGTTGGCGAGTATGTTGGCGGGCCCCCTAGTTTATAATAAAACATCAAATTTAATTAACTTTCTTCATTTACTTAAAACCAAGGCATACTTTCATAATTTGCAATTCTGTCGCTAATTTTTGAAATTAAATAGTTTGTCACAGACTGAGAAGATGATTCATTTATAAAGAGTTTGTGGTAATTTGGGGCGGTGTAGGTAGGTTGTTCCGTAGCTAGAGAAGAAAAAAGAAGGGCAAGGAGCGCGCTTTGCATTGCAGAACATCGTAACTTATGATTGAAAAAAATCGGCCAAAATTTTGATAAAATAAATGAAAAATTATTCTGCAAAAACTTTGTTCTGCGACGTAGATCGCAGTTTTAAGCTTTTTCTGCTCCCGGACCCAATGCTAGGAGAAATAGAATTATTTATGAAGTGCAAATTAACCCTCTGAAGGGTGCATACCCATATACCCGTTCTGCAACCTACAATATTCCTTATATGACTTCTAACCGGTTGTGACTGTCTTGATCGATATAATGAAGGTTTTCTAGCATTGTTTAATGACTCAGTGGGTTTACCCACTGCGCTAGCAACCTGCGAGCTGTAGGCCGCACTTCTATAACTTTCTCTAGGTGTATTTCTCTATTCTCTGATGAAACGTATCTTTTGTGCGTGTCTTTCCTTTTCTTGTCATTGTCTGTCTTGTGTTTGGCCAAATATGGCCCTTTCTCCATTAAGCTCAACCCAATTATATGTGGTTGTTGAGTCATTAAATATGGTTAAAGCATTGTATACCAGGGCTCGAAATACCCTGGTGCACTGTGCACCTGAAAATAAAATTGTGCACCTAATTTTTTCTCTCTAGGTGCACTGTGTGCACCTATCGTTACAAAAAGCGGGAAAACATATTTTTGATGTCTGAACAAAATATTAGTATCGACCTCTCTCGCTCTAAAGGAACATAATTAAAATTCCTAAATACACACTATGCGAAAACTTTAATCCAGAAAATACTATGTTGCAATGAAGGAAAAAGACAAAAAGAAGGATGGACACTAAACCTTATGGGTAAAGAACTGCCAAAAACGTAGATGTTTCTGAGTGCCCACCAATGTCTGATGATGACTGAATATTTGTAAGTAATAATTTCGCAGATAAAAAAAAATGTTTAAATATTTTTATTTGCTATCTACTTGTAACATATCCAAACATAATACCCAACTAATAAAGTAGTTTACATTACATTAATGCTATTATGTTACGTTTTTTTTTTAATATGCACCTAAAATATAATCTGTGCACCTAATTTAAAAACTTAGGTGCACAAGGTGCACCTGTATTAAAAATTCTATTTCGAGGCCTGATGTATACTATTCGTAAATCTCATGACGTTCAGATTGTTACACTTTAAGCGTATTTGCACTGGAATGCGTATTTGTATTTCATTTGGATCAGTCATATATAATCTACTAGGGGGGCTGCCCCCTGCTCGCTAACGCTCGCCAACCCCCGGAGGATTGCTTCGCAATCCTTATTGGTTCGCTGCGCGAACCTATGCTCGCTTCGCTCGCCTCAATGAAGACATGTGTCCTAGAAGAAGGGATTGTTTACAAAATATGTTACCGAAAAAAAAATTTAAAATATAAATTAAATAAAATAAAATATACAAAAGAGACGTTATTTGTAATCGCGTTTTGGCAACACTATACGATTGTTTGTTTATCGCGAAGTCTCGCGCATCGATTGAATTTATAGCGTTATCGGATGAAATTTTATTGAAAAAAAAAGGAAATTTTAATGAGCTGTTGCAGTTAGTTTATAATAGAAATCAAAGAAAGCGGAGGATCTTTTCAGGGCCATTTAAAAAACGGTCCTTTTCAGGGCCAACAATTATAGTTCAACAAGACGCTTGCACTACAACTTTCGGCAACAAACTCAATGAAAAAGTGTGGGTCATTTGAGTGCTGGGAAAATGTACACACAAACAACATGATGGGTATTCAATTTCCAAAGCAACGCTCACATTTCGAGTCAAAATTTGCACAAAGTTTTCATTTGAATTCTGATTTTAGAGATACTGTATATATTTTTTCTGTAATACAGCAAATTTAGATTTGAAAAACATTTTTTTGGTAACATATTTTGTAAACAATCCCTTCTGCTAGGACACATGTCTTCATTGAGGCGAGCGAAGCGAGTTTAGGTTCGCGCAACGAACCAATGAGGATTGCGAAGCAATCCTCCGGGGGTAGGCGAGTGTTAGCGAGCAGGGGGCGGGCCCCCTAGTCGATTTTATTGTTATAATGTATATTCAGGGTTGGGGCCGTTAGTTGTTTAAATGTATTTTGATACAATTATATATATAAAACTGTAATTGTCACTTTCCTGTTGTCAATAAGGCAAATAAGGTTGGTCAAACCCATACCACACATACTTCCCCAGGCTCTTCAATAACACCCTCAGACTCATTGTAAGTCATCATTAGTACAATCAGTAGGAAAGGATTCATTTTTGTGAGCACAATATTTCTCTTTTACGGTTCGTTTGATATTTTCTCTTTGAAGAAATGCGGTGATAGTATCCAAATCAGAATCAGTTATGATAGAATCAAGTCAAGTACCGAGTTTAAACTTTGAGTGAAGAACACTGGCAGTCACTACGTTTTTATCAGTAAAAAATCTATTTTTAACACCTTGTGTTAAAGAAAAATTGAGCGGATCACAACACTTTAAGGAGTCCTTTGAGTTTTGTAACGCGTTATGTAACTAAAATTACTTTATCGCAAATTATGTAACGAATTACCTATAAAATTACTGGTTTTCAAATGTAACGAATTACCTATAAGATTACTGTAAAAAGTAATTGTTACAGTAAGTTACAAGTAACGCGTTACCGCCCAACCCTGAGTATATTACCTGGTACCGTAGAATCGTGTGAATAGAAGCAGTTTTGAATTTCATATCTAGATTAAACCTTTTTCTTGTGCACTTGAAATTATGATTAATACCTTAAAATTCCAGTGGTGGTCAAAAAAATTTTAATTTTCGGTACGAATAGAAGCAGTCGCCGGTTTTTTATTCTGTTTCAATTCTGATCTCTCGCTAGGTGATCAAAAACAGTTATTGTTTTTTATTTTTAAAAAATACCTCAAAATACCATAATAGAAGGTTTATTTAGAAAAGAAAAGGAAAATTAGCAACAACAAAATTATTTTTCATTTAATTTTATTTCGACTTTACAAATATTTACATTTTAAATAGGACCTGCCAGTTGAAATGGTAAACCATCGATTATAAATAAAATATTAAAAAAAAAATCATTCTTAGTATTTTGGTATTTTTTAATTAACGTTTCACTGGAGCAGTCTTGGAAAAATCTCTAGAATGACATTCCTAGAAACATTTTACGGCACGTTTGCACAAATTCTAGAGACGAAAAGGAGAAGATAAGAGTAGGAATCTACAAAATATTATTAAGTTGGTAACAATAAAATACCTAATGACAATTCATGATTGTTTTTCCAAAACAACGAAGCAAAATAAAAAAAGTTTACAAAATTTCTGTGTTTATAGAAAAAAAAAATTTATGCCTTCAACGAAGTTCAATGGGGGTTTCGAGCTTCCCCAAAAGTGGTCCTTTAGTAACGATACGAAAACAAAGTTGTAACAAGAGAGTATTACTGGTAGCGAAATCGAAGGGTAGAGAGAAAATATGGTTCTATTTACCAAAAAAAAAAAGCCCAAGTATAGTTAAAAATTGATGATGAATTTTAATAAAAAAGATATGCAAAAAGATAATAAAAATATATATACTTTCAGATTCTAAGCGGTGTAAGGCTGGGTAAGGTCGATTAAAAAATCCAGCATATTACAACCACATGTTGTACTTGGGGCCCTCTAATCAGTGATGTCGGGAAGACACTTTGTCAACTATGCATATAAACTGCCTTTGATGTCACAGTTTGCGTCATTTTCAATTCAATGGTAAATTATTTTGATCTTCGTATAAGAGCATAAATAGCATAAAAAATTTTTTTTTGCATTCAGCAGGGCAATGTTATAAGCTACAACTACTTTCCCCGCAAAACTGCTTCTATTCACCCGTTTCTAAGGTACTGCAGCATATTGCAGATGCATGCAGCTTTGTTCGTATAGACTGGTCCATAAGTTGTACTATTATCCCTCTAACTATTTTTCTAGTCGCACAGTTGGGTGCGGTCCGTACTTACGAGGTTGGCTACCTGGGAACTCCATATAACCTTATTTACACGCCGGGTGCGATCACGTTATATCTGCAGACCAGTAAGCCCTTTTGGGCTGAGAGAGTATAACGTGAAAGAGTAAGAGCCCTCAGATCCTGTGAGTAGCCGTGTAATCAAATAGGTAGCGACCTGGCGTTCAGTTTAATATGCTCTAGGTTTGTATACTGGTCACAGTGTTGCTCTTTGTAGTGGTTCGGAATTCCTTTTAATCCTTAGGTCTCAGTCAAACACTAGCCCTCATGTAACAAAAAAATAACTTTTGGCTATCCCTGTGAGTATCAATCTAAATATACATGTATTTCCTCCTTCCCAAATGTGAGGTCACGTTAGACCAGTTGGTAGAGTCGCGGATTATAAACTCGAGGGTTGTGAGTTCGAAACTCGATCCTACATGTTGTTTCTGTTGTTGTTGTTTCTTATGCCTACACTGGCAGACCGGTGGGTTGCTAGGCCCGTCGAAGACGGCAAGAGGCGAGGGGGGTGCGTCTTCCATGTTATTGAGCCCCATTGGGAGGAAGTCCGACTTTGCTCGACATACATGACACATCCGTTTTACAGGAAGGTCCCTTTCATACATCCATTCACTCACACATATCGTAATTTAGATCCCAATCAGAGGCCGATAACCCCCTGATCAGGTACCCCCAGAGGTATTGATTTGGTATGGGAACATGGGGGACTTTGTGACCACGACCTATTTAACATGCCCCAGTCACCATTAGTGAACACGACGGTCTTTAGCCAGGTCGAAGCGCCGATCTCTCAGTCATCAGAATTGCAGGCTCCGCCGAGGACAGAACCCACAACCCTTCTGATGCGAGCCCGACGCTCTACTGACTGAGCTACCGCGGCTCGATCCTACATGTAAGTAGGGGCACTAAATCTATCGTGGCCTCAAATATCCACACGCTGTAGTGGTGTGGTAGTTTGGAGAGTGGGGATGTCAGCTCAGGTGTGATCTCATCATCTGACCATGGTTCAAAATTATGAAGCGTTGTCCTCAAATCTTTCCCTACGGGACTGATTCCGGACCTTTACCAATAGTCTGTTGTGTCGCTTCAGTGCGATGTAAATTCACCTACCTACCTGCAATTGATGACGATCAGCCTTTGGAATATCCATGTCTTGATAATTCAAACAATTGTTTTGAAAAGGAATGATTATAAAAGGAGAATATAAGGACAGTAGGTGTTGGTTAACTACTACTAGTGGTGGATCATGGATTACGTATAAATAGTTATATATTTATATGTCTATACTATTATTTTAATAATATTTATAATTATTATAAAATTACTATAAGTTTTTTTTTTTTTAGTTAACGTCATACTAGAGCAACACAACGGGCTATTGACGACGGTCCGGGATCAGTCCCTTAAGGGAAAGATCCGAGGACAACACCTCGTAATTTTGAACCACGGTCAGATGACGAAAAATTACTATGAGAGAGAGATGTTAAAGAAAGTGCCCTTTTCGCACTAGAAAAACAAAAATGAATAATATAAAAGGTAGATTTCTAGTAATTGGCACAATCAGGAGTCCAATTTACATTCCAAACGAGCACAAGAGGCAGACAGTCTGATCCGATAAAGATTTGGAGATAGGTATTTTAATTAATGTCGTACTGTAGCAACACAACGGGCTATTGACGACGAAAAAAGGGGTGGGAAAACGCAATAGCCGTGGGAATAAAAATGAGATTTGGATAATGTCATTGATTTGGACAGTTTAATTTCGTTCAAGAGTTTGGTGTCGTGGTATAGTTATAATTATTTTTATAATTATTACAAATAGAATTTCTGATCTAAGTTTTGAATGGATCGTGCATTAGGCATTGTAAGGCCCGGTGCACACATCCGGTTTTTCAACGTGTAGCTCCGTTGCCGCAACGCAATTGCGGTCTGATATACCTTAGATCCAATGATGCACACATGCCTCCGGCGCCGCTATGGTGATACACGTCCAACTTGCGTTCAAGTTTTACCGCGGTTCCCCACGGCGCCGCAGCTCGCTTATCCGGTCTCAAGTATCTTGTTTTCATAAAGAAATGAAATATAAATAACAGTTAATTAATGGTTGTATCCAGTAACGACTTTTTTTTTTTTTTCAAAATATACCTTTTTTTACACCAAGTAAGCGAAATAAACACGTTTTCTTAGATTAAATATGTATCGCAAATGGCTCGAAATGAGTACTTGCGTCATTTCACGGTTATGTGTGCATAGATGGGCTTCGGTGCCGCAGCGGCGGCGCACATTGAAAAATCGGATGTGTACACCGAGCCTAAAGTAACATATAGAATGTTTATGGTATAGCTGAGCATTACCGTGATTGTTTTTTTTTAAGTATTCTATTGTAACAAACACAGTATATACAAATTTATAGGTCACAAAACAAACCAATGGAACCGAAAAAGCCTAATCGAAGTAAAATTTTCCGATATTACGAACTTATAAACAACAAATTAATAAATAATATCGGAAATGTCATTTAAGGCCATGGCAGCCGATGGTAGAGTCGCGGATTAGAAACCAGTATTCGAAACTAGAACCATCTTATGACCGTTGAATACGTAAGAACTGGTGCATGTTGAATCTGTCGTGGCCTCAATTGTCTTCCCGTTGGTCGTGATGTGGATGTTTGGAGAGTGGAGTGTCAGCCCTTAATCGTCCGTTGTTCAAAATGACTCTATGTCCTTGAAACTTTCCCTTCGGAATGAATAACGGACGGTCGTTAATAGCACGTTGTGTTTCTTTTGTGCGACGTAAATTTAACTACCTAACGGAAAAATTATTGCCGGACAAGTTTATAGAGTTTAAGACATACTGTCCTCTTTCGACCACTCTTATTTTTTCTGACTCCTGCAAGTATACCAGAAGTAGGCCACTCAAGATCGTCTCTGAAAACTATTAAAAAATTTTAAAATAAGATGTATGTAGAACTTTTATTTTTAAAACTTTTTTTCAAGAAAACCTTGTATTTTCTATATATTTCTTTAAAAGCGAATCAAGCCACTTTTATTGATTTTATGAAGCCTGCATATAAATCACAGATTGAAACAGAAATATTTTTCAAACTGAAAATTCCTAAAATGTTATTTACAAAGTTTAAATGCACCTAGGATGGTTTGAAAAACTTTTAGGTAGAACTTTCGGAACTGATTTAATTTCTTTCGAAAGGGACTTGTATATTAAAAACTGAACTTTCAAAAGCCCTGTAAATATTGCTAAGTAAAATTTTTTCTCGGACAGTGTTCCATAAGTTCTTCCAAACAACGCCTTGGGAGAACCCGAAAAATAAAAAACGAATTTCTTGTTTTCAAATTTTATCTCTCTAAAAATCAGTGTTTGTTTCTTGACCAAAACATTCGCGAGAAATTCCATCACGTTAGCCAAAAGAAGAGGTTCCTGAATTTAACTGAAGAAAATAGCTTTAAAAGCTAAAAGAATTCTTGGCAAGCAGACGACAAGGTGAACGAACGTTTCGTTTTTTAAAATGTTGCCAAGTTTTTCGAACGAAATGTGGCAATGCAGAAACATTTTGAAGAAGCGAGGTTTCACATTTCCGGTTTTCGGTTTAGATCACGTGTTTACCAACTTGAATTGTCTTCCTGCCACTTCCCTAGCACGGACTTCCCAACCCAAAGCAATTTGAATCCCGTATAGGTTGTTATGGAGTTGTTTATAGTTCCTCACCGGCTGGAAATCTGGACTTCTAAAATATTATCATGAGTGTGAATGTGTGGATTATTATAGTCCAGAGCAAATGTAAATTACATTAAGAATGATCAGAAATATATTTTCCGGCTTTCCAAATTCGGGATGTTTCGTCAATGTTGTAGTATGCATTGCTCTTGCTACTACTTATGTTGGAAGTTTATATGTTTGGCGTAATAATCACGGCAGGTGTGTGTATATTATTTTCTATATTAATTTACTTTGAAGCAAATAAAGTATGCAAACTTCGTGAGTACTTGATCTGAACTTTTAGATCCGTGTTCTGTGTTTACTCTAACTTGTATGTTATTAAGATGAAGTTGTTTTTCATGTCAGGAACATTGCATGATGTAATTCCTGTGAGTTTGATGTCTGAACGATCTTTTTTGTAATTTCGTTCAGGAGGAGCTTTTTAACCCTTCATAGGAATTGTCTCTTAGATGGTACCTGATTTCAAACAGACATTAGAAATTAACAGACAACTATTATGAAAACATTCGCCTTGGTTATTATTAATCCCAATTGAAATAATTTGTTGGATGAGATTTTTCTTATGAATACCTTGCAATTAATTACAAGGCAAAGGAACTCATCTTTAAACATTCACCCTGAATTCGCAGAATCTTAGCTCCTAATTCAGATTAAATGTTTGACAATGTAAAGAAGAAACATCATTTTGTTTATTATGCATAAAATTAATCCTTTTTTACTTATGTTAAATCCTTTACTGCATTATTTTTGTCTTCCATTTCCTCTTCCTCACGCCCGTTTCATACCTCATTTGAATCTTGCTCTGCATTGTAATTGTCACTTTCCTGTTGTCAATAAGGCAATTAAGGTTTTTCAAATCCATACCACACATACTTCCCCAGGCTCTTCAATAACACCCTCAGACCCATCGAGTTAAAGTAGGTCCTTTCTGGCCATGTCCACCATCATATGAGTAACTTAGAGACAAGATTCTTGTGGTAATGGAGCGTGGATTCATTTTGTAAAAGGACATTCTTTTGTAAAAGGACTATTTAAAACTTAATCATGTCTTCTGTGTTTAACATGATTTGTATTTGCTATATTTTACAGCATTTAATCATTTCGTAATTTTCATTTTGAATATGTTATCCAAATCACTTGTTTTATCTGTGAAATACTAATATTTATTTATATTTCTTCAGGAATCACCCAACAACGATCAAAAAAAGATTTTTAAGTGTCTTTCTGATGTCATTTGTGTCAGCAATTGTTGTCTATTTATTTGCCGACAGAGTGTATTTCGGATATGTAGGTTTCTCATTTTCCATTGTTTCTTTTTGTACATGTATAAATGTTAATTCTTATATTACTGTTTTACTACCATCTAAGAACTGTTTTTCTTTTGATGAAATTATTTATCATGAAAGGATTGGTAATTCAACTACTGTTTATTAATGCAACAGTTGTATTTAATTGGAAGATATTTACAAATTAGTCAATAGCAGTGCAATATGTGTGGTGGATTTTTCAGTTTTTGAATTATGTGAGATTGCAAAAGGATCAAGGTACAGTGAAACTTAGATTAACTATCCCTCTTTTAACCATCAGTGTCTGTTGATATAGTCCATTTTATCAAAAGTTAATTAATTAAATATTAAACATTATTAGTATGTATACGTATATATACTGTAGACTTTGCAGTGGAAAATAAAATACATGTTGGTTCAGTTTGTAAGGTGGGTTGTTTAAGGTTTTCTTATATCTGTGTTCGATTAACTGTCCCTGTCCTGACCCTGACGGTTAATCGAAGTTTCACGGTTCTGTTTGAGTTTTGTATTTTAACTGTTGCATGTGTTTTGAAGGAAATTCAAAACAAGTACCTGAATAATTTATTTCTTATTGTGATTCTGACAAATAACATCTTCTAGTTTAACTTAAGTTTAAATTATATCAATACCAATTGTGATTCATTGCCTTCCAATTTAGCCGTTTGTCATAGCTTAGTAAAAAACAGCAATTTTTTTCCTTTATGGAATGCTTTTTTCATATCTGCTTTTATTTCCAATTCTTTACAAGACTAAAAATGTCATATTTCGTTGAAATAGTTAATTAACTGATAAGAAACCTTTTTAAATTGAAGTAAATTTATAATAAATCCTTATGAAGTTATTTTTAACTTTAAAGTAATCTTTGATTTCTAGTGTATTTTAATGTGTCTCAATTATTTCTCTTTTTTTTTTTAGGATAATTCTGTTTGGTCACTCATGGGTATTCGTTTGTCAGGCATTGTGCCAGCTACTATTTTACCTTTGTTCCTCACTATGGTAAGATAAATTTTTAGTATGATCTTTTTTACTGATATCCAAGTAATGAAATATTGTTCAAGTGCGTTTGGAGTTAAATTATTCTAATCTAATAAATTGCATTGTAACTTGCTATGGTAATGGTTTTAATTTAAATATCAATGAAATCAGTATTCAAATTGAAATAAAACTGAAATTGTTGTCAAGATAGCTATTTCAGTAGCAAAGAGTACCATAACTTATAGGTAACTAGTGCTTATCCTAACTTGTTGAGCTATCATATTTAAACTGATCTCATTTATCATCAGAGTGTTAGAAACAGTGGTGTAGTCACGTAAATTAAACTGTGCTGGTACGCTCAACCCCCTTCCAACAAACCTGGGTGGTATTGTTGGAGGGGGTGGTTGAGGGACACACAGAATGGAGTAGTATAATAAAAAAAAAATTTGTATTTATTTCTCGTAAAATAAACTGCTGGAACAGCAATCCGACTGCACTACGCCCTTGGTTAGAAACATCTTTTATTGAAAAAGTTACAAATGATATAGAACTTCGGTTCAATTTGCATCACATCCATTTTAAGCTCTATTTCGGTTGTTAATTTTTATTCCAAAAAATGTCTTTGATAATATAGGTATTAGTTATAAAATTTAAGTTTCTATAACTTTTTAAGTACTTTATTTAGAAATGTGAAAATTGTTGTATTTGATAAAAAATGTATGTTCGGTAAAAAAATTAAATGAAAAATATTGATAAAGGGGCTAAACCAGGCCTCGAAATATATTTTTTAATACAGGTGCACCTAAGTTTTTAAATTAGGTGCACAGGTTCGCCTAGCGGGGAAAAATTAGGTGCACAATTTTATTTTCATGTGCACCTGTGCACCCGGGTATTTCGAGCCCTGGGCTAAACTATTTTTAAAAAAATCAGGATAGAACCGAAAATTGAATTAAGCTGATAAAAATTATTTTCTAGGTTCTCTTCTTGGGTCCGATCTCATTACATTACAACGAAGGACTCTACAACAGATTCTTTGGTTAGTATCCATTAACATGAGAGAATTTTCTATGAAGTGTTAGTTTTATGCTAAAATTTTCCCTGTGGTTGATGTTTTTATAGTGATTGCATAAACATTGTAATTTATTAAGTGACTGAAGTTGTTGGTGTATTTTATGATGGGAAAGCTCTTTGCATTTTTTCTTTAACAAATTTTTAGCATTTATTTTAATAGAAAAATAAAGCATTTTGAATTTTAGATCTTGTCAACTGAAAAAAGATTTTTTGACTGCTGTTTTTTCTCATTCTTTCAATGACTTGATTTTTCTTTGTTGACCTTTAAGCTGTAGGTCCTAGTCCAATTAATCATTCTCTGTCAAAATTGTCTGTTTTGTGTCGCAGCATAGCCAAATATGGCCCTTAAACCTAACTTCAACAACCTACTGTAGCAAAAAGTGGTCACAGAGGTACAAATAAAAACCATACTTCATTCAAATGAAAACTCTTTTTTTTATTAGCCTTTGCTCTAATTGACTTGTTTTTTAAAGTTTCTTTTATAACAACCTGTTTGTTTACCTTGTTAATCCAATTCAATATTCAATGAAATTGTGGTAAAACACAGGTTTTTGGATACACCTATCAACAGATAGAAATAAAATTAAATTCAATCACGTGAACACAATTTAGTATTGAACTAAATGAGTGGTAAAGTTAATGCAATGTGTAATACACTATCTACCAATAAGTATTTGGACACCCATGCAAATGATGATATCTGTTGTTGTCGTGCGGGCCATATATATGGCATAATTGGGGGTGCCATTGCCCCGGAGAGTTGGACTTCTTCATGCATGACACATCCGTTTTACAGGAAGGTCCCCCTTTCACACATCATTCACTCATACATACCGTAATTTAGATCCCAATCAGAGGCCGATAACCCTCTGATCAGGTACCCCCAGAGGTATTGATTTGGTATGGGAACATGGGGGACTTTGTGACCACGACCTATTTAACGTGCCCCAGCCACCATTAGTGAACATGGCGGTCTTTAGCCATGTCCAAGCGCCGATCTCGCAACCATCAGAATTGCAGGCTCCGCCTAGGACAGAACCCACAACCCTTCCGATGCAAGCCCGACGGTCTACTGACTGAGCTACCGCGGCTCTAATGATGATATCTGTGGTCCTGATACATGTCACGCCCTCCGCCGTTAAATATTGTGTAGGAAACAACATTGGCATTAATCGTATGCAAGATGCCCCAAAATGCAGAGTTATCTGATTTCGAGAAAGGTGTAATCGTCGGGTATCGCAAAAATGGCTGATCCTTAAAGGTCATATCTAGTGAGCTGAATTACCCAAAATCGACAGTGGCCTATGTGATTCAGAAGTGGAAGGTGAGCGGTGATTGTCGGAATATGCCCCGAGTCGTCAGACCCACGAAACTGGGAGATAGAGACTAGCTGGTGCTGTCCAGAGAAATTTGGAAGAACCGCACCCAACCGATGGCCCACATAGTCCAGGAGTTTCAACAGGCCTCCAGGAGTGTTGTTTCGATTAATACCATCCATAAAGAAGCACATCTACTTGGTTTTCATGGTCTTGCTGCGACTCATAAGCCTTTGATCATGGTTAATGTATTGTAAAGCACATCCAAAGTGAACCGTAGATCAGTGGAAACGGTTTCTATGGAGCGACAAATCAAGTTTCACCCTATGCCGCTCGGATTGTAGGTCTGGTGTCTGCCTGGAGAACGCCTCCTGCCAGAATGCATTGTGCCCACAGTAAAGTTCGACAGAGGTGGAATTATGGTCTGGGGTGTTTCTCCTGGTATGGACTGGGACCCTTGGTCCAAATTCATGGTAGGCTCAATGCCGAGGTCTATTACACTATTTTGGATGACAGTGTGCTTCCTACGTTGTGGCAGGACCTATGTTACTTCCAGGATGACAACGCCAACTGTCATGTTGTGAGGTCCACCATGGATTGGTATGGTGACAATGGGGTTAACTGAATGGTCTGGCCTGCCCAGACGAGAACCCTATGGAGAATATCTGGGACGAGTTGGATCGCCGAATTAAGGGGTGCAACAACCGTCCAAAATCGATGAAGGAACATGCATGTCTCTTCTCCTTGCCGAGTGGAAGAAAACACCACTACACGTCATACAAGGACTTGTGGAAAGCATGCCCCGTAGGGTTGAGGCTGTAATTGCCTCTCGTGGAGGCTCTACCAACTATTAAATATGAATACATTTTGTTTTTATTTTCTATCACAAGTGTCCAAATACTTATTGGTAGATAGTGTAGTTCTTTATGCAATGCACTATCCGAATTTCAGAGTACAAGCACAAATTTCAATTCAATATAAAAGTTATATTATCGACTTTGTTTTGAAACCTCTGCGAGGATGATTAAAGTCCATCTTACAGGTAAAATATAGGAAATTTGATGTCACCCATAGAGTGGATAGTTTACCATTTCTTGAAGTTCATTAATTCACTTTCTTTGCACAATCTCCAACCACAGAATTCAGTCAAAGTTCTTCACACAGTTGCCAAAAAAAGATTCATGGATGCATTTTTGGGTCAACAAATCTTAAGAAAAATTTTAAATTGCAAATTCATTAGAAAAAGCTAAAAATAATTGTCAAAACTAAACGTTTCACCAGAATAGAGTTATAAATTGTGATAATTTTTTTGACTTTGAATGTAGTTAATGAAGGTTGCGAGAAAATGTATCTGTAATATGCCAAGAGTAAACACCAAATAGTAATGTAATTGGTAGTAACCATGGTTATATATACTGTGTAAAAAGACATAATGTTGTCTAAAAACTTTGCAAATTATAGAATCTGCTGTATAAATTCTTGAAAATCTAAAAGAATTGAAATTTTACTTTTGAAATGTGATCTGTTTCACATGTTTGCTTTTTAAATTTATACAATTTTACTGCCTTTGTAAAACATTGGTTTTTGTTCTACTTACTTCCTTTATTTTGTTTCAGATTTTAACTTATGGTTGTATTGTGTAACAAATGTTGTATGGTTAAGAAATCATGTGATAGTAAGTTTTAACTTTTCCTCTTGCTACTTCGTACATATATATGGCTTGTGTAGAAAAAGTATCTTGAAAATATTCGTATATCAGAGAAGTAGTTCTAATAAGGCAATAATGATGCATTAACATATAACTGTTAAACCTAAATGAGTGTTGAATTTATATGAAAAATTTAATATACAGGGGCGAGTCATTAATTATATACAGCTGTAAATATTTCAATAAAAATAGACAGCTTTCAAATACTATTATTTTTCAACATTATCCCTTCCTCTACAACAAACCATCATTGATTAAGCATTCTATGGCCTAAAAACAATATTTGGATGTACATAAAGCTGTGCATGACTAATTTGCCACATCAAAAGCAATAGACACTCTTATGTGCAACTTAACCATGTTAAGCCGCATATACATTTGCGAGCCTAACCGTTCGCAAGCCTCAAGTTCTCGTAATTTGGATGGAGTTTGGGGTGCCAAACAATCTGCTTCTTGTCGGTTTTTTGATGAACACAAAGCCGTTTGTTGTTCAGATTTGGACAGCATCGTGAGTAGTTCGTTGCTTTTATTTCTGCTCACGAACCTCCAGGCTCCATCGTCATTTCTGGAGGCTGACAAATGACGTTAGGTGTGACTTGTGTGGTTCCTTCATTTTCCATGGATTGCTGGAAGTTTGTGGTGACAATAATTTCAATGAACGGTTCATGAGAGGCTTGTGAATGGTTCACCTCACAAATGTATATGCGGCTTTTGAGCGCTTGTAAACACACTGCATCAGGTGTCAGAAACATCACTAAATCAAGTAAATACAGGCATCACAACCTCAAGGACCCTAATGATCACTCCTCCCTTCCGTTTATTCCTCACCTACTTTTCCCCTTTCTTCCATTCCTCCCTCATTGTGTTCTATTAGGCCCAGCTTGGCACTATTAAGAATCCCGCCAATCACCTCATTCAAATAGGGAGTAAACAATTATAGACTAAAAAACAAATTGGCAAATTATAAACTGAAAAACAAATTTACTGTAATGTGACAAATGAACTTAATTCTGGCTTAAAGTTTTAGTCTATATGAAATAAACATTTAAAATAAAATATTAAATGTAATTTTAGAGGACATGTAGAAAATCTTTCAACGTATTACCAGCTGCAGGAATTGATTGATTCCCTTAGCGATACCAAAATTGATTAAACTATTGATGAATTTATTTATATTACAAGTTTTTACTTGAAACATTCATTAATTAAAATGGAAGTAGTACTAATAATATTTGTTTATGTTATAAATGAGGAGGTTAGTTGTCTTGAAGGAAATAGTGAATAGGCAGAGTTGCTTATTTAAATTGAACTTTGGCATTTAAAGAAATCAATTATTCAACATCTGCACTATCATTCTAAAATTTTCATTATGCATTTCCTTACTATTTGTAGTATGATAAAAAAAAAAAAAAAACACCAGTATATTTATAAACATCTAAAGAACTAAACATAAATTTTTTTTCCACTTGTATATTTAATTAAGTGACATATTGTGATATTTCTAAAATGTACAGAGCAATAATTTTTATTGAGGTCAATGCTGATTTTTACTTCATATGCATAAAATATAATTTATTGAAAAAGTATTTATAATTCCAGGCTCCATTTTTTGAAGAATTTACTTTTAGAGCCTGTATGTTGCCAGTATTAGTGCCATGCTTCGGGAGTAAATTTTCTGTGATCTTGTGTCCATTCTTCTTTGGAATTGGTAAATCATTTTTTCTTTAATAATAAATAGTGTCATCATAAACAGAATAACAATCTAAAAATCGTAATAATTATGTTTTATAAATTAAAATAGCTTAATTGTAATTATTACCTATGAATTATCATGTTATCTATATGGCCTGGTTTTTAAACATGGAATCACTTCTTTTGCAGCTCATCTTCATCTCTTGAATGAAAAATTAGCTCACGGAGCCAAATTCAAAGTAGCCATTTTACAGTCTTGTAAGTATAGTACTTTGTATACCATTTCATGAAGCGCAATTTATATTGTCATTTAATAATTTTGGTTATCATTTTCTTTTACAGCAATGTGTCAAATTATTTGAGTTACTAACTATTATTTTATTCCAGTGTTCCAATTTGCCTACACTACGCTGTTTGGTGCCTATTCAACTTATTTATTCTTACGAACGGGTGAGTAAAAGCTATGCATAGATCTTGAATTTTTTATTATTCACTTCCATACATTAGCAAAATGTAGGGACGTCACATGCGACTTTTCAGTCCTCTTTTCTGATGGGTAACTAGGAGTATCTTTTCAAGCAAAGTCATTTCAAAAGCTACTAATATTAAAATTTTGGCGACCTTTTTGGAAAATTCACCAAAGGTCAATGAAAATTTTGGTTCGGCCCTTTTTTTAATAGCAGACAAAATAATGTTTCGGATTTTTCTTTTGGTGAGGTTTTTTAAAGGACAACTATTTTGAAGTTTTGCCACCACAATACCCTGTTGCAACCATAAGAGAAACCTTGTACTTTAGTTGCTGTTACGTGAACCCTGTTAAGAAAATATTTAGCTTCTTTATTGAATATGTGATAAAATTATGGAAATATAATTACATTTTCATGTTCCTGTGTTCTGGAATGGTACAAAATATGTGGATAGTGGAACTTGATCCTACCAAAGACCATTGTGTAGGTGGGGGTTAATGTACGTTAAACCTGATGTGGGTTCAAATGTCCTCACATCGGTATGGTGTGGAAGTTTGGAAAGTAGGGTTCCTGCTCTGGTGTTGACCTCATCATCTGACCATGTTTCAAAATTTGGAGGCTGTTGCCAATAGCCCACTGTGTCTCCAGTGCTGCATTAATTCAAATACTTACCTACCTAACACGAACAATCAGTAACGTCCATGTGCTTACAAACCGAGATTTGAACCTCTGATCTACTGGATGACAGAGAAACACTGACGACTATAGCAGTTAAGCGGCTATTATCTGCAATTATATGTTGGTTTCATGTGACACAAATCACCCGTATTTTTATTCTTAGGGTAGAAAGGTTAAACATGGGTTATTGTATTGTGAAAATATCCTTAAGAGAATCTAATGAACACATGAAAATTTTCTAGGGCATGTCTGTGCTCCCTTTATTGTCCATGCATTCTGCAACCACATGGGTTTTCCTGACTTCGGACAGTTGTTGACGATCGAGCAACCCAAGCAGTCATACCTCATGGCCTGTTTTGTGGCTGGTCTCCTCCTGTGGCTCCTTCTGCTTGAGCCACTCACTGACCCATGCATTTACAACAATTCTATGTATTGGCCTTTGGACTAGATTAATTTTTGTACAAAAAATGTATCGAAAATAGGTGCTTATGTATTTATATTTTTATTGCCTTCTGAGAAGAATAATTTGAACATGTTTTTAATTTTTAATATATTTTTATTGTAAAGAATTTTCATATACTAGGACATGATAAAATAGTTTGAAGGAAAACTGACTCTTGATTCTTATACGTTACTTATTACACTGGACGGCTGTAGACTGGTTGGGAGAGTATCAGTTTATCAACCGGAGTGTTGCGAGTTCAAAACATCATTCAACGAAAGGCCATTCTGTATGAGGGCTCTTTAAATCTGCCTTGACCTTAAATGTCCTCACGTTACCGTGGTGTGGAATTATTGAGAAAGGGGTGCCAGCTCAGGTGTTAACTTTATCTGACCATTATTCAAAATGACGAGATGTTGTCACAATTCCCTGTCTTTCACCACTTTGGTTGCGAACACAGATAGGTTACAATAACAGTTGTTCTGGTGTTGTAGTTGCTACTTGTGGATGAACATTGATGGACAGTGTGTGTAGTAATGGCCAAGAACAGAGGGACACTGCACTCCTAAATTGGACATTGACATTTTATTTACAATATATATATATATATATATATTTTTATTTCTTATGGCAAGAGAAAATGACAATATTTTACAAAACGATCACAAGAATACAAAACAGTAAAAGGAAAAAGTCAGTATCTCATCAGCAAGGCTCTAGCACTCCAGTAGCGTTTCACCTCGGAGACCCCACACAGAGCTGGACATCCTTGAATATGGGACCTGTCCATAATTTCATCCTTTTTGCAGAGTGGACATTTAGGACTGTCATAAACGTCAATGTGGTGTAGGTGGTTTGCAAGGCAGTCATGCCCCACTGCAAGTCTAAATTCTGCGACCGCTCTTTCACGATGTTTAATCGAAATTTTTTGGTCCAATAAATTTCTTCAGCTCTTCCAGAAAATACAAGAAGTGAGATTCGACTTCCATCTAAGTCTCATTAGATTTTTGATGTAGAGTTTTAGGGAGTGGAATGAGTAGCTTGTGGTTGGCTGTTCAACTATTCGTGTGCCCTTCTTGGCCAACATATCTGCCTGCTCGTTACCGAAAATGTCACAGTGCCCAGGGATCCACTGGATAACGATGTGTCGTCCTTCTGCCTTTAATCCCTCAAGGAGCAGCTGGGATTCTAAGATATTATTTAAGGCAGGCACCTCGTTGAATTATTTAGAGTATTATATTTTTAAAATTTTCATCTATACGCAACGCACCGTCCAGTGCAAAAACATGTCTCACTCCTCTGAAGTGTACAACAAAACTGTTCTTTTTCAGAATAGCATCCAATATTTCATCATCTTGATTGTATCAGAACACAGGCATTGTCATCCATCAATGTTCACACACAACTGTTCTTGTAACCTATCTGTGTTCATAACCAACATGGTGAAAGACAGGGAATCATGACAGTTGTCCTTGGATCTTTCCCCTCGGTATTGATCCCAGACAGTCACCAATAGCCTTTTATGTTGTACCAGTGCAATGTTAATTCAATTACCTAACTACTTATATAACACTTGTGTGCTATTGAATAATTTCATCTATAGTTTACGAGTGTTTCGTAAAATCTGTATGCATTGAGGCTGATCTAAAGTTATTTTAGTTAATATGATGTCTAGTTTTTATGCAATGTTGTAGTTCTATTGGAAATTATCCATTATTAAAACAAAGGGTTCAAAAGGGAAAAAGTTCCAAGCTGTTTTTCAACAATATTTATAAACTTGCAATTATTGTGGAGCAGAATAGACATTGTATAAATTCAAAATACTCATTACTATTCTCAGTGTGATACTAATTTTAAGATGGAGAAAAGGCTTTTCTAGTGCTTTTATCTTAGGTCGCATGAGTTTTAGGCTAAAAAAGAAGTAAAATGAAAATATCTTTTTAACTTATTTATAAATTAGTTTCTTGTTGATAAATTGTTGGACAATCTTGTTTTCTCAACAGGGCCTCAGTGGTCTTAAGTCATCGAAGGTTTTCTTAGATCCTTATAACTGACATTAGAGACAGTTCAATCATTAAATGAAGGGTAAAAATACGATAGTACTTTTGGAAAGTTTGTAATTTATTACAAAAAAAGTTAGTTTATTACAAAAAAAATCTTTTAAAATATCTGTATATATGCAATTCATATAATACATATCACACTAATACATTAGACTTTAATTACATACATAATTTTATTAAAGAAATTAGATTTGCAGTCAGGTGGCCAACATTGGAATCGAGTCAACTCCCATTACAACAAGCAACTAATCTCAAAGCTTTTCACATGATGGTGGACATGGCCAGAAAAAGCAAATTCGTACATGATATGTCTATAGGTCTTATTGAAGAGAGCCTGGGAAAGTATTTGGTATCTTGTCACAAACCGGTCTTATTTGTCAATAGAGAAGCGACCATTATATCGCTGAGATAGTAATATTCAAATGAGAGGGTTGAAACTAAGTGTGAGAAAGAGGAAATAAAAGTAAAAAAATGGATTTAATCTGAATAAAAGTAGAAAAGACTTATTCATGCTATAAACAGACTTTCATTGCTTCCATTTGAAACATTCAAGTTTAGTTTTTAAAAATTTAGTTGAAAAATACTTTTATTATCAAAAAAGTTTTGCACTATTATTTTTCTGGAAAGTTTAAATTTATTCTTCCCTATTTCCAGAAAGAGAATCCTAAAAAAAGGTGCGCCATGATATATTAAATACATAACTAAATGCACAGAGGTGAATTTATCAACTTGGAGCAAAACTCTCAAGGTTGAGCATGACAATCATGGTGTGAATGTCATTGAAGACCCTCTTTACATTCTGTGTGTCAGTTGCAGTGGTATAGTGCCAGAAACAGTCTCTGTTCTTGGAGCTTCTCCTGTAGCTGTAATAATCATCACATGAACCTCTGGCTTGGGTTGTCTGTTTCTTTGTCTCATTCTGTAATAAAATAATATTGTCAATGCAGTTTTAAAATGGTTTGAATATTGCATGTACAAGGATGTGTCAATTTGCCACCATGCAGCTATAAATTTTATTTCAATAGGAAACGTACAATGTCATTTTTTAACAGTACCCTCTACTTTTCAACCAATTTGTTCCGTTGTACAAGGATAAGCTTTTTGTCCATGGTTAACATCACAGTAGTGACAATGGAACTGTTATAGCAACTTCAACCCTAAGATATTAGTGACGTCAGAAATCTCACCTAGCAATGTTCTCGAAAACAAATTGCTGCAAATAGAAACGCAAATACAACTGCATTGCAAATAACTATTGAGTCACCCTTGTATCACAGATTAGTGCATGGTACGATGCTGGATTAACATTATTCATTTACAGAAGTACTATTTTTCACATTTAACATAATTTATCATCTAAAGATTGTGTGGCAGTTTAGATTTCAGTGAGATTCGGGGTTCTGCATAAATAATCTGAAATTTAATTTCTGTAATCTACAATGAACGATGTAATAAGTGTCATTTTATGGAACTATTGTTGTAACTCTATAAAATAGCTTATCGAAAAATTATTGCTATTCTCTTTCCATCAATTCAGAAATGTAGCTGAAATCCTTCACCCTCAACATGTGTATGTGTCTTGAAATTAAATCAGCCTAAATTGTCAGAATTATTCTTAGTTTATGTAACCTTTTGAAAATAAACTTTAGAGGAAATTAAAATTTTTAGATAATTAAAAGCAGTAATCACCACATCTTAAAATCCAACCATATTCACTAATGAATTTGGATATAGAAAATGTTGAATGAAAATGCAATTTTCAATGCTAAATTTTGTTCAGCATAACTTGAAAATTGTTTACTAGCTCTTGTCTTGAACAATTGTCTTCACAAAGGTTTTTGTTAGTGTGATGTTAGTAGTATAATTTTCTGTTGCATTACAGCACATTATTCAATTTCAAGAAGTAAATTTATAGTTGTTAAATTTTTCCATGGTAAAATTAAATTGGGTTTATGATGAAAATAATGAATTTTATGCAAAGCATTTTTTTGAAGATGTTTATTTTTGGTATGCTAGCCACACATAATAGGAAATCTTAGTTTCTATAGTTGACTATCTTACCAGGAAAAGGTCTCGAATGAAGCATCTGGCTTTCTCGTATTCACTTGTTATGCTATCTGTTTCTGAAAATGAGGAAAAAATTATAACCTTTTTAATAGTTAGCATGATAATTCAGATGTATAAAGTGAAAGCATTACCATATTCCATCTATGTCATACTCTGTGATCACAAATAAATTATGACTAATTTATTTGTGATCAAATGCTATAAAAAATTTAAATATTAGAACTATCCAATTTTTTTTGTTGTGGGATTCCAAATGCAATTAAATCAACAGATGAAACTATATCATATGACTGACATAGTTTAAGAACATTTTTCTAGTTAAAACATAAGTTGAAATCAGTGCTCACTGTTTTGCTTCAGATGTGAATCTATAAGTGCAATTGATATTAACACTTTTTTAATACAGTTTATTTCAAATCCATATATACAGTTTGAAAATTGAAAATATTCTAGTTGACCTACACAACATTACTTTAAAGGATTATATTAAAAGTTTTTTTTAATGTAATAATTTTTAATTAACTACTTCATTCTTTTATATGCAGATAAAATTGATACCAGACATTTTCTTGTGAAAAAATTATTATTCACGTTTTTTATAGTATGTACCTACAACTACTGCTGAAAAGTGTATTGTGCAATAATTTCTTATTTGTCATTAAACCGAAGTTGCAACTTGTTTCCTCTTAAGAGATGTATACTCACCATTTGGTCTAAACTGCACATAATCAGGAAAATTTTCCTCTAAGCGAGCTCCCCTTTCTATTTTCTCTTGAAGTTGATCCTGTTTATTGAGAAACAGGATGAAACCAGATTCCTTCAGAAACCTTCCATGAAAAATAGAATACTTCAGTTATGTTCAGATCATTCACACTCTAAGTCAATGCCCCTTTTTAATGCAATGTTAAAATAACTAAATGTAATTTGAATGAACATGTCAACCAAGAATCAGTACGACAATCATCAGTTTAATACGACGTGACAGTTATGCAGAGGGTTTCAAAACTTCATGTTCAAACTTTAAAGCGTTGGTAAGGGAACAGAAAATTAAACCATATTCAACATGACCATTGCAGTTTCTGAGCTCTACAAATGTTCTCTGTCATGTTCGTCGTAGCTCTAGATAAGCGACGAGGCATAAGGGGTTCAGTTTGCCTACTTCACTAGCAATCTACGAGTTAAAGGTGGCGAAGGTTCATTTCCTCCCTGAGTGTGTTTCTGTGAGTAATGGTAACCTTTGTATGTGACCAAACCTCCAGGTGCAGAATTATATTCAGTGTTCTGCAACACAACCCCAAGCAATTGCAATTATTCTGCAGGCATTTTGTCCGAATTTTGAAAACTGCAGTCAAATCAAAACACAATTATCGGTTGATATGTTTTTCATATTTATAATAAAACACATAAAATTAATTAACTTACTTTATTTAAAACCGAGGCATACTTTCAGAATTTCCAATTCTGTCGATAACGTTTGAATTTAAATATATTGTCATTGACATAGGACATGTGTTATTTATAAAGTCTTTGTGGTAATTTGGGGCAGTGTAAGGATGTTGTTCCGAGAAGCTAGAGAATCAAAAAAGATGTGTCAAGAAGCGCGCTTTGCACTGCAGAACATCGTATCTTATAGTTATCAAAATTTTGGCCGTTTTTTGTTTTTTATTAAAGAAAAATTGTTCTGCAAAGACTTTGTTCTGCGACGTACGTCACACCTTTAAGAACTTTCTGCACCCGGGGACCAAACCTAGTAGTAACGTGACGCTAGACTACTTTCATCTGCCGGGTGGAAACGAACGTACATCATTTGATTATTCCACGGGACGGAAAAGACGCCCATAGATTTGTCTGATTAGTCCGTGCAATGTAGCAGTCTGGTCAATTCTGTTAATGAGAGATTTCGTTGAAACAATTGCCTTATTACTCGAAGGAAGATCCAAGTCGGAAAAACAAATTATGCCTTTCCTAGAACAGGAGACAGTTTGGAACAGTATTTCGCACCATTGGCTGGCCACTACGGTTTTCGTCCGAAGATAAATCACCATGAGGATTGAGAGGACAACGTTTGGCAAGGTCTAAACCATAGTTGCTTCTTGGTTGATCGATGTGGCATCTTATCGCCTCGTTTGTTGATATTTCATCTTAGGGTAGATATGTGAATGCTCATTTCTATATAGCAGGGCTCCTAACACGTCACCTTTTGTGACTTTTTTGTTTTTTTGTAATTTTTTTGACATTTTGTCACCTTTTCAGGGGTTTTAAGTTCTTAAATTCTATTCAGAGAAGATAAATTCTTTGTGCGCAATTAAAAAAATTCATATTTCCTCTAAAAAAAACAGTATTTGCACGCTCCTTTTCGTTTTTAAGCATTCTTAAAACTCTTTATTTTTATGTGCTACTCCTTAAAAACTCCTTATTATTTTTTATTTTCGCCTTTTCAATTTCGAAATGGCGCACTACGTTCCATCGTAAGAATGGATTCAAAAACGTACCGTTTCAATTGTAAAAGGATACTGCACGTTGCCCGCAGTGTATATGCAGCAAGTTCTGGAAATTTTCCCACGAGAAAAGGCTATCAGTAAGGCGAAGTTGAAGGGAAGCAGGGCTTTCTGCATTTCTGACCCCTCTTACCTAATTATCTAACTTGAGCGATAGAACCTTGAATGGCATTTACGACTGACGCTTTCCTTTCATAGTATTGTGTGGCGTATCGTTTGGCGCGAGAGAGGTATCACCGGTCGACGGGGGTGAACAAAAGGAGGAACCCTCTAGGAGGTCAGACGTTGACAGCTCGTAAATGGTGATCGATGCAACCGGTCACTTAAAAGGGGGATAACATCCTCCATACTCAGATCTGAGGGAGGGTTCCCTTCCTCTTGAGGAAGGGTTTTCCCCAGGAGGAGAGGTAATGCGTTTAGTACCTTTGTCATCACATGTTGCCGTTTCTATTGTGGGTCTGGTTATGTCTAGAAGGTATAGATACGTAGCCGGTAAACTCTGAAAGGATGGCGGAATCTTCAATATGTATGATGTTTTACACTCGAAGGCGTCTTCGGCAAAGTTTTTAAGGGGATAGATTATTAACCTCTCACACATTCTAAGCGCTTGAAGCTCCCCATCGAGAATCCTGACATTCCTGTCTACGGAACGGAGGCTATTCACGCGCTGCTCTCTTTGTGGCACAGAAATGAGGGGATGGAAATCTTAATGGACTTAGCCGTTTCTTCAGGAGTTTAAGATCTGAAAGATTCCAACCCCCTCCGTAACCAGTGAATGCAAAAATTTCGACCGTCTCCGTATCCAGAGGGTTAAATATTGAAGGAAGAGCTCTGTCTCCTGTCAAAGATCAGGAAGAGCTTTGACAGGATACATCATCAATGTCAGAACGTACACTCAATGCATTGATGGCGGAAATCGGCGTTAGTCGCGCCACTTTTTGTAACGTGAGTAGGCGCGCTGGTCTTTTCGACCGAACAATTTTTTATAACAGATAGAAACTGTTTCTGGAATAACCAAACACTTCTATGGATACATATCAATAAAAAGTATTTAAAAGGTTATTTTTAAACATAAATCGCGATGGCAATCAAGTGGCAAATGCATAAATTCTAGAAATTAATTTAAAAGTATGAGAAGATAATGTAAACAAATAAACATATTTTTATGTAAAATTAAACAATTAAATTTTTTTTAATAACTAGGGGGCTCCGCCCCCTGCTCGCTTATGCTCGCCAACCCCCGGGGATTGCTGCGCAATCCCATTTGGTTTGCTTCGCAAACCAACACTCCTTTCACAGATGTCATTTGGTTTGCTTTGCAAACCAACATTCCTTTCACAGAGTGAAACTATCTGAATAATTCGTATTATGCTGATTTCACTTTCCGGTACATGACGTCACAGCGAGGGCTTCGCGCCCTGCTCGCTTACGCTCGCCGACCCCGGGGATTGCTACGCAATCCCGTTTGGTTTGCTTTCTCAAACCAATACTTCTTTCGCAATTGATTTCACTTTTTTTTGCTTTAACACTTAATGCACCCTAAACTAATAGCCGCATCAGTAAAAAATCTTCTGTATCTTGTTCCCTGTACAATTTTAAGTAAACAGTGTTAATATCAAAACTTTACGATTGTACTTTGTCGGTAAACTGTCTTGAGAACAGAGGGAAAAAAGCGAGCCTTTTTCCTCGCCAAATAAAAAGAAATCGTTTTTATGGCAATTGTTGCTACGATAAATTTGATATCTGGCAAACCCGATAGTAGAAAATGCAACCCACTGCTGTTTGCGGAACCAGCTATGCGAACTGAAAAATACGAAATTTGTGTCACCAACTTTTGATTGCATCGAATTTATTTATGAACCAATTTTAAAAATAATTGTACCGTAAGAAAGAGTACATTGTGAGGTATACTGCAATATTTTTAAAATTAAAAACTAACAGTAATACTATATAGATATGACCATTTTAGTTTTGTATCGGAAGTTACGATCTGAAAGTTCCGAAAATTGTATGACCTACTTTTAATTGCATTGATTTTGTTTATTAACCAATTTGAAAAATAATTGTACCATAAGAAAGAGTGTAATGTAGTGTATTCAGTGATGTTCTCAAATTTAAAAAATAATGGTTTTTGCCGTAGACATAACGGTTTTAACAAAACGTAGCGAAAATATCCGAAGATTCCGAATTTTGTATCACGAACTTTTGATCGCATCCAATTTAATTATTAACCGATTTCAAAAATAATAGTACCGTAAGAAAGAGTATATTCTGAGGTATACTGCGATATTTTAAAAATTAAAAACTAATAGTAATTAGATATAGATACGGCAGTTTTAAAAAAAAGTAACAAAAATGTCCCGATTTTTCCCGAATTTCAAAAAAAATATTATCAAGAACCACATTTAAATTTCAAAAAAAACTCGACGAGCTGCAAAAATTTACGTTGAGAGGTACTCTTAAAAAAAAACTCACGACTAAGGACTGAAATTTTGAATGTGTTTTGCTCACTCGCGGAAGAAATTTCACTTCTTCAACTTTAACACTTAATAAAACCTAAACTAATAGCTTCATCGGAAAAAAATCTTAATAATTATCCAGGGAATACGATGAAGAACAAAGCATGTTAATTTCATATTTTTCCGATCAGTACTTTCTCGGGAAACCGTCTAAGAATGGAGCTAAACAACAAAAATTTCAATTCTTCGGCGGCGGCGGCGGTAACTTTTTTTTAATATAGAGAGATTAGTAATAAATTATATATAATAAGAAATATTTAATTATGATTAAGAAAAAAAAATGAATTTATATTTGTGAATTTATAAATATTTTTTACTCTATTTCCAATTCTGCTCTGTCAATTTGAGAACACTCAGTACAAACTGTTTGTGCATGTTCCCTGCAAATATATTTGCAACAATCGCGACATGTTTGTTGCATTTTTTTATTTTTTGTGTTGCCAGCCAGCCAGCACCGAAAAAACGTGGATAAATGAATATGCACTCTCCTTCCTATTTGGACTAACGTCAGTAGGCGCGCCGCGGTCAGTTTGACCGAACTTCCCTTTCGGATACCATAACTTCCAGGAATTTCACAAGAAAGTGACCAAACGGGGGTAAGTGCTAGAGGACACTTTGAAGGTCAGCTACACAATGTCATTCCTCTTTATTTAAAAAGTACGGGAAGATACAACAGAAAGAGCATGCACTTGCGGGGAAATGACCAATGCGCGACTAACCGCGGGTTAAAAGTAGCTTGGCAAATTTTGACAATCAACCTTATTTGGTGCTGATCACATCAAAGCTAATGGATATGGGAAGGGTTGCATATAAAGCCTACAATGCCTGTTTAGAAGATATAAAACGTAAGGCACAAGAAAAATTAGAGGACAGGAAAGAAAAAGATAGACTGGAAGCAGAAGAAAAAAAATTTACATCAGCTGGCAAAGAAAAGAAAGGTGACAGTGCTTCAAAATTATTAAAGGAAGCCAATGATAGGCTCAAGAAGGCGATGAAAAATAAAGATTTTAAGGAAGCAGCTCTTGCTCAGGCATTGATTGAAGGAGCGGCAAAAGTCTCAGCGGATGTTGGTCAGCAAAGACAGACTTTAAAAAATGCACATTCTTTTATTGAGAAGAAAAAGACAAAATTAATTTCAGACTTTTTCAAGAAAAACAAATTAGACATAATCTTTCAAATAAAAGGAAGAAATTATTCAAGCTGTGTAAGAAATGAACGAATTAAATCATAATTTCGATTTTTTATTACCCATGGTCAAATGGGTTTTGTTCACGGAGAGGGTTTTCAAGTCGTCCGGTGTAAGAAAAAAATATATAAAGATGTAGGAATACTAAACAACGGTAGTTGTCTACTAGTCTGGAAAGAACTCATTATAAGAGCAACGAGACTGGTAGGAGTCAGTTGCATTGTAGTAGGAATGCAAGGCAAGACTGTCACGAGCCAGTCACATTCCGGACAAAATTTCAAAAGCTAGACGAGATTATGCGTCAAAAGGACGATCAACCTTACGCAAACTTGCTCAATAATATGGCTGAGGGCACAATGAGCAAAGAAGAGATTGAGTTTTTTAAATCTAAAAAGACCGAGTGGAAAGACATCCCAGAGCAAGCCACGTTGCTTTTCCACTCAAATAGAGAAGTAGATGAAGCGAATCACAAGCGTTTGAACGCAATAGAATCAGAGTTAATCAAGGGTAAATCTATCGATAATGTCACAGGCGTGGGTGGTAGAAAAGCCAAATTAGAGCTCTTGAACAAAGCAAAAGGCTTACCACGTCAAAAAGCAAACAACTTGGACTATAGCATTCCGTTCAAGCTGGGTGCAAAGTATATGTTGACATGTAATTTGGACACAAATGATAAATTGGTCAACGGATCAGTGGGACTTTTACGTAAAGTAGAAACTTGCAATATGAAAGGCAAGTCGGATGAATTAGGTATCAAACGCATCTGGATAGAATTCACCGAGAGTCCAAAAGTAGGTTCTGAAGCACGTGCAGCATCTTATCGTTACATGATTCAGAATAAAATCGATCATCGATGGACGCCAATAGAGCGTCAGAAAAGAACTGTTCTTCAAACGCGAAATAAAGCATTGAGTGTGAGTAGAAAACAATTTCCACTCATTGTCGCCGAGAGCATGACAATCCACAAATCACAAGGTTGCACCTTCGATTGTGTCGGAGTTGGAATGTCTTCTCGCATGGGACGATCATTGCAATATGTTGGCTTTTCTCGCGTAACAAAGGCATCTGGTTTGTATGTCTTGAACGATTATAATCCACCGGCACCTGTTAAAGATGACGACCCTCTGACAGTAGAGTTAAAACGTCTCGAATCTACGGCGTCTGCTCCAATGTTTGCATGGCTTCACGAACGAGATGAGAGTTACAGCTATCAGTTCATGTATCACAACGTCCAATCCCTCCAAGCGCATCATGAAGACATTGCCTGTGATCATAGTTTCATGCACAGCGATTTTCTATTGTTGGCCGAAACGTGGACGATTCCAACCGATCGCTTCAAGTTTCAAGACTTTAAATTGTGCATCGAGATTCATTCGAGCCAAAGTCGCACGAGAAAGCACAGCGGTGTTGCCATTTACGCCAAGAATAATATTGAAACACAGGAAGCTCTACAGTTCCCAAATTATGACACGGGAGTTCACATTGTTGTCGTCTATTTAAAAAACAATGTTCGTTTGGCCGTACTATATGCCAAGCCAGGTTCGAGTACAGATGACCTTTTAGATGCGATCTCAGAAGCATTGGGCACAGATTGTGACGAGTATAAATCAGTCTTGGCTGGAGACTTTAATATCAACATGAACATTGAAGATGGGAAAGAATTCTGCGAAGTGTTGAGAGAAGTATATTGGTTGGATCTAAAGACAAATCCTAAATATTGGACAACGAGAGGCAGAACTTCGATTGATGCAATCTTTTCCACGCACGATTTGAAATGTTGTGGAGTTTACGAGAGTACGTTTAGCTATCACGTTCCGCTTTACGGAAGACTAACATAAAAATTTAAGCAACTAGTTATATATCTATTATTAAAAAAAATAATAAAAAAATAAAAATAAAACATTTGACCATGGGTAATTTGTAATTGGCTTTCAAGACAATTACAGATAAAGTTTTTTTATTTTTTTTTAAATTTTATTTTATGTTGATATTTTAAATGAAGAAAATAAAAATATCCATCCAAAGAAAGAAAAGGAAAAAATAGGGGTGGCTGGGGAGGATCTTTTTATTTTCTATCTTTATATTTGAATATATTTAGCATTATTGTTATTCGTCATTTTTTTTTTTTTTTTTTTTTTTGCTCGATTAGTCACTTTTTTAGACCTTGAAACCTGTTAGGAGCCGTGATATAGTGACGACTAAATTATGAAATCGCCAGTCTACTTTATCACGTGGGCCAATCAAACGATGGATGGGCGTCTTCTCCCGTTTCGTGGGCCAATCACATCACACCCCGGCAAGAAAAGTGACACAAATAAAAAAAAATAAAAATAAAAATTTGAGGTTGTCATTGAAAAATATGTATGAGGTGCCCCAGCGTGTTACATTATTATTCTATAGAATTTAAAGACATAAATACTTGCCTAAAATTTAAAAGAAGGTTATACTATTTCAATATAAGTTTTATAGTATCCTTTAAGTTGATGTTTCTCAAATTCTGCAATTTTTAAGTTGTCACTTTTCTTGCCGGGGATATGATGTATGACATTTTCCACTTAGCAGACAAAAGTAGTCTAAGGGTCACGTTATTACCACATGATCCCTGAGCACACAGAAGGTTAACCATGCTCACTCTATATTGCCTGAATGGTCTGAACTAGCTGTAAATTTATGTCCACAAGACATAAACGTATGTATTTTGAAAAGAAGATTGATTAACCATCTAGGACAGGTGGTTGTCTCGACCAGCTATCTCATCAAGTAACTGAGCTGCTAATCTTGATGGACGAGATACCTCGCCATTAGAAAACTAACCAGATCTTCATCTCGTCATAATCCAAAAGTCAGCAATATCTGGGTGATGTGATACCTCGTCATTAGCAAAACTGGTCAGATCATGATGAACGAGATATCGTCGAAAACACTTGTAGAGTTCAGATAAACTAAGGGGTATTTCTGAAAGGGTGGCGGAGTAACCAAAGGCTAAAGAAAACAACCCTATGATCCAAGCCACGGCTTTGAATTTCAGTAGCTGGGAGGTTCAGAGATAATCCCTGAAAAATAGTATCGACCCAACGAAGGGGGTATATTCTTTCATACTGAACTATTGCAGCCTGTGATGAAAGGAAATACTGTTCCGGCACTTATGAGACAGTTGGCCCTTGAGATCATTAACGAAATTTCGGTCGATGATATCCAGATATATACTGACGGAAGCAAAAATGAAAAAAAATTGGATGTGGAGTTTATATTAAGACTCCAAGAGAAGTAAAAAGAATTAAATTTAGGAACCCGGATTGGCTCGGTATTTAGAAGAGAACTGCTGGCTATTGAGGCCATTTAGGAGGACAATTTTGGAGCTTCTGGGTTTTATCGGATAGAAGCTCTTTGCAGCACGAGACTGGAACAACGTGGGTGATCGTGCTGGCATCTCCATTTTGAAATTGCTAGGATTCCTCTGCCAGGCAAATGAGATACACCACCAATGGATTCCGTCACATGTGGGCATCTTCGGAAATGCGATTGCTGATGATTTGGCCAAGAGAGGCTCGGTGGAACATTTTCTTTCTGACTCCTCCCTCACATTTGACGAACTTTTCTCCATCAGGGATTTAAAGGTGTGGAGGGTATCGACGGGAAAGTCCAGGTGGATCAATTGGCATCTCTTGTGATAAAGCTAGTGGTCACTTGCGGGCTGTTTTAATAACCACGATGTTTAGGAGTTTCCGGTATGCTCTATATATGGCGAGGGGAATGCATCACCAGAGCACATCCTTCCTTGTCTCCATCTCTCCAGGGAGTTTTTTGAGACAGATCTTTTGCAGGCCCTTGACTTTTTGAGGGTGTGTGGACTCATGGATGCTGTCTAGATGCCACTAGTCAGTGAAGGACTAGTAACCACAAAGTTAACAAATAAACTAATCTATGTGGTTTTAATAGAAAGACCTTACCGACTGTTCCAGCAGTCCTGGAAGATGGCGAGAGACTCTTGCAACCTGTTGGTCGTGGCATCCTCTCTCAGCTTGAGATCGAAATCTGAACACGACACCAGAAACAAGACGGCTGTGATGCCATCGAACACTTGAATCCACTTGCGTCGTTCGCCTCGCTGACCCCCTACGTCGAACATCCTAAAGTAGCAATGAGTATTTTGGAATTTATGTAAGCATTTCCAAGCAGAGCCGATCAATAAATTAGTAAACGGTAGTTCTTCTAAACCAACCAAGGTCTGGTGGATAAGGTGTTAGCACAAAATCAGATCAAAGGATTCTCGATTCGAATCCTGGTTAGTGCATGGAAGTTTGTTAGCGTATGGTGTAGAGGTGGCTGGTGCACCTTAAATCTGTCGTGACCGAAAGTCCTCACGTTGTGTTGGTGTGGAAGTTTGGAGAGTGGGGTGCCAGCTCAGGTGTTGCCTCCTCATCTGATCATGGTTCAAAATTACGTGGTCTTGTCCTCGAATCTTTCCCTTAGGGGATTGATCCCGGATCGTCGTCAATAACCCGTGGTGTTGCTCTAGTAGACGTTAATTGAAAATTACGAATGTTTTTATTATCTAAACTAATCAGGTAGTTAATTAACGTTGCACTGGAGCAACATAACGGACTATTGCCAAAGGTCCAGGATAAATCCCTAAGATAAATATCCTCGTGATTTTGAATCACGATCAAATGAGGTGGTCAACACCAGAACTGGCATCCCACTCTCCAAACTTCCATGCCACACCAACGTGAGGGCACGACAAATTTAAAGTTTACACATTGTGGCATTGACCAGCTCAACGTGTATAAACCGACGTATGTTTGACCCTAGTTTCAAGATCGCAACCCCCCGATTGCTAGTCGTCCATAGTCCGTTGTGTTGCTTCAGTGCAAGGTTGATAAAAAAAAATACATACCTACCATTAGATTGTAAATTCCTTACGTTTCCATTTTAACCGACCAGAAGGCGGTTGATTTGAATTCTATAGTTACTCCAGACATTTTTGTCACGTTGTGTTGGTGTGGAAGTTTGGAGAGTGGGGTGCCAGCTCAAGTGTTGCCTCGTCATCTGACCGTGGTTCAAATTTACTCGATGTTGTCCTCTAATCTTTCCCTTAACCCTTCTTTGCATGATTTTTTCTTTATTGTTGAAATAAATCAAGGTGATATAATTCATGTTCAAAATTAAAGGAAAAATGGTTTTAAAAAATCTTAGTATATATTTATAGTATAAATTTAGCAAAAAACAATATGATGGTATCATGTGGTATTTTTTAAATTAAACGCAAACTTTTTCAGAAATTGCTCTAAAAATAACAGAAACACATGTTACAAACCTTTCTTCCATTCATTTTCACTTTTTTAGCAATAGAAACTCAAATATAATAAAACAAAATTAAAAACGAAATCATGCGTTTATTGCAACTACAACAAACAGCGGAATGACAACTTCAAGCTCGTTTTACTGATAGTGACACTTGCTTATTTTTGACAGCTATGTTTTTTTTTATGCAATGGACATTAAAAAGGTATCCAGACACGATCAACTTAAAGTGAACTTGTTCTTCTATATAATTTTTGGGCATTCAATGTTATGATGGAAATTTCCACCATTATGCAAAGAAGGGTTAATGGATTGATTCCGGTACGTCGTCAATAGCCTATTGTGTGGATCTAGTACGACGTTAATTTAAAAATTACCAATTACCAGACCTTTTTGAACACTTAGTCATTAATAAATGTATAAATGGCAGTACGAGAACTAAAATGATGTTAAAACATGGGACCAAAAATATCTGCTTCTAATAGGTTATTTGAAAATTTAATTAACGTCGTACTAGAGCAACTCAATAGGCATTGACGGGGATCAATCGGGGAAAATCTGCTTCTGATAGATAAAACATTGTGTTATGCCGCACACATTCGGACTTCAATCTATTTTCTTTACTCATGGAGGTCGCGGTACAACCCTCCTGTTACTCATCCAACCTCCTCCGTTGCCTGGAGGCCTTTAGGCTTTAGGAGGAGGTTGGAAGAGTAACCGGAGGGTTGCGAATTCTAAAACTGGGTAATTTGTCATATGCTGTGTTAGTTTATTACTTTATTACAAAAGATTTGTTTGAACTGTCAAAATAAAGTCAAAAAATTTATTAAAAGCATTTAACAAATCTTTTATTTTCAAATTGAATAATATAAAAGAAAATAATATTTACAACAATTTGACATATGTACTACTAACTATAAGCATAATTAGTTAGGTGAGTAACAATACTTATTGTTAGTTATTATTAATTATTTATCAACTTATGGGGGGAAACATAACAAATTTACTTTTTATTTACTGTAAATAAAAAATATTGGGACCTATAATTATTATATGCTCTAAATTTGTTATTTACAGTTTATAAAAAAAAAAGAAGTTTTTTAACTTTCTTCTCCTTGAGCCGACTTCTTTTTCACTAACTATCCCATCAGTTAATGAAAACCTCTTTCTGATGGGACGGATGTCGCCATCAGTGACAAATACTTAGTTGCACTTTTATTTTTCTTAATTTTTACTGTGGTCCTTTTTTTATTCAAAAATAAGACATCGACAACGTAAAAACATCGACAGTGTTAAAACATCGAGGTTAAACAAACATCGGCACTAATAAATCGATTGTAAATGGGTCATTTCATGTCAATTCACCCAGGTCTATGTGCCATCAAAACTCAGATATTTTTCAAAAATATTTTATGAATAGATACCTATAAAATAGTATCAAATTAATTTTTTCAGATTTTTTTCCATCAAAAATTAAATTTGAAGGAATTTTGAAATGTTTGATTTTTGAAAGATTTTGCCTATTGTACTTTTGGTATCATTCCAGAAAGACATTCCTGTTTTGCTCATTTTTCAACCAATTGGGCTGGTTTTGGTATCAAATTAAAGCTAATACTTTTCTCTTAAAAAATAAGCTATAAAAGTGATACTAGAGTGTAGCCACTCAACAGGTTAAGTGATTTTTTATAGTTTTTCAGTCGGTAAATTCAATAGGTGATACCTCATAAACCACAATTAACACATGCATCATATTTTTTTTCTAGAATGAACAGATCATGTACGTGTTGTGTTTAAAAAAATCAGAAGGGTGTTTTTTGTGGTTATAAAATTTTGAATAAATTTTTTTTGCAACAATTTTACTTCAAAATCAACAGTTTTCTATAAATTTGAGGACTTTTTGAACTTTAATAATTCACAAATTTGTGAAAGTAGTTAAAACTGTGGTTGCGAAATTATAAAACTTTTTCAATATTACTCATAATTAAAAGCTGTAGTTTAATTTTGTAAAAGAACGATGTAGAAACCCTTTCTCTAAAAAAAAGAAAAAGCCGTACTCTATGTGATGAAAGCAAGATATTTTCATTATGATGACGATATAAGTAGAGTTTCACCTAATAAAAAAGATCGTATTTCTTTCCCGACGAAACATGATCAAAGAGAATTGATAACAAAAGATTAATATTGCATAACTTAAAAAATGTTTACTTATCATTCAAGGAGAAGAATCCAACAGAAAAGATAGGTTTTACCAAGTTTTGTGAATTACGACCACGGGAATGTGTAACTGTAAATAGTCGAGGGATTCATTTAGTGTGTGTTTGCACATATCATCAGAATGTTAAACTTATGATGCAGAGAAAACATTTAAAAATGCCATATCAAGAACTGCTAAAATTGGTGTGTAACGTGGAATCAGAGGAATGCATGCTTCACCGTTGTCCTGAGTGTCCCAGTGAACTGGACCTCCGAGAATTTCTTTTGGGGTTAGAATACTTTGAAACTAATGAAACAGTCACATTTTAGGAGTGGCTCTAAACTGATCGATCGTTCCTCGAAACTTTAGTAAAATAAGTGGATGATTTTGTTGATTTACTAGTTAAAAATCCGTAAAGTTAACAAACGACACTTTATAGCCAAATCACAGAATCATTACTTAAAACAAATAAAAGCAGATTTGGGCGATGATTGTTGTATAATTTTAGTAGACTTTGCAGAAAATTACACCTCATACTCAAGGTATCCATTGACGTAACATTCAGGTTACACTACACCCATTTGTAATCCATTACAAATATAACGGGGAAATTAAATTAAAGTCAATATGCTTTATTAGTGATTGCCTTAAACATATTACTACAACTTTTTTCATTCCAAAAGTCACATCTACAGTATCTGAGAAAAGAAATATCGCATTTAAAAGATGTAATATATTTAAGTGATGGTAGTTTGCTCAGTATAAGAACTACAAAAACTTTATAAATTTATGTCATCACGAAGAAGACAATGGCATGTCTTTGCCTCTAGTCTAGGCAAAAATGCATGTGATGGAGTAGGAGGTACAATAAAGCTCCTTGCTACAAGAGCAAGTCTTCAAAGCACTACTGAGGGACTGATTTTAAATCCACATGATTTGTTTGAATTTAGGGGATTCAGATGTTTTTCACATAATCAGTATAGGTGGCAGCAAATAAAGATTTTCTGAAGGAAATATATGAAAAGTCATTACCAATAGTAGGTACAAGATTGAACCACTTCTTCAAGCCATTAGACAAAAGAAACATTTTGGTGAAGAAGGTATCGGTTTCTGAAAAATCTTTTACGGCCACTGTTGATAGCAAAACCAGAGAAATAGTAAATAATATTCCTGAAAAGTTTTAGGCAGTTATCTATGACAATAAATTGTGGATTGGGAAGGTATAGCCAAGTGTGAAGAAGAAAGAGATGCAAAAGTTCCATTCATGCATCCACCAGGCCCTTTACTGACATATTTTTGACCACCTAAAACGGATTCCTGCTGGGAGCCCTATGAAAATATAAACCAAGAAGTTCCAGTTCCTTTAACATCATCTGTATCAGGACGAACATACAAAATAGATGAAAAGGTTCACATACAACTGCAGAAAATTGTTATTTCAGTCTCAAATAAACTTTAAATTTACAGTTAAAAAGTTGATTCTGAAATAAAATTTTTACAAAGTAAATTCATTTTTAATTTCATAACCACAAAAAACACCCTTCTTATTTTTAAAACACAACAAATACATGATCTGCTCATTCTAGAAAAAAATATAATACATGTGTTAGTTGTGATTTATGAGGTATTGAATCTACCGACTTAAAAAACATAAAAAATCACTTAACCTGTTGAATGGCTACACCTTAGTACCCTTAGTATCACTTTTATAGCTTATTATGAAAGATAAAAGTATTAGCTTTAATTTGATACCAAGATCAGCCCAATTGGTTGAAAAATAAGTAAAACAGGAAGATCTTTCTAAAATGATACCAAAAGTACAATAGGCAAAATCTTTCAAAAATCGAAAATTTCAAAACATTCCTCCAAATTTAATTTTTGATGAAAATTTCTGAAAAAATTAATTTGATATTATCTCATAGGTATCTATTCATGAAAAATTTTTGAAAAATATCGGACACATAATGGCACGGCCTAATATTAAACTCGGGTGATTTCACATGGAACGACCCAAATACATCAATGTTTTTTATAAAACATCGATGTCGCATCCCTAGTATCAGGCTCCAACGAACCCGATAGTCTGATTGGCTCGAATTTCGAACTCACAACCCTCTCTTTGCTAATCCGCTACTCTACCAAACAGTCTACCATGGTCCTCCACGCGCAAGGGTTTTTTACAAGTTTATAAAGTTAGAAGGAAATTTAAATATTTTGTGTTCCAGCAGTGAGAAACTTTGTAGATGAAATTTACTCACCAGAATTTTTGGTCTCCTCCTCCATACTTCTTAGGCACCTTGACCGTGAATTCGATTTTCTGTATTTCCGTCGTCCTCTTTCTACAATGCAATATGTCCTGCACGTGAGATTATTTCTGTCAATTTGGACTAAAAATATATTATTGAAAGGAATCCATTTTTTTCTCGAATATACTTAGTATTACTTACTTGGTCGGATGGTACGTAGTCGTCGCACCGAACTAAATGTACTTTATCGAGGAAACTGGAAATAGGAAAAAATATTTATCTTCAGTATTCATTTCAGAAATACTTCTTGGTGAATTTTTTAATGTTTTCGAATTGATTTACAGGCACTTCCATGAATTATCCATTGTGAATATTCCCATGTTTTGGAAACCCGCTGTAACCTAGTGATTTATCCTTTTCGGATGCCCAAACGTTATTTCTCTACTTTCTTCTCATCCTTACTTATTTACTTGACATTGTCTTGCGTTTCGCACAGCTTGTGCAAATATAGCCTTAAAGCCTAAAATCAAACCACTCATATTTTGGAATTTAGATTAACCTTTTAACTACGGTTATACATATAACTGGTGCGATTCTTATAACTTTTAAGTTACATCTGCATGTACCGGCCATAGTCTAAATTCATTCATGGTGCTATTCTTACAACTTCCAAGGTACAACTCCTGCATTGATCGCAGTCTAAATTCATTCTTGTCGCTATCAAGGTACAACTGATGTACCGGCCGTAGTCTAAAGGTTAATGTTAACCCTCCTGGGGTTGTGTCAATGAGGTATCTTGTCATTAGCAAATCTGACCAGATTTTAATGAACGAAATACACTACCCTACAATAATGGACTGGACGCCAGCGGATTTGCATAACATCCGACTACTTGTTTGGGGGTGTTTTTCGTGGCATGGCCTAGGACCTTTGCATGTTGTTCCTGGTCAATTGAACGCCGAGGCCTACTTGAACATTTTAGACAATCAGGTTCTTCCTGTGCTCTGGCAATTTTATGGAATGGACGAATGATACTTCCAGGACTCTGTCAAGCAGTGGTATTAAGATATGGATGTAAGACGTCTTCTCTGGCCTGCTCAGAGTCCCGACCTAAACCACAAAGAACATTTGTGGGACGAGTTAGAGCGACGCTTACGGACCAGGGAACCACGTCCGAAATCGACAGCTGAGCTGGCGACATTCTTGCAGCAGGAATGGACACAAATACCCAGAGCTGTGTATCAAAACGTTGTTAAAAGTATGCCCAGAAGGGTTGCTAGTGTAATTGCAGCACATGGGGGACCATCCACCTATTAAAACATGTATTATTTCCCTTATTCCATCACATCTTGCTGTCCGGTCGATTATTGTATGATAGTGTATCTCTTCAAAACAAATTGGAGGGTTAAAGGCCTTGCGGATAGGATTTTCGTTTCATAGGTGTGCCGCACATTGTGACATCTTATGGCAATGAAAGAGACATCTTTCTGGCAAAAAAAAGATACCTTTGGCTCTCCGACGATCCTCTAGACAAGTAACCTATCATATATTAAGGTTAATTTCATCAATGAAACAGACTTAAAAACGGTGACTGCGGTCGTCTAGAGATAAGAGGATTGCCGCGCAAGCCCGGATAAAAGACCTAGACTCCGTGTTCATGATGGTCGTTTAGCCGGACCTAGTTTTGAACTTGCAACCATCCGGTTATCCGAAGATGTCTGTGTTTGGATATCATATAAATAACAATATAAAATTAAAAAACAATAACAGCAGACGAGATTTCAGACGATTTCAACTGAACTGACATTTCAGTTCAGTTGAAATCCGATAAAATCTTTCTTTGCTTGCATCCGGTGTCTGATTTCCAACGAGATATCAGCTTACATCTTATGTAAAGAACCGATATTCAAACTGTTGGAAATTAAAATTTGGAGACTTACTATCTTGCAGAATCAATTAATGGAAACTCGTCCATTCGGAGGTAAGTTCTTTGGACACCTGGATCAGACCACAACCGAATAACGTGCTCGTAGAACTCCTGTAAGAAAATTTTATTGATACCTTTAAAAGCGAGCCATCAGATTTCGTCCATACATTACAAAGATGAAAAGATAATAGATTCATTTAAATCTATATGAATAAGAATAGAGTGTTCCTACTAGAAAATTTTCAACCCATTTCAAGATTTTTATCCGTTTTGGGCCCTTTTGATGTAAAATCCGAAAGGGGTTCCCAAAGTGTGTGCCGCGGCACTCTGGGGTACCACGTAGTGCGACGAGGTGTGCCACGAAGCGCCCATGATCTCTAATCTAAGCTATTGCTAAGCAACAGAAAAAAGTGTTAAGTGTTAAAAAGTATGTAAGTAAGAGTTAAAAAGCGAGTCATTAAAAATCGTTTCACTTCCCAACCAAGAGCATGTTGAAGGTAATTTTATTTGTTTTATTTATATTTTCACCTGCCTATGTTTTCCTATAAAGTACAATTTAAGTATTTGTGTGAATTTTAAATACGAGTTGTATTAATTATGTTTATGTTCTTACCACTTACTTCTCTAATTTTTTCTTCAAAGTCTTTCAAACATCTATTCATAATTTAGTTGCTTTGTCACACAGCAAAAGTGCGATGCATGTGAAATGTATTCCATGGATGGATATGGATCTGTAGGATTTGAGTCCAAAGTATGTTGTACAGTTTATAAAGATGTAGAAATGGTGATTATTTTATTCTACGAAAGACAAAAGTGATTATATATATTCTGATCATTTCTTCAGAGTTAACCAATTCAACCCGAGTTGGGTCGGATAATTTTGCTAGTAATAGATAATCACCTGAGGAAAGTCATAGTCCTCAATGAGACTGATTTTTTCTACATACTGAAGACTTATTCTGTTTGTTTCACCAGTTAACCGTTCTGGCGGCTTCAAGCGCGTCATATTTCCAGTCAATTCCTGCAAAGACAAGGATTTTTTTTTAACCTTACAAAAAGCAACAGCTCCGTAATACATAAGAATTAAAATCAGCCGCCCAGGTGCAGAATTATTTTCAGTGTTCTGTAACACAGCTCTAAGCAATAGCAATTAATTTGCAGGCATTTTGTCCGAATTTCGAAAACTGCAGTCAAATCAAAAACAGACGTAGAACACAATTAACGGCAGGGTTGGGCCGTTACTTGTTTAAATGTAACCTTGTTACAATTACAATTACTTTTCGAAAAAAAATAACGAATTACCTGTAAAATTACTCCGTTTCAATAGTAAAACATTACAATTACAATTACTTTTAAGATTACTTTTTACGACAAAATTCCATATTTACAAATGTTTTTAAAATAATGTAGGAATAAATAAATTAAAGATTTTTTTTATCGACTTTATTACATCGTTTTAAGAAAATCTATTTATTATGATACAGGAAAAGCTGCATCTCAAAAGTTGTGTCACTTACGCGGCTGCTATTGGGGCGGAGACACAAACAAACATTTTCAATTCTGTCGATAACTTTTGAAGTTAAATATTTTGTCATTGACATAGAAGATGTGTTATTTATAAAGTGTTTGTGGTCATTTGGGGGCGGTGTAGGGAGGTTGTTCCATAGCTAGAAAAGAAAAAATGGTGCGGCACGGAGCGAGCTTTGCACCGAAGAACATCGTAACTGATGATTAAAAAAAAATCGGCCAAAATTTTAATAAAATTGAGGAAAAATTGTTCTGATTTTGTTTTTACTTTATTGCCGAACAAAAAGACTTTGTTCGGCGACGTTCGTAGCAGTTTTAAGCTTTTTCTGCTCCCGGGATCAGTAATATATTTGCCGCTACATTGTACAAAAAAAAATATTTTCGAGTTTTTTTTTCTTGTGATTTACCGTACATGTTCTAACAATAATATTGTACTAATTAATTTATCACCGAAGAAAATGATTCTGCTTTTACCTTGATAGCTTCCAAGATATTCTTTCTAATGTCTGAAGTTTTCTCTTGTCGTTCCCTGAAAAAAAAAATGTAATGAAAATCAGCGAGACAAATGCTTTTGTTTTGCAAATAAATGCACCATAAGCTTCTTACCTGTCAGAGAAGCCTTTAATATGCAGGATCTTCATTTGTTTTAAGATTGTACTTTTTCCCGATTCACCTGCTCCTGCAAGAGTTTACAGCTGTAGTTCGTCATTTTCACGAGTCTTAAACATTAAAGTCTGATAAATCAGCCGTAGATCAATTAATGTACATGTATAGAAACTGGATCAAACATTTCCCATATAACTTATTTTATAAAATAAATTATCATTATTTTATTGTCTCAACAGCTAGAGAACTGCAAACTAAAAGTCCTGGCTCAAAGTTAGAGAGCCGCGTCTTAGTCTAGTTGGAAGAAATAAGAAGTTCGAAAATAGGTCCATTAAAACACTGGTGCGTGTACACGTAGACTGGAACACGTTAAATCTCCTCACGTTGGCGTAGCGTGGAAGCGTGGAGTGTATAATGGCCAGCTCAGGTCACGGATTGTGGCTCAAATTTACGCGGCGTTGTCCTTGGGTCTTTCTCTTCGGGATGAATCCCGGACCGTCGCCAATAGACTATTGTGTTGCTCCAGTACGATGTTGATTGACTACCTACCTATCAGCCAAAATTACAAATTGTCAGGAGACTGCGTGTTGATCCGAGCCTAGTTTTCCTTGTAGAGGAAAACTCACTCTATTCTTCATTTTTTGGAGATAATAGGAATATCAGTTCGATTGCATTAAATAATTGTAGATGGGCGTTTTGGTTACTTACATGTAGACGAACGCTTATTAAAAAAAATTAGCAATTATTAAGAAAGCTAGTGACGATACAATTTTATACAGAGCATTGATCAACACTCTTTCTTACTCCGTCTTGAAAATCCTACTAGTACTAACTAGTATTTTTTCGGAGTTTCTCAAAAATTTCAAAAAAGCTATTTTTTTCCAACACTAAGAAGCAATTTTAGTGTTCGAAACAATTGGTAGATAACAATAGTATCTGAATAGACAATATCGATATCTATGAAATATTAATAGAATTAGAACATACTACACTACCTACTGTTTGTGAAAATTGCAACACCATGAAGGAATCATGCAAATTAAACGAAACTTGTAGGAAAGGCAAAACAGGTTAGGATATGCAAATGATTATAATGACAAAGCGATTACGCATGTGTGGGCCGAGAAACACCCTCTAAACTTCCAAATGAACCGTGTGTAAAAAGCACTGTGAAGGTGCGTTGAAATGTGTGTGTCGTTGTTTGACTGCTGTAAATAATTGATTAGAAAGTCAATATGCCTCGCCATAAACACAGAGAGAGAGAGACGCTGATCAGTGGGTGTTGCAGCAGGGAAGTTGTGGAGTCCGAGGTCCTACCCTTCCTATAACACATTCCCGGAGTCATTCCAAGTTCTCAAAACTGATGGGTGATTTGGCTCCTACAGCTTTGATCGTGATATAGTCTTGTATTGAGATATGAGCTAGTGTGAGCTCGCGTGCATGCGATCACAGCATTTAATTTTTATGCGCGCCTGCAAACGATCCGAGTGTCATTTATTTATTACTAGCCCGGCGTTGCCCGTGCCCGTGGTATAAGGTATTATTCGGGTGTACAATTTTCCGCAGATTTCAAATCAGTTGAAAATTTTAATCTATCTTTAACGAATCCGCTTTTACGAAAAAGAACTAAACAATACCTCTCAAAATGTTTTTTGTTTTTTGCTCTCCACTGAAAGAGGCAGGAAATATAATGTTTTTTTTTTTTTTAACGTGAAATGCAATCTGTTTATTTTTGGAAAGGGAAAGTTACCGTGACGTCATAATCTCGTGCGAAAATATAAAAAATATGTTCAATTTAAAAGTTATTTATATAAAGGAAATCATATTTTTAGGTATGGATCTAATGTGAAATTTCCCGCAGATTTCGAATCCGCTGAAATTTTTACTATCTTTAACGGTCTAAGAGATAGAAAAATAACTAATTGACTCCAGTTAAAAGATTTTATTTTTATTTTGTCGTCTGACAGAAAAATTATTTATCCGCGCGCCGGAAACTAAAACAATAAATTTAGAATATCTGATCTTTTCTATGCTGTAGCATTCAATAATGATTAAATTTCATTAGTTCATTTAAAAATGTTCTAGATTGAATTTTAAAATTCGCCGCGACCCAAAAATTGCAAAACATTTGGACTACCTCTGTGCCAAATCTCATTGCTGTAAGTGCCATAGAATCGTCAGGATTTTGGGTCAAACAGACAGACAAATACTTCCTTTTATAATTGTAGAGATAAACACGGCATGGCAACTCGGCTCGAATAAAATGTTCGCTCGGTTAACCGGAGCTCGGATTTTTAAGGCTTTACTGTGTTTTCGAAATATAATACAATGGAATTGGAAGAGAAGAAAATATACCAAGCAGAAGAAACTTGATGGTTTTATTGTACTCAATCATCCATTGATCGATCTCTTTGTCTATGGATCTGCTTTGACGTCGATAGGGGTCTGAAGTGATGCAGCACGCCATTTGCGACGTGATCAACTGTTCCTGTATATGAAAAGAATATGAATGAATTAAACTGAAATGGTTTGTTGCGGAACAAAAGCAAATACAACATAGCGTTTCTAGTGATAAGATTAGAAATTTTTTCAAGTTTTTCTAATCTTTAAGGAGATGGACACAAAATAAACCGTTTTCATAGGGTCATGTGTGACAGAAAGTGCCACCTGAATTTGCTAGAGGGCTCTGTTCGTCGTTTGGGCCATCTTCATTCATACACTTTATTTACACTCACACTCCGTATTTAAAATTGTTTGATATGAAAGCAGTAATTTTATTTCGAACCAAAAAGGTAATGGTAATTTTAGTTAACGTCGTACTAGAGCAACACAACGGGCTATTGACGACGTTCCGGGATCAGTCCCTTAAGGGAAAGATCCGAGGACAACACCTCGTAATTTTTAACCACGGTCAGATGACGAAGCAACACCTGAGCTGGCTCCCCACTCTCCAAACTTCCACGCCAACCCAACGTGAGGACTTTCGGCCACGACTGATTTAAGGTGCAACAGCCGCCTCTACACCATACGCTTACAAACATCCATGCCCGGACCCGGATTCGAACGAGGATCCTTCCTATCTAGAGGCAACACCTTATACACTATACCGGTTGGTCGGCTCGAACCAAAAAGGACATCCTTGCGTGAGGGTATCACGAAAACCACTTGCCTAAAAGTGTCCTACAAATGGATAAGTTTCTATGATCTGCATTCTGCACCAGTGATTTTCAATCGGTGTGCCACAAGAAAGAACTTACGGGTAGTGAAACGATTTAAAATATGTAAGATTTATTTCAATTAAATTGTTATGGAGTGTTGAACTATTGACATGTGTGTTCAGAAATAATTTCAAGAAATATCCATACAAATAATTTTGAGTACTATTTTTTTATTACAAAATATCATAAATTGTTTCAATGAGATTTTTTTAGTCACTTAAGAGTAAAATGAGTAGTTATGCATCTTCTTAAACTGTTTCTAAAATATACCCACACGAAGTTCTTACATTTTTTGGAGCTATTACAAATCGACTACACCATTTCGAATCGTTTCCAATCTTAAAACGCTTAATTCTCATATAATAAATAGGTAGCGTGCTTGAAATCTAAATCTGACAGGTTTAACAGCATCGAAGTAGATAGGTTTTAGATATCAAAATGATACCTGTTTTTCGTCACATCGGCAAAATAATTTCTGTTCGTGTGCAGCAGAACTTTAAATTAATAGTTTATATAACAATGGGGTCAAAAAGGTTGAAAAGCGCTGTTCCTTTACAGTAAGCAAAAGGTAGTTCAGATCCGCTTCAAACCATTCCCTCATTTTGAATACGTAACAAATTATTTTATTTATAAAATAATAGCTGTTATGTAAATAAAAGTTTATGGAGCTAAATTTGACAAGTGTAGTGGTTTTTCACTCGGTAAATGAGATATCCTTGATAGTAACTTATCAATACGGAGAACAGTTATCAAAAGCAAGATAATCAAAATCACGCCGTAGAAATGGCTATCAAACGCATGTATTATTGTGTTTTGCCTCTTTAAAAAATACATCTTAGTCATTTAAAAATTAGTTCATTGAACATCCTGAAATATTACTAAATATATACTTCCATAAAGTATTTATAAAAATGTTTTCATACACACACACCTTTGTAAAAGAAAGTGATACGAATACTCTTAGAAAAAATTAGAATGATTTTTTTTTTGTCCTTTTTGAATAAAAAGGAATTTAAAACACTCCAAAAAACAAAAACTATTTGCCCCTTTCGATCAAAATTCCAATGATGCCTGTGGAATTTCGAAAGTTAGATCTTAACATCTTAAGTCTAAGCCTATTAGTTCGCCAGTAGCCCACTATGTTGCTCCAGTGAGACTTTATTTGATTTTACCTTCCTATATAAACCTATCAATTTAACTTACGTCAAGACAATTTATAACTTACTTATCCCACGAAACGTGGGGTCGTGGTAGCGAATTAGAAACCAGAATTGTGAGCTTGAAACTAAATCCAACTAAAGACGGTCGTGAACGTGGGGGCTGGTGTACTTAAAATCTGTCGTAGCCTCAAATGTCCTCACGTTGGCGTAGAGTGAAAGCTTGAAAAGTCGTTCTAGTGTTGACCTCGTCATCTGACTGTAGCTCAAAATTACGATCGGATCTGTTTTCTTCGAATCTTTCCCTTTAGTATTCCCTTAGTTAGACCCTCACACATAGCCCGTCGCGTTGCACCGATGGGATGTTAATTCAGTTACATGCCAATAAAAGGTGTAAAATACATATATATATATATATAATTCTCTTACGTGGCACGCAAAAAAGACGTTATTTGTAATCGCGTTTCGGCAACACTGTACGATTGTTTGTTTATCGCGAAGTCTCGCGCATCGATTGAATTTATAGCGTTATCGGATGAAATTTTATTGGAAAAAAAAAAGGAAATTTTAATGAGCTGTTGCAGTTAGTTTATAATAAAAATCAAAGAAAGCGGAAGATCTTTTCAGGGCCATTTAAAAAACGGTCCTTTTCAGGGCCAACAATTATAGTTCAACAAGACGCTTGCACTATAACTTTCGACAACAAACTCAATGAAAAACTGTGGGTCGTTTGAGTGCTGGGAAAATGTACATACAAACAACATGCTGGGTATTCAATTTCCAAAGCAACGTTCACATTTCGAGTCAAAATTTGCACAAAGTTTTCATTTGAATTCTGATTTTAAAGATACTGTATATATTTTTTCTGTAATACTGCAAATTTAGATTTGAAAAACATTTTTTTGATAACATATTTTGTAAACAATCCTTCTGCTAGGACACATGTCTTCATTAAGGCGAGCGAAGCGAGCATAGGTTCGCGCAGCTAACCAATGAGGATTGCGAAGCAATCCTCCGGGGGTTGGCGAGCCTTAGCGAGCAGGGGGCAGGCCCCCTAGTTTATAATATTCACAGAGTGATTCTACGGTCATGGGACAAACTTGGAGGGATGGTACAGCTTACTAAAACATACATTTTTCGTATAGAAATGTATGGTCGGAAGTGACGCATGGCGGCATAAACACAGAAAATGAGACATGAACTGAAAAAAAGTGTTTATTTCGAACATCCTTGCAAAGTGCTTCTTTGCAGCAATGTTTACCATAAATGCTCAAAATTGCGACCACCAACAGTAATACATGCTTGGTAGCGTAGAAGGAATGATTGGCGAATAGATCCAAAGATGCCTGACATTTCGCGCACGCCTGCAGTCGCAATGGATAGTCGAGCAACGAGGTCCTCAATTGAGTCAACTGGAGTCCCGTGAACGATGGTCTTCATATGCCCCCATTAGAGGTAATCGATGCTCAATAATCTGGTGATCGGGGGGGGGGGGGCATCGAACTAGTCCACCTCGCACAGTCCATCTCTCCGCAAAACTAGCATCCAGGTAATTTCGGACAACCACGTTGGAATGGGCTATCGCACCATCATGCTGAAACCACACGTGATTCAAACGACAGTCGAAACATCTTGCAGCAATTCCGAAAAAATATCTTCCATAAAAATACGATAATGTGACCCATTGAGTCGCGTTGGTAGGAGATATGGGCCTATGAGGAAATCGTTCAGAACACCCGCCGAAATATTCACAGAGAAGCGTTTTTGGAATGCATGTGGACGTGTTTCTGTTGCCCACACATGAGTATTGTGTACATTAAAAAAACTTGTGTAAAAGTCGCCTCGTCTGTGAATAGCACAGAAGCTCAGAAATCCGGCTGCAACGCATACTGCTGCGAAAACCATTGGCAGAATTCTACGCGCAGCGGGTAATCACTTGCCTGCAACGTTTGGACTCTCTGAATATGGAATGGGTGTAAACGTTCTTCATTTAAGACTCTCCAAACGGTGGGTTGACTCACATGTACATGACGTGCAATAGCTCTTGTACTTGTGTGTGGTGTTTCATCCACAATGTTCAAGGTGGTTTCTTCCATGTTTGGATGTTGTAGTTTTTGATCCAGTTCTTCCGTCAGAGCTGGCGATTAATGAACCATTTTCACAATGGTTCCGATGCAGCCGATAAACATTTTGTGGTTCGGAAAACGTTCCTGATACAGCCGTAGCTCTGATCCGTCGTTTCCATTAAGAGCACCGTACATCATATGCATATCCGCCTTTTCACGATTTGCAAATTCTGGCCGACAGTACAGTTGCAAATGACGTTTTCCCGCAGATGCATCAGATCACGGATACTGCCCTCTACCCACAGAATTGCCAGCCAATCACAGCTGCCGAGTTTGTATTACTGTTGCTGTTCGCAATTTTGAGCCTTTATTGTAAACATTGCTGCAAAGAAGCACTTTGCAATGATGTTGTAAATGAACAATGTTTTCCTGTTCATGTCTCATTTTTTGTGTTCTTGCCACCACGTGTCACTTCCGATCATACAATCCAAAACGTACAATGTATGTTTTAGTAAGCTGTACCACCCCTCCAAGTTCGTCCCATGACCGTAGAATCTCCCTGTATATTAGGTAAGGTAAGGTAATTTTAATAAACGTCGTAGTACAGCAACACAACGGTATATACACTGAAGAGCCAAAACATTATGACCACCTACTTAATAACGCGTTGCGCCTCCTTTGGCCTGCAAAACAGCTGCAACTCGTCTGGGCATAGATGCCACAAGTTCTTGGTACATGACTGTAGACAGGTTGTACCAAATGTCTAAGCAGTGATCACGCAAAGTTGAGATACTCGGACATGGTGGTGTTTGAGCTCTGAGCTGCCTTTCCATGACACCCCAAATGTGCTCTATTGGATTAAGATCCCGCGATTTTGGTGGCCAGGACATTAAGTGGAATTCATCAGTATGCTCCTCGAACCACTCCAACACAAACTGACATGGGACGTTGTCCTGATGGAAGATTCCATTTCCAGTTGGGTAGACAGACGCCATGTAAGAGTGCAACTGATCCGAAATGATGTTCAGATAGTTCGCAGCGTTCATGGTCTGTTCTACCACAGCTACTGGTCTCAGAGAAGTCCATGACAATGTCCCCCAAAGCATAATGCCGCCACCACTAGCCTGTGTATGACCTGCTGTACAAGAAAGGAGCAACTATTCGCTTGGCAGACGGCATACCCTGACACGACCATCGACGTGATGAATGAGAAATCGGGATTCATCTGAGCCGGCAACTCTCTTCCACTCCTCCAGGGTCCAGTCTCAATGTTCTCGGGCCCACTGTAGGCGTAGTTGACGATGACGCTTCGTCCACAGAGGCACATGAGTGGGACGTCTGTAGCACAGTCCCATATCCAACAGTGTCCGCTGAACTGTGTGTTCCGAAACACTTGCGATTGGACCTGAATTGTATTGGGCTGTCAGCTGAGTCACTGTCTCTCGCCGATTTTGTTTTACCAAGCGGGACATCCTCCGACGTCCTTTTTCTTTGATGACGCGTGAACGACTAACACCTTGGCATCTACTGCTGGTGTCACCGTCATTTATCCACTTTACATGAATACTAACAACGGCAGATCGTGAACAACCTACCAGTCGTGCAGTTTCGGTGATACTCGTTCCGAGTCTTTTGGCCATTACGATCTGCCCTCTATCAAATTCGCTTAGATCAGCAGCCTTTCCCATCACTCGCAAAAGTAAGTGCAAGAATGATTATTTACCTTCTCCAGCAGCAGTTAAATACCATTCTCACTTAATCACGTGCCCTCCACGTCATTCAGACGATTTCTTTGAAAAATGTGGGGATGGTCATAATGTTTTGGATCTTAAATCTTAGCCTTTTGTCTACGACTATAAATGTAACAAGCTCGATCCTTTCTTCGCGTGGTTCTTATAACTTTCAAGGTACAACTGCTGCAACTGCCGTAGTCTAAATTCTTTCTTGGCGCGATACTTATAACTTTCAAGGTACAACGAATTTGTTAAAATTTACCTAAATTCTTTCTTGGCGCGATCATGGTACAACTGCTGCACCGGCCGTTATCTAAAGGTTAATGTATTTATAACTAATCACTGCGGGGCCAGCACGGCGTTGCCCATGGCTGTTCTTTTCGTGGGGTCAGGTGTGACCACTGCTTGCTAACCTCCGGTGATTGCTACAAATTCCTATTTGGTTTGCTTCGCAATTCGTAGCCTATTGGATAACAGCCATCATGGCGTTGCCCGTGGTGTTGGTTTTCTTCGCAAACAAAACGGAAATTCGTAGCCTATTGGAATGAATTTCCTGCGAATTCCAATTTGGTTTGCGAAGCAAACCAACTTATGAATATTATTTAACTTATGATTTAAAAAAAATCGGCCAAAATTTTGATAAAATTAAGGAAAATTGTTCTGAAACGACTTTGTTTGTTTTGCGACGTACGTCGCGGTTTTAAGCACTTTGTACTCCCTGAATATAGGTGTAGTTGTTGTTGCAGACAAACAGAAGGTAAGTCACAATGCGTAACTTACTATCTGTAAACCATGCGAACTGTTTACATCACCAAGTCCTTTCGTATTGAGTGAATTGACTATCGGGATACCGTAAATTTATATTGTTTCACGTGAACGTTGGCAGTGAAAATATGTAGTTTACTACACTGTCGTGCAAAACTTCAAGAACACTAAGAAATTTCTTTTTTACTTTACAGTTAATTGACCTGGATGTGGGGATAGCTGAATCAATTTAGCACTGAAGCAAAACATCGGACATAGGTTCGGGATCAATCCCGAAAGAAAAGATCCGAAGACACCACGTAATTTTCAGTCTTTATCAGATGGTGTGTTCAACACCCGACCTGGCACCCTACTCTCCAAACTTCCAAACCATGTTAACGGGAGGGCGTATTAAGTCACTGTAGATTTAACGTGCACCATCTCCCACATACACAACTTCCTTTGGTTGAATACAGTTTTGAACTCCCAACTGTCATGTTGGTAGTCCGTTACTCTTTCACCTGGGCTACCTCGGCAACAAAGAGGTTCAGAAAATTTTTCTCTTAACGAATAGTTCACGTTGGGTTGGCGTGGAAGTTTAGAGAGTGGGGTGCCAGCTCAGGTGTTGCTTCGTCACCTGACCGTGGTTCAAAATTACGAGGTGTTGTCCTCGGATCTTTCCCTTAAGGGACTGATCCCGGACTGTCGTCAATAGCCCGCTGTGTTGCTCTAGTACGACGTTAACTAAAATTACCATTACCATTACTTAACGAATAGTCTTATTGTGCTCGGTTAAAAACCTTCTATATATGCTACTTATATATGAAAGAAATGTACTTACTGCTTGAGAATCAAACCTAAAGCTTTTAAAATCCTTTTTCAAAGGTATCACATATTTATCCTCAACGTTTTACTTAGTACTGAAGAATTCACATTGTGGTAGTCACAATACAAAGTTGAAATTCCTTCCAAAATCTAGCGTGGAACCTCTCTGTGGTAGAAACGGTATTAATGTGATGCTGCTTATCGTTGTGGCCTGTATCTATCTGAATTTCAGTAGTATCGTTGTCTCTAAATTGTCTTCCGTTATCTGTGTTTATCTTTCAATGCTTAGCAAAGCGTTCGTAATTCAATGGAAATAAATCTCGGGATCGCCATTTCTGCTTTGTTAGAAGCTACGAGAGTTTTTCAATTGTTGATTTCCATTCAGTAGGAGGTCGCGTGTGATACGTACAGTCGCACCTCCTCGATTTCGAAAAATAAAATTTATAAAAAGTGTTTTCATTTTTGATTCAAAATTAAATCTTAAACAGTACAGAGGCATGCATGAAAGTCGAGCGTTTCAACTGTTTTGTCTTACGATTTTAGAACAAGAAGGCTATATTTACACAAAAGGTAAATATACCATCGTGTACACAACGAGCTTTGGGTTAGTGTAACTTTGGTAATTTTTGGTAATTTTAATTAAGGTCGTATTAGAGCAACACAACGGGCTATTGACGACGGTCCGGGATCAATCCCTTAAGGGAAAGATCCAAGGACAATACCTCGTAATTTTGAACCACGGTCAGATGACGAAGCAACTCCTGAGCTGGCACCCCACTCTCCAAACTTCCACACCAACCCAACGTGAGGACTTTCGGCCAGGACAGATTTAAGGTGCACCAGCCGCCTCTACACCATACGCGTACAAACATCCATGCCTTGACCCGGATTCGAACCAGGAACCTTCCGATCTAGAGGCTAACACCTTAACCACTATACCGGTTGGTCGGCTAGTGTAACTTTGGATTGCGTGGAGTGAGAACTGCGTAAGCGATGTTGTTCAAAAGTTACTGAACAGCGCTGCATTTAATATTAGATAACAAACATTCACTAGGAAAACTTAGTGATAATTGAGTAGTATTTAAATAAATACAAAATGTCATATGATTTTAGAACTAGAATTAAGGTCTAGAAGTTAAAGATAGTATCGACGTAGATAAAGGATGTCCGTGCCTGATATGACCTATAGACAGAGTGAACAGACGTATACTGTGAGCGCGGCAAGGAGGTCCTCAATGTGTCGAAATTCTACGGTGCTGTGCGAGATCTGTTCCAATGTAACTTTGTAGTGTGTGGAGTGACGACTGCGTAATTGGTGTCATTCGAAAGTTACTGAACTGCAATACAGTTAAAATTGAACAACAATCATTCACATGTAACAAAATACAGTTTTCTCATTATAATATTTAAAGTTTTCAAACAAGTGAAAATAATTTATGATTGTTTGAATGAGTGTGTTATGCTTGAGACATGACCATGACCATTGAATACTGAAGAAACTCATAATTTTGGTGATTTGGTAATTTTTAGTTAACGTCGTACTAGAGCAACACAACGGGCTATTGACGACGGTCCGGGATCAGTCCCTTAAGGGAAAGATCCGAGGACAACACTTCGTAATTTTGAACCACGATCAGAGGACGAAGCAACACCTGAGCTGGCACCCCACTCTCCAAACTTCCACACCAACCCAACGTTCGGCCACGACAGATTTAAGGTGTACCAGCCGCCTCTACACCATACGTTTACAAACATCGATGTCCGGACCCTGATTCGAACCAGGAACCTTCCGATCTAGAGGCTAACACCTTAACCACTATACCGGTTGGTCGGCATTTCACAAAGAAAACTTGGTGATAATTGAGTAGTACTTGAATAAATATAAAATGTCATATGATTTTAGAACTAGAATTAAGATCTAGAAGTTAAAGATAGAGCATCGCGTAGACAAAGGATGTCAGACCTGCCATGGCTTTCGGACCAAGCACACTGAGCGTGGGGTGGGATCCGTAATTCGGTGGAGCCAGAAGTGTTTTGGTCCCAGGTAACGTCAGGTTGGTGTCACTTTGAATAGCATGGATTGAAGTCTGCGTACGTTGTGTCTCTCAAAAATTATCGAACTACGCTATCATTAGGAGATATAGCATTCAAATCAACATCTGTGTTCTCGACACAGCCATATGGGAGGAAAGAAAATAATATTTCCCCCCGATATTATGCAAAAATTAAATTGGAATCTTCGAATTAAAATTGAACCCCATGGGTTAACAAAGTAGTTGAGAACCCTTGATTGTACATTTGATCAATTGATGCAAATTGAAGTGCAATTGGGAGCCCTTGATTTGTTTTTTTAATTTTCCGCTGCTTTTTTCTAGGCTATTCATAGCTCAACTCCAATTGCACCTTCGAAACTAATAAAAAAATTTATTTCCATAACTTCTTGAGTGGAGTTAGAGATGAATCGATGAAGTCATTGATGGTCATTTGCATTAAAAACTAGACATAAACAGCAGGTTCGATTTACTGTCGAGGCTGTTGGGCCCCGTTCACATGAGGCGCGTAAAACGCGCGTTGACGAGGCTATCAGTGTACCGCTCTTCAAGGTCGCAAAGATAGATACTTGAATTAGAGGAATAAATAGACATAGTTTAATGGGAACTTGCTAGCCTCGCCATACGCGCGTTGAAACGCCTCATGTAAACGGGGCCTTAGAAGAGAGGTGACGGGAAAACGCGCGTGCGTGAAGACGTGTTTATACTTCGTTATCCGTTTCATTTGGCCGTTATCCGTTTCAAATTTCAATAGCGGAAATTATTCACGTTCACGAACTCAAGTTATATCCATCGATTGTGCTTGTGGAGTATTTTAACCTGCAGAACTTTCAGAACGGAAGAATGAATAATTCAAGTGATCTTAAAGATTTCAAATAAAATGTCCCTCAAAACGCCATTTTTTTTCCTCCGTCGGTTCTGTGACGTTATGCCCAGCCAAACAGAGAATATTTTTAGAAGAAAAATATATTTATTGTATCTTGAGTAGATAAAGTATTATTGTACACTTTGTAAATGAAGGAATGCAGTTTCTAAAATGAGGAGATTAACAATCATCACTCTTTTTCATGCACAGAGACGATCTAACACGGATCATACGAAAGAGAAGCACGTACGCTCTCTCTAGAAGTCTGACGAAGAAGTCCTCTTTAGTCTCTTGCAGACCCCTCCTTATAGCCAACGTCGCAGATGGGGACAAGTTCTTTCTCGTTAGGGTAAGGATCAAAAGGAACAGACTTGCTCCTTTGTCGGTCACTCCAAAATGTCCGGTATCGCCGACACACTCTGTTCCCACGAGAAACTCCCTACGGGGAGAGAATAGCGTGTAATTCCAGAGATGGTTCACAAAGAAATGGCCTGCTTCAATGAAAGCCATTCTCATGGGTTTCCCTGGTCAAGTAACCCTTAAAGGGTGTGGATCTCACCACAGTTCCCTTAATATTTCCTGTGAGCTGAACATGGGATGTGCGCTGGCCTTTCTTGGTTATTTGAGGGAAAATAAAATTATCTCTCTCATTTCTGCTTACAGATAGTATTTACTTTAATTATCAGCATAGTATTGGTGAGAGACAGACGGTCTGGAATCTATTCTGAAGGGGTTAATTCGAGGACATTTTGAACAACGATCAGATGACGAGATCAGCACATGAGCTGGCACTTCGCTCTCCAAACTTCGACACCACGCCAACGTGAAGACATCTGAGGCTAAGACAGATTCAACGTGCACCAGCCCTCGCGTGCACGACGGTCTTTGATTGGACCTAGATTCGAACGCGCATTTCGTTGCTTTTCCAAATGGGCTACCTCGGCCTACTGACACAGACGACAGAGAAAAATACACTCAGGGCGGAATTGAATCTGCCCCTCCTACAGGTTGCTAGAACAATAAGCAAATCCACTCAGTCAAGTTGATCGACCACCGTGGTTAAGAGAGTCATCTGGAAAGTCTTCGGGCCGGTGGCTCTTTTGAATACGCGAGTACAGGTCGATAAATCCTCCCGATTGGTAGGTGGATGGCGTTATGGGAGATTCCTCAGATCTGCCAATGTGAGCCTCGTTAAGAGAGGGTATTAATTTAATTGGTTAAAACAGTTAATAGATAGGTGTTCCAAATATCGCCTACCCTAACTGTTTCTGTGTATCCCAGCTTTCTGTATTGGGAAATCAAGGTGGAAACTAAATCAATATCACTCTTTTGGTTTCCAGAGATCATATTCATTTTTTACTTATGTCAATTTAAGTTAACTAGTCAAACTCCAAAAACTTTCTCAAAAGAATATTCAAGAGTGGGTTCCTAATATCAACTACCCCTGTTCTTATTACCACCATCCAGAGTATATGATGTACTTTCAAGTCATATAAACGGAAATATGATTTGGAAACACTTACGTGGATGTTCCCTGAATGGATAGGAGACAAAAAATACGTTGTGATCACAGCCTCAAATACTTCAGATGCAATAGTGTTGTTGATATAACTGATAGGAAACTTACCGGTGGCGTTACCCGTGTGGAAAAACCCTTAGACTACGGCCACACGAGCGTTTTTCCACGCAGAAACGCAGCTTGAAAACAAGCAACAAAATATAGACAAGCTGTTGTAACATACGCGTGGTCAGACGCAGCTTGTTTACATGCTGGCGCGGGAAGGGGGGGGGGTACGCACCTGTGCACCCGGGTATTTTGACTCCGAGAACTGACTTCAGTTGAAAGATTTATCGTCTGACTGGAAATTTATTCGTCTGCGTAAAATCAAAGCGGAAATGAAAAAAAAAATTTTCTCCGTGTTCTGCGGTTGAAAAAAACTTGGCATGGTTCCAAACCCTGACTGCAAGGTCACACGTGTAGAAAAAGTTCTCCACGTTTGAAAAAGCGACGGGGAATAAAATTATTAAATTCATTTAAAAATCTTCTAAATTGAATTTTAAAATTCGCCGTGACCCAAAAATTGCAAATATACCGGACTACCTGTGTACCAAATCTCATTGCTGTAAGTGCCATAGAATTGCCAGGATTTTGCGGCCCCAAACAGACAAATAAACGAACAAACACTTCCTTTTATAATATTTGAGATATATGCTGGCATAATATTACTTTTCTTTTTCTGTGTTTTGTGCATTCACCTGTTTCATATCTGAAACATACTGTTCTGAACATTTGACTATGATATATGAAAATATGTTTCGAGAGAAGAAAGAAAAAGTGATGCTTGGTATGTGATTGTGACATTCGTATATTTTAAATAAAATGCATGTGTATAAAAATACCATGCCATACCAAAATACCATACAAAAGCATTGCACTCTATTAAAAAAATAGTAATAATTAAATAAGAGTAGGCCGTAGGTACAACTTAATGCGGAGGCCCTGGGTCTTAAGACCCCCATTGCATGGAGATTACAAATTTTAAATAACTTCGATTGAATTGAGAAAATAACGCTAAATATTAAATCATGGTTCAATTAGTCAAATTAGATAGTGAAAGCATTTTTTTTTCTTCGTCTTTTTTCTAATATGCACGTGAATCAAGGGTGGTTTATTTTACAGCATATGAGGTACTGAAAAAAAGTGAGCATCGAACATTGAGGATCTATAATTCAAGAAGACTGACTATTTTTTTTTCATCTTGATTCATCTTGCGATTTGTTAAGATTGATTCAAAATAAGGAAATGGACTTTGGCAGTCACCTTTTTGACCCATGGGTCTCTTTCCTTGAGGACATTTTTTTCGAGTTTTTAGATCTTTTTTGTGTTTGAACCTTAACGATTGTTTCGATAATTTCTGTAATAAAGGAACGTATTGTTATTTTTAGGGCAACTTTTTGCAACAAATGCAACTTTTTTTTTCACACGTTCTACACTGCATGTAAAGTGCTAAAACCAAAATTCCTCCTACATGGGGTGTATTGTAAGTAAGTTATAACCGCAACATAAATGCAACTTTCTGCATAAATGCAACCCACCTGCTACTTTTTAAAATTTAACTTAAAATTGATTAATATGAAATTACTATTTGATATTTTACCCTCTTAATCAACCCTTCGATTTAGTGTGTCTGGTCTTGCGAACGCCAAAGTATTGCGGATCAAACAAGAAGTTCATGGAAAGAAGGTGTTCGTCCTAACAGACGAAAGTGAAATAATTGGCAAGAAGTACTTTTAACACATTGGTTGGCACTCTTGGTAATCCAGAGGAAACTTGCGCAATCGACTGCAGAGTTTGCGAGGTGAGTGTCGATCATGTTCGCCTTGTAGATGACGTTTTAAAATCTCTGAATGTTGAGCGAAAGGATTTTGCGCAATTGCTATCCGATATAAAATATTATGACTCCGGCTGGAAACACACTCAAGGTGCATTATCCGCAATTGCTACACTTTCCCGAGATGATCCCCCCCCCCAAGTCGGTATTTGCTACAGCGACCATGTCAGTCAACATCAGTCTCTGTAGAGTAAATTTTTCCAATGTTCAAGAAATTACTGGTCAAGGATCGACCATTCAACGACATCAACGTTCTTCTGCATTTAATGATGTGTTATAATTCTGTTGTACGCAATTAAAATTGTCAATAATTTATTTTAGATTTTAGTGAATCAAACATAAATGCAACTTTGTTTCCATAAATGCAACTTTAGGGAATGATAAATGCAACTTTTCCCAGTTTTTCTGCAAAAAAAAAGTTGCCCTAGTTATTTTGATTATGCTTTCTAATTGCATTGCTCAAAAGTATTGACTAACAATAATTTTACCTAATTCTGTACAATACAACGATTGGGTTGAGATAATTCTCTTTGTCACTATTTAAAAATGATTAGTGGATAGAGGCTAGCATGGTGGGGTATGCAGTTAATAACTGTGAAGACAGATCGTCACGATTCTTACATATTTTTTACACAGAAGTGAATCGGTATTTGCTTGCTTTTCTTTTCTTATAAGGTTTTATTATGCACTTCATGCAGGAATGTTGAAACTCTACGCATTTTGTCTAAGTTTTAAGGCTACACAGTACCCTAAAAATGACAAAAATATGGAATTATTATTATTTTTGCATTTTTTGATGGCCCATACAGTTGGGAAGCTTGCCTCAAAATTCTAGATCTAATATAAAAATTAGTTTTAAAGATATTTGAAGTTTTCTGAGTGTCGTCAGTGTCAAAATTTGACAGCATAGAGGAAGGGGCGTGGTTAAATTCGTTTTTGTTTTGATGTAATTTTACATTCTTACAACTAATTAAAAATATTTTTGAATAAAATCAATTCCTTAGGTGAAATGGCTATTATCTTCAACTTTCAATATTAAAATCGTATTTGTTAGTTTATATTCTGCGTTCTCTTCTGAGTCTCATTACTAGCAAACCAATATTGATAAAAAGGTCTTTTTCAAAACCAATATTTGGTTACGATTGTTAGATATTTTCTATTATAATCAAAATTTGGTAAATATTTGGTATGAAAATATTTAGTTAGGATTAAGATAAATAATTTGTCGCTGCCGCGTAACAAATGTTTTTCAAAATATTATGAAAGCATAATATTTTGAATTAAAAAAAATATATATTCAATCACGTTGTGTTAAATTAGTGTTTTAGTGCATTTTATAAGTTGGTAAGTAACATATTAAAAAATTAGAGCTCAACAAGCATTATTAGTTTTTGTTTTATGACTTCAAAAAATTAAAATGCATTTTTCTCAGACTTTTATTTTTGTGGATTCAAGTGTTTTCAATTCCCTAAGGCTTTTTTTCTGTACAAGATACAGTGTAGAAATGTTTTGTAGATTTTTTCATATATATGTACTATAAAAGTTAGTATAGATTAAGATCTGAAAGTTATAGAAATTTTTAAAAAATGTCTAAGTTAATATTTTTAGAATTTTTATGTTTTTTTCAGGTTTAGCTACAAAAATAATTATTAAAATTAAACAATGAGTTAATAAATGAGTTTGCACGTAATATCTCTCTTTATGTAAGAAATGTGATTAAATAATTGTTGGAATTTGAAACATTTTTTTGAAGTTTCAGAAGATTTGTTTGCTATGTAAAGTATCAGAAAACGTTATGCCTACTAGTCATATGTGAACCCTCTAAACACTAGCGCCGTTTGCTTCGGTAGGTATTAGGTTAGTGTAGAAATTTAGAGAGTGGGGTGCCAGCTCAGGTGTTGCCTCGTCATCTAACCGTGGATCAAAATTACGCGGTGTTGTCCTCGAATCTTTCTCTTTGGGGATTGGTCCCGGACCGTGGTCAACAGCCCGTTGCTGCTTCTGACAAGAACAACGAATTTCAATTCGTACTCTCCACACGACGTTAATTAACATTACCTAACTAGCTTAGGTTGGAGTGCCTAGGTAGGTAGGTATTTTAATTAACGTCACACTGGAGTAACACCGGGCTATTAAATTTAGCTTTGGTGAAAACTCCACTACCAAATGAAAAAATACGAAAAAGAAGTACCCAAATAACAAAAATTATTAGAATGTAAAATTTCACGACACGTTTACTATCTTGTGAACAAAAAAATTAATTTCGTTGATCTATCATCAAAGCCGTTGCAGTTCATTTTAAAGAAAACGAAACGTGTTAAATAAAGAAAACGTTAACTGTGACCCACAAATTACAGGCTGCACTGATGAACTGAGCAGCGTCCTAAAGCGCTTTAAAATTTCGTTTATTTTAATTATTTACCAATATTTATTTGTACTGTCTGAAATTCCTACACGTGTTTATGTATATCCAATGCAGAAATCGGTTATAGTGGAGCCATGAGAGCTTCCGCCCTCTGCTTGCAGAGGTCGACAAGCCAATTACATGTAGTGTATGTTTTCAAATGATATATTTTGCATAAATTATTTTGTAATACAAAGTTTTAAACATGGGAAGCAATAACGAAGAACATTTACATCTCTATGAAGTGTTCCAAAACTGTTTCAACAAAATTGCTTATCGACGTGGTAAGTTTGTTTTCATTTTCTTACCCATACTCAGTTTACTTTGTTTATGGCGTAAACAATAGCTTTTTTTGTGTGTATGTTTGATGTGTTATACTAGTTTCTATTTGAATTACGTTATTCTCCTGAATGAAGCCTCAGTTCCTCGCAAAGGGATGCCTTACTCTTATGTTAAATATAAACTTGATTCAAGAATAAATTTATTTTGAACTTGATGCTATTCTGTCATTTTTTTTTTTTTTTGTACCTACTGTCGAAATTCGAGACATGCAATTTCTGTCAGTCTCGAAAACTAATTAAATGCTCGTAATTTTTTGCCTGATAATATATAATAAATATTGCAATTTCTTTAACATTTGTTTTGGGTCAATTTAATTTTGCTGTGGCACTCAACATATTACAAAGCATTTTAAATCTTCTATATACTCAAGGTATCCCTGATGTTGTTTACTTCATTACTCTTATAAATATAATTTCTTGGCCATATTTGAGGTGAAAATTTTGTGCATTTCTTTTGTAGTGTTTTTAACAGTTGCAAGTGTATTGAATGAAAGTTGTAATTAAAATCAAGCACTTACTCTGTTTTCATTTCTGTGTACAGATAGCACCAGAGACATACCACCTTATGATGTGCTGTACGAAAATGAATGTGATAAAGGAATGCCTCCTGTGAGTTGTATTTTTAAATCTTCAAAACATGAATTTACTGTATTGAATTAAATTTGTTTTAGTTAATGCTTTTTAACAGTTTGTATTGGTTTGGAGGAACCTGTTCTTTCAGTGCACAAACAACATTATGATGCTGCAATTTGTGAAAGTTTTTTTGTTGGTTTGATATTTTTCTTGTACTTATGATTAGGTCTTATTAATTGTTGCTCCAAACTTTCTGTAGCCCGTATCTACAGTTTTCCCACTGGCCTTAAAGCTTGATTATTCATTTTGGTTTTTGAGTGACCTTAAAAAATATTTTAAAGCCCTATGTATTAGAATACTGTTTCATATTTTATTTTAAATACATTCTAACTAACTATCATACACTCCCATGTCTAGTCATAAGACAGTGTTTAAGTAAGTTTTGTTGGGATGAGAGTAGCATGTTACATAAATACAGTATAATTGTATCTATAGCTACCATCATACTATGTTATATGTTTTACAAAATGCAAAAAAAAAAAATATAAGTTTCTTATTATTGTATTACTTTATGTTATAAATTGAATTTTTTAACCGTTAAAAAAAAAAAAAACTAATATTTAATTTGAATCAAATATGTTGGATTATTTCAATGCAAAATTACTTGTATAATTTTTAGTGTATAATTATTAAATTGGTTTTTATTATTGGCTATTGAATGGTTAAATTATTTCTCGGTTTTTCACCTTAAAAAATGTCGCAAATTGCTTAAGTTTGACCTTGAATTTTGTAAAAGTTTGTCTGGAAAAGTCAGGGAATTTTATTTCTGAAATAGGAGTTTGAACCCTGTCATGCTTATGAGGAAGGGTAAAAAGTATAGCATATATAGAGATAAAAGCATTGAAAAACATTCAATTCATTTGCATTCTTTTCTTAAATGGTATTGCTTTTGAAAAATTCAAAAATTAGATGTAGTTGATTGTGTTATGTAAGACTTCAACTCTTTGATTAAATTAAATACAAAAAAGCCAGAAATTAGTCTTCAGGAGGAATGTATTTTATGTTTGTCACTGTAGCCTTAGTGAAAAACTGATTTCTTCAAAATGTTGTTAGTGAAAAATATTTCAGGGGTGCCACAGGCAACTAAAAGGTGAATTTTGCTTTAGTTGACCATGGCAACTAAAGCCAAATTTATTTTCAACTTTGGCAACTAGGATTATCTTTGCAAAATCATCTCAAAAGCTCCAATTTTTTAAATTTTGGTGACTTGTAAATATTTTGCTGACGTTTTTTGAAAATTCACCAACAGTCAATGGAATGAATATAGTCCCATTTTTTAAACTATAGCAGGCAAAAAATATTTTAAAAATTTTTCTTTAACGGAAACTTTTTCCAATGGATATCAATTTCAAAGTTTTGGTTTTTGGCGATCATTAGATAAAACCATAGGAATCTAATTGCTAGATTGTCGTGAAAACCAGAATATATTTGTTTTTAATTTTAAAATTTCAATTTTGAGACAAGATTTTTAATGTTAGTTGTGCCCAATTTGAAGATTTTTGTTTTAAGTTGATTCATTTTGTATCTGAGCAACTAAAATTGCTATTGAAAGAAAAATAGGGTTCAAGAGGATACTTTAGCCACTATTTTCAAAAATGTATGGTACTATTTCACAAGCGCTCTTTGACTATGGTGCTATGACTGCATTCTGTTCCCTAACTTTTTGTAGGGCAGGGTATTTTATTTTGTAATATTTTTAATATGTACTTACAAAATACCCAACCTTTCTAGGTTTGAATTGGTGTACTCTAGATTCAAGAGATATATAATGACTTTTGTCTTTCATAGAATAAAAAATTGTTTAACACCTTTTTCGCCATCTTTATAATTTCTACAACCTACTTTGCACTCAAATCATACAAATGCTTATCTATTCATGTAATACTTGTGGGTTTTTAAAAAGCAAATAAATAACTCTTAAAGTTTAAATTTAAGTTTAATTATGTAATTAATGTATTTACAGTATATTTACAAACATCTTAAACAATTAAGAATATCTGACAACTAAGAGGCCATCTGCCTAAAAAGTCATGGGCCGTCTGCCCAACTGCTAGCTTTGGTGTCTGGAGAACATCTGTCTCATTGCTGCGGTTGCTTCTGAGCGGACACTTCCTCTAGATGGCGTTACTGCTGCGGACATATCAGGCTTTGTCTCGCTCGTCGCACAATCCCACATACATCACCCTTGCTGTATGACAAAGCTACAAAAAAAATAACGAAAGGTGACACTAAGGTACTGCTACAAAAGACGATTTTGAGGTAGATTTGGACATGTTTGGAAGTTCTTTACATGTTTAACTCAATTAATAAAAATGACTATTTACGTCAAGTGCTCTCACACTTATTGTCAACCAAACAATATTTTTTTTAGTTGTGGTACTCTTGTATCAGGCATGAGATATTGTGGAATTTCGCAATCTTCTACTGTCATTATGACAGTGAATTTTTGAAGTTTGAAAAACTGTAGTTCGGCATTATTCTTTCAATAACAACATTATTGCACTTAAAATTTGCTGTATTCTTACTTACCTGCCACTTTAAGTCAAATACTTTGTATGTGTGTTGAGTGTGATGAACAGGAAATATAATTTATAAAAATAATAAATATTTAAATAGAAAACTAAAGAAGACAGCGAAATAAACAAAATAAAATTTGTCAGGGAAAAAACTTGTTTTAATGATATTAATTTGGTATTCTTTTTTATATCTTGATCTTGCACAGTTGCCACTTACAACTAAAAAGTGCACAAAATTTAGAAAGGCGAAATTAATTCAGAAAGATAGAAACAGAAAATATCACTGCATGTGTGATCAACCAACACGAGTTTCATTTGTTGTTCGTTCACAGTTCGTTGAAAAATATTATTCATCCCAAATATTCAGAAATTGTTTACATTGCACAAAGAACGAAAATAAGACTTGAAACAAATGAAGTATCAGAGCTGAAATTCCATAAAATTATTATTTTTTTTTTTTGAAAAATGTTTTATTTCAGCAGTACTGGTAAAGCAATTCAAGTAATCGTAATACTCCATAACATTCCAGTTTCTCCAAAACTACGAAATTTTGGTTGATTTAAGTATATTTACTCGGGTGTTTTAGCTTGAAACTTGATCTAAATGTAACATTAAAAATTTGTTTAATATTGCATTCACTAAACTAATATATAATGTGCAAAATAAAGCACATCGCAATCAAATATATGGAATAAAATACATGTGATGCCTGTACAAACACAAAATCAAACATTGAACAGAAAGACGGACAGGCAGACTTATGCTAAAAAGTTCAGTCACTCAATGAAGATAAGTACTCACAGTATGCTAAGTTTCATGAAAATATATTAAATCGTGTGGATGTGTATAGGGTACACACAAATACAGAGACAGACACCAAACGTGCGAGAGACGGATTTGGCATCAGAAAGGTCCAAAAGTGATAGAAAAATTGAAATGGATCGAAAATATTCAATCGTACAAACACTCTATTCTTATTCATATAGATTGAACTAGTTTAAATGTAGCCTTAAAAGGAAAATTTTAGAATTTTAAGGGCTCTAAATTTTTTATTGTTTAAAGAATGGGAACAATGTTCTAATTACACTTGTTTTAGTTCATGTCATTTAGCTTATTGTGATTGTTTTTCCATATAATCAGCACATTTTGCCTTCTACAGAATTTTCAAAAGTATCTATATTTTGATAGTTTTCTTCCATTGTACTTCTATATCAGAGCTTTTCTATAACCTTTTGTTGTCTGTTATAAATGTGCCTCATCCTGAGATTTTATTTATGGCTGATTTGATTAGTTGCTATACAATAAACAATCTATATAAATGAATGTGTGTATGTCAGAGAGTTCTCTATAAATGTCCACTGTTTGACCAATCCACACCAAATTTGGTAGTTAGCCTACGCAAACTGCAAGGTTCTAAAGTATAACTCTTGTACCTTGCATAGGCTAACCCCCATTCTATTTGTACTAGGGGATAAAAACAGTTCGAAATCGTCAAGTTTGTTATACCAGTATTGATCGAAAATTAGATTTTCCAATTAAATAGCCCAAGTTTAAACAAATAGAACTCTAGAACTTTCTAGAAAATTGTGGAAATGAATACAACTCAGTATCGGCAAAACCTTGTGGAAATTTGTAGAAGTAAAAAGTACTCTGTAGAACCCTCTAAAAAGTTGTGGAAATTAATAAAACTAGTACCTTTTAGAAATTTTTAGATGAGAATAGAATTCTGTAGAATCTTCTAGAGGATTGTGGAAACAAATAGAACTCAGTGTCGATAGAACCTTCTGGAAATTCATAGAAATAAAAAATATTCTGTTGAACCTTCTAGAAGGTTTTAAGGAAATAAATAGAACTATAGAACCTTCTAAAAGGTTGTTGAAATGAATAAAACTCTATACAACTTTCTGAAATTATTAGAAATCATTGTGCTCTTGTCTTAGACTCGTGATATTCGAGAAAATTCCAGTACCCACTTGAATCTTAAATGGTTATATTTAAGGGAAGCTAACTCTGCAAGTCTTCCAGTTTATCATCTTTCAGTGAATGTGACAGTTTCATTTCGCTCTTTTAGTTGATTGTATTAGTGTTTTCTACTTTATTTGACAGTGATAATGTGCATTTTGAATTTTAAGTTCATTAATATACTGTATTTCTGTAAATAGTTGTATTTCTACAAGGATATTATGAATACTTGATTAATGAAAGAGGGATATTTAATTTTATGTAACTTACATTTTGTAATTGAACGTGAAATGCCCAAAAGAAAAATCATTGATCTTAATAGCGTAATTTTGCTATTGATCTGGTTAACCAGAATTAATGTTTTATTTAATTTAACACAGGGAAATATTGCTGTCATATTTGAGCATGTCTAACTTTCATAAATCATTTAAGTCTTTTTCAAATGGAAGTCAAAAGTTGACACTGCATGTCTTTTGTTTGAATTCCACATTTTTGCATCATAATTTCATTTCTGTTTGTATTTATTTCACTATCTTTTACCTATTGCAATATATTCAGTAATTAAATTTTAATGATTTTTTTTTTCTGCAAAATATTACAAAACATGGGTAATTTCTTGCAGTATATGTATATTTTGACCTTGGTTAAATACATTCTAAAAAACAAAATCTTTTTAAGTAATGTGTAAAACTTCTCATTTCAAAATAATTGGTAAAATGGAAATAAAATTATTTTTAAATAAATTTATTTTAAGTTAAAACGGGTAACCATGCACTGTAGTGTCTTACAGCAGTAGTGTGAATATTAAATGGATTATATGAACGGATACATATTTACGTAAATTGTAGAAACTATGAAAAAGTTAAAACGTTAAATAATTATTTTCTGTGCACTTAAATGATGCTTCATTTTTCTATGAAAGAAGTGATTACGTCTGATTGCTTTTTAAATAAAATGTAACCAATTCAACCTGAGCAACGCCGGATAAACCTGCTTGTTCAAAATAAAATATCATCTTGAAAACAATCCATATTTTTCTATTCTAAATTAAAGATTCTAAATATAATTTATTTAATAGATAAATCTTTCATTATTTAGCACTCAGGGTCACATCTTTAGGTGTTTATGGGCATTACAGCCCTGAGGTACCCAAGTGATCCTTATGTTCATTTTAACCTCGCCTACCCTACTTGTTTTAGTTTTTTCTTCTGCCCTCACTGTGTTGTCTGTCTTGTGATTGATGCAACTTGGCTGAGTATGGCCCTTACACCACAAAACAACCACCCTAGCAGTACCTGAACGGCGTTGCCTGTGACTAAGTTATGCTTTTAAAAAGTCAACCTCACTGATTTCGAGGAAACCAGATTATACAGTAATCATAGTTCGAAATAATTTTTTGTCCGCTGGTTGGAGACCACTAAAAGTACGATCTGACCGGGAGAATAAAAATCTGGATGGTCCGCGAGACCAGTAGCTATGAGAAAGCAAATGCACATGTTCTCTTTTAAAATAAGTTTGAAACTCCCAAACCTTAATTTTGGCAAGCTGTTGAAATTTATTTCAGTCATGTGATCTGCAGTGTATGCTGGTATCGATTCTTGTTTCTGCCTTCAAATTGCAAACGCAATAATCTGTGTCTGTTGAATCATTGGCAGGTCCTAAAAGAAAGTGAGTTATCAATGAGAGCACTTACTTGACCACATGGTTTATCACACTGTTCTCTTCCGATGGCCGGCTTGTCTGATAGTGGAGCTTTTCGAATTTCTTAGAGATTTGAAGCCAATAAAAAATATATCCACAATTTGACATAATTTTTATTCGGCAGGGTAAAAATTTCGCTCGCCAATGGTGATTGGAAATTTTGTGCCCTGAATTACCATGCTATTAACTACATTAATTTATTATTTGAGAAGTGGACCAGCTATCATGGCAGTGAACCAGTATATTTTCGTTTACACTGGTCCTTGGGACCAGTCACTTTTTTTTAATGCTGGTAATAAACAAAAACTGATCTTAAAGTTAAAGAAAAAAGCACGAAGCAATAAAATTGTCGAAATTATATGAATGCACAGAGTAAGTTATGCTTTTAAAAAGTCTTAAAACGCTAAAACTCTCTGATTTCGTCAAAACCAAATTTTGTGATGTGACTGAAAGAAAATCTTGAAAAAAAAGGGGGGGGGTGGGATGTAAAAAACGAATAAAATCGAAAGGAAATACTGTGCAGGGGGGAAATAACAAAATTACGTTTTGAATACCCTTTGACCAGTGATGTCGTGTGTAATTGAACTTCTCGACATATTTTTAACTAACATCATTTGAATTGAATACTGTAGCTAAGAAGTAGAGAATATAATGGTTTCAAAAAACACAAAAAATCATTTGTATTGAGCTACAGAAAACGAATGTTGCTAGAAAATAAACTACTGAATGAAATGTTTTCATATTTAGAAGAACATGATTGATTAATGTTACTATTTTGTGCTATGAGCTTTAATTTTTCTCAAAAATGAAATTATTTATAACCTGTAGTGGTTACATTTTTTTAAAGTTATATTTTTCTCGCTTTTCAAAACCCTGGTGTGCAGTCATTTATGTATTGCTATAATAAGAAAAAAGAAAGTGACAACTTGCTAAAAAATTTTTTTACTTTTCTTGTGTTGAAGTTCAATTAGCACTTTTATAATTTAAAACTGTTGTCTAATGCTTTTCTATATATATTTTATTTTAAATAGGATGTCTTACCGGATTCCCATGTAATGAGGGGCATGGATATTTCCATGGGTGTGAATCCCGAAAATAATACTGAACATTGGCCTATTGGATGCAATGTTTATGATGGTAATTTTAAAATCCTTTTTAGCATGCAACTATTTTTGTACTCAATGAAACTTGCTTATGTCATATCTAGGATTAAAAAAAAAAACCTTTTAGTTATTGATTTAAAGATAAATTTTAAATTGTTAGTACTAGTAATAACTTAATAATTGTTCCCATTAATATAACAAAATATTTCCCATTGAATGAGCATTAACTGGAAAATTGAATTGTGGTTTTTAAATTCGCATGTTATAATTCTAATCAGCCCTTTTGTGTTGCAAGAAACTGAAAGTAGAGTGATGAAAACAATTTTAGCATTTTCAATTAAATTTATGCATTTTAATCGATATAGTCAGCTAAGTTATGATGTGAATAGAAAAAATAACTTAAAATGCAGTTGGTAAATAGTTTTAAAAATAAATTTGATTGAAGGTTGTAGTTTTTAACATAATATTTTTTTCATTTGAAAAAAGATAGCCTACTCCTGAGTGTTGAACGCACAAAAAGAATTTTAATCGAAATCAAATAAAAATTCTAGATTAGCCATATTTTAATTTTTCTTGTATTGTTGGTTTTCCCTAAACTTATTTGCCTACATATTTTTTGTATATTTATGCAACTTGTTTTATGTACTATACATGCATGCATTTTCTTTTTATTACAGGGAATGAAAACAAAGCCCAAAATGTAAGTAAAGTTACTGATCTAATATTTAGCTTGGATTTGTTTTCTGAATAATTTTTTTTAATATCTGGTATTGTAATATGAAAATTTTGATAAAATGGACTCATTTAAAGTAATGCAAATGAGTCCATTCTCTACAGATATAATCTAAAGTTAAAGTGTATTTTCTTTAAAATGCTTTTTATTTCAGCAAAGACGAAGAGTATTTATATTTTGGTACAATGTGTCATTGATCCATCATTCAAAAATTGTAAAAATGTAAGACTTCATAGTTAATCTCAAAAACAAAATGAAAAGGGCTGAATATAATAACTGCACCAAAGCAAATTTCCCTCAGTCTTGTGCTGTCAAAATGCAGAAACATACATGCATGTAAGATATTTATTTGATTGGGAAAACAGGTGTAAAAATATACTTAATAAAACCAACTTTCATTTGTCACTGGGCCATAAATATTTCTCATAGATTCAAAAGTAACAAGGAACTGCTCTTTCTAAACAGCCGTTCTCCTCAATGCCTTTCTGGTGATGGTTCACCATTTTGCCAAGCTCAAATGGATTAATTTACCATGTCAAAATGTTGCCAGGCCCTGCAATATTGTAGTTTAGTTATGGTCAGATCTCTTGGACTTCGCTTTCAGCCAAACAGCATGGGTTTTTTTACATACCTAAGGAATCATTTTAAGAGTAGGTCAGGAATATTATCAAGATGGTGTTTTATGATGAAGAAATTGCTATTAGCTAGACTTTTGTTATATATTAGCTAGCCTTCACAGTGTTACTAAAATAGGGTTCCCACATGTGCTTAGAAAGTGCTTATTTTGACCTTCCATTTCTAAGAGCCCTTAGAAGTACTTATTTTTCATCAATAATCCTCAGAAAGTACTTATTTTGCTTTGAAAACAAAATACAGTTTTCAAATGACGATATTTTTTTCACAATTTTTCTAACCTCGTTAGCAGCAGATAACAGCCGATTGGTGATTGTAACGTCACCGTGGGAGTCCCTCTGACCACAGCTTTCATGGTGGTCCATGAGCTTATGACCGAATGGGGGTATCCCTTTCTCTTTATGCGATAGTGGCTTCGGAAGAATGTGTGGGGTCTTCTCTCAAGGAAAAGGAGAATCGTGGAAAACCGAAACGTGAGCGGACGCAGGACGACTCTGCTCCGTTTTGAAGCCGCGGGACTGAAACCCTAATTTGTACAATATCTATTAGCCTCGAAATAGTTTTAACTTATATGTATTCTTCTATAATTAATTAAATGTGTTGTAATTCTAAATGTCGTCTTAATTATCTTCAAGCCACTCGCCACGCAAACTATACCCACGACGTTACATGATATAACTGCTTACGAGTTCTGCATTGGCGTTGATTCTGGAACTGGCCTGCTTGAATGGCAACCCTTCATATGCGATATACAAATCATTGATCGACTCTTGATGAGCACGTAAATACACTTTAAGGACTTGAAAAATCGGTCTGTTTTCAACTTGCAATGCGTGTGGCTTTCGCAACGCACAAAATAGTTTCCCTGCTAGACGAAATAGAATATGATCATCAAATATGAATTAATTTTGTTTTATTGAGAAACCTCTGAGTGCAGTGTGTAAAAGGTTATTATAATTATTGGAAAGGGAATTTTTAAGCTGGTTGGTGATTCAAAAACTATATAACGATAATTTATTTTAATAAATACTGCTACCTGAGTGGCAATCCGATGTGTTGCAATTTTTTTTAAATCTAGCTTTTTTATACTTTTAATTCTTTGTAAAAACTCTCTCAGTAAAGTTGAACAAAGAAAAATTGTGAAGATTTTCAAGTGTGATTATGAAAAGTTGAAGCAATCGGTTTTCAGTTCCGGGAAAGAAAAAAAAAACCCTCATCGATTGAAAAAACTTTGGAGGAAAATATAGCAAAAGCGTAAACTAGTTTGCTAGACGAACGGGAAAAAGTCGTTTGACAACTGAAAATTTCGGATTCCCATCGTATTTGGCCGCTGACCGAAAATGAAAGTAATTTTTCTATGCTTTATAATTTTTTTCTTTTTGTATCCGGGTGACAGATGCCCAATGGCCAATTGTGCTTAAATTTCATTTTGCTTTTGTTATGCCATGCGCAGTCCATTTTTATCATCATCTTAGATATAAATGATTATTTTCAAATTAATTTTGTTTTATTAAATGCACTATATATCTATTCAATAAAATTAAATTTTATTTTTTAACCATATCATAAATTTAAAAATTTATCTTTGTTTTTGTATAGCTCTTATGATATGTTTCGGTTCACGGGAAAATGCTTTCTTCGAAACTCATTCGGTCTCCGATCCAGTCAAATTTTACTCTGTTGTATGCAACTTAAAATTCTTTTTCATCCATTTAGTAAAGGAATTGTTTGCCACTAATTTATTTTATTGAAATCTACGATGTGCCAATAAATGAATTTACTTCTTATTTTCATTATGAATTTATGAACGTGTATTATAAAATAATTAATGTGATAATTTCCATTTCATAAGTGGGCTGCAGCTGCAGACATAACAAGGTAAGCAATATAATTTCCAAAACAAAAAAAGTTTAAAATAAAAAAAAATTAGGAAATTTTTGAAAAGGGAAATGTTAGTGGTTCATGGAGGAGCCTGACCAAGTCAACACAAAATTGTGTTTCCTTCGTTCGTATGAGCAGCAGTATGCTAAAAAATTGCTCATTCACTCCCCCAAACACCATTTAAAAGTAAATACAAAACAATCTCCTGTATTGAAAAAAAGTTGCTGTCGCAAGATTCAAAAATGTGTTGTTTAGCTCGGTTTCCCGAGAAAGTACAAATCAGAAAATTAAAGTGTCAAAATTGAAAAAGCGGAATTTCTAACGCGAGTGAGAAAAATACATACAAATTTTCAGTCTTCAGTCGTAACTTTTTTTTAGAATACCTCTTCACGTAAAATTTTGCAGCTCGTCAAGTTTTTTTAGAACTTTCAATTTGATTCCAAATAATATTTTTTTGAAATTCGGGACTTTTTTGTTGAAACTCTCATATTTATATCTTATTACTATCAGTTTTTTAATTGGAAAGCGTCACAGAATACCTCACAATGTACTCTTTCTTACTGTACAATTATTTTTTAAATTGTTAATAAATAAATTTGATGCAATTAAAAGTTGGTCTTACAAATTTCATACTTTTTAGATCGCGGAGCGATCCGCGTTCATTCTTATTCACAGAAATTGAGGTTACATTTTCTGACTAACGGGTTTGCCAGATGCCCTTGAAACTCGCTGTGATGTCATGCTCGTTTTCCCACTCGATTCTCAGATGGTTCGTCGATTAAAAACAGATCAGAATATTACGAGATTAACATAGTTTATTCAAAATTGTTCAAGAAACAAGATGGAGATGGTTTTTTACTGATGCGGCTATTAGTTTAGAGTGCCTTAAGTGTTTTAAAAAAAAGCGAAATCACTTGCCACAGGAGTGTTGGTTTGCCAAGCAAACTAAATGGGATTGCGCAGAAATCTCCGGTGGTTGGCGAGCTAGGCCGGAAACCTCTAGTATGAAAATAATAAGAAAACAATATCAAACTCCCAATAGCAGCTAGGAGCCCGGCAACACTAAGCCCAGTCATGATCAAACTCAACTCTTTATTTCCCTTTTTATAAAAGCAAATGCATTGTGAAGTATGTAATCACATATTACTAATATGTGTACACGTAAATGCCCATGTATTGACTGCTGAATTTTGTAAAAATCAGATAGAAAAATCTTACTTTTGTGTGGCATTATTTGTGTATAATTTTTAGAAAATAGACTTGAATATTAAATTTTTAGGTACTACTGTTCGTATAAGATTAACTAATCTGTAAGAGCGTCCCCACTTGGTCGAAATTCAGGTATTACATTGTATAATACGTTTTTTTTTTCAATGCTTTATTTAAATCCTTATTTTGTCGTAGAAAGTGCTTAGAAAGTCCTTATTTTGTACTAGAAAGTGCTTAGAAAGTCCTTATTTTTAGTTAGGAAAAAAGAGTAGGAACCCTATAAAAGTTGGTAAGTCTGTCACAAGTGGTTTGCTAATTATTGCTTTTACTGGTGAATCAAGATCTAGGTTTAGATTGGATTGAAAGCCTGAATCATTCAGTGTTTCTATTCGGTTATTTTACTTGTCAAGAGTATGGAAGTGACTGTTGTCTTTAGTTTCATTTAAAAGAATTTAAATTGAACTAGAATGAAATATTTTTTATTTAATATGAGATTATAAATATCGGTCAAAGTCTGTTGTTTCGCTGTCTTTACTCATTTCTGTGCAGCAATGTCTCGCATCCACTTGATGGTGAGTAGCTGTAGATAGTTGCACTCTCTCAGGCTACTGCTGCATCCATTTTAGTGCTGTCTAGGCACTCAAATGTCTTAATAGCTGACGGTCCAGCGTCTGGTTAAGTAGCAATGTCATCCTCTTCTGGGTCATCAATGAGTTATTCTCTTACTTTGAATGAGTTCATCGTCACTGAGAATTTGGAATCCAGGGTTCGAAGAATCACACTACCCACTAGCCTACGTCCTCTGCACTTGCACTCGGAACGTCTAGGAATTTTTACTATGATGTTTCTTATGTCTTCAACTGACATTTTGTCCTCTTTGTTTTTATCATTCACCTATAAGAAACTTAAAATTCAGATTTTGCGGATTTCTTTTTTCTCAAACCAAGCCGAATAATTGCCAATACATTACCTGGAGGTTCGGATAATTGGAGTTCTACTATAATTATTTAAAATATACTCCACTGTCCAAAAAATGTTTAAAATATAATAACTGTCCAAAATGTTGGTACTAGGATTTTGTTTGGGACTAGTTATTCTGCAATAAATGCAACCTTCTTAAAATGGTATAGAAGTACTTATTACCCTTTACTTTTTGTCTTAAGGTAGAAATGAAGTTTACTATGCCCAGTTAAGATCTCTTAAAAATATCTTGTTATTTTTTATTACCAGACAACATTTTTTTAAATTACTCTAAGTACTTAAAAAAAAAGTGATGATCACACAGAACACATCTTTAGGTGTGTACAGGCTTCTAGGTACCCTAGTCATCCATTCTTTTCCTGTGGTATGTACTATTTCAAGTAAACATGAGGATCACAACCACGTGATGCTCAAGCAATCTTCCACTACCATCACCTTCCCATCCTTTCTGTTCGTAATTACTTGACTGTCATATGTTTGGCACAGATTGACCAAATATGGCCTTTGTACCATAAAACCCCTAACAACCAACTGTTCATGGTATGGTCCATTAAGGATTTCCGTTTTGTCCCTTGGTGTGTACAGACTTCAAGTTCCCTAGTGATCTTTTCTTTTTACATGGGTTTTACTGTCTTTAGTAAACACAGTCATGCTCCTGGGCCCAAGGGACCTTTTTCTGCTTTCATCTCCAGTGTCACTTTTCCCCTTCACAATACTTTTTTACTTGATGTTGTCTTGTGTTTGGTGCAGATTGACCAAATGAAAACACTTTTTTACTTGACGTAATCTTGTGTTTGGTGCAGCTTGACCAAATGTTGTCCTTGCACAATAAAATCCCTAAACCAACCATAAAAAGTGGCATCTCGGTTTATCTAAATACACATTAATTGTAAATGGTGGTTTTGCAAAATAAATAGCTCAGCATTAAACAAGTAATTTAGAACTTTGTTTCTGTAAATTGATCTCTTAACTCGTTCTCTGCCGATCTCGCGCAAGCGCGTGATGTGACGTTAACGATAAATAGTCGATCACGCGGCAGCGCGTGGTGTGATGTCTCAATAGCCAGCCACGCGTTCGAGCGGGAAGAGCGGCGCCTCAACATTTATTAATGGTGTTAGAAGCTAGTTGTAAAGGTATGTGGTGGTTTCTAATAAGCCTCTAACGGATGATGAACTTGCAAATTTGTTGACTGAGCTTTCGTCAATCTATTCTAGTATTGGCGCACTTTTTAATCATATTTTTATTAAAAGCATCGCCAGGGAAAAGTTCCGGATCGATCCTAATTGAACGCATGCCAGTCGGTTACCCAGATTTCATGGAATGTCTGCAATTATATTGACCAAAATGTGTCATCCATTCTCGATCCAAAATATAGTGATCTCTTGAGCTGAAAGTATCGATATAGTATCGCCAATCTCTAAAACCATTCTAGCTTCGTCCCCCATCCTTAATGTTTCCCCAGCACCAAACATTTTTTATCGTTGTGTTAAACAATAATAATAATGGAATTATTAATGTAATGTAATTTGTTTAACGAGAAACTTTAATTTTTTCTACTAAGTGTTTTTTTCCTTTGCGCTGTCCAGGTGTTGCCTCGTCATCTGACCGTGCCTCAAAATTACGTGGTGTTGTCCTCGGAATTTTTCCTTACGGGATTGATCCCTGACCGTCGTCAATAATCCATTGGGTTGCTCTAGTACGACGTTAATTAAAATTACCTTACCTTTGCGCTGGCAACCCACGAGTTACTATCGGCGCAGGTTCAATTCCTGCTACTTACTCTAGGTGTATTTCTGTATCAGTTAAGTTTTCCTAGTGCGCTTGTTTGTGTCCATTGTTTTGTGTTTGGCGCAGCTTTGCCAAATATGGCCCAAATACCAAAACCAACCTGATGGGGGATTCTCCTTGGATGTATTTCTCACTTCGGTATCAGCAAAACTTTTGTTGTGTGTGTATCCATATACTTGACGCTGTTTGGCGAAGCTAAATAGGGTCCTTGTGGCATACAACCCTACGAACCAGCCTCAACAGCAGTCGTGTCTAGATACATACAGCCCATTCCAAAATACCAGTTTCCAATTAAGTTTTTGAATCTTGTGTTCGCGGTGATCCTCCAACAAGTCCGTCTGATTGACGTTGTTTGGCGCAATTTGACTCTTGCGCCATAAACTAACGAACCGACCTTGGTCACGGTCCCGTCTCGCTACATATGTAGGTAGTTAATTAACGTCATAGTAATCCCGAAGGAACAGAACCGAGGACAACACCTCGCCATGACATGGTCCAGACCCAATCTGGTACCCCTATCACAAAACTTCCAAACCTGTTCAAAGTTACTCTGCCAACTAGGCTACCGTGGCCAGTCTAGTTACATACAGCTTAGGTAAAAAACTAGACAGTTTCGAATGAGAGTATTTAAGCTAATTCCTTCCCAGGTGATCTTTCAACAGACAACAGTTTCCATCTCCGTTTCGTTCTACCCGTCCGCGATCAAAGTCGTTCCGATTGCGAAATGAACCCCTTCCCAGCGCGACGTCTGGATGACCCCGGGGGTGTAGCCAGCAAAATGTGGTCCGCTATTTTTCAGGTCTTCAACGCGCTGAACCGAACGGCCGCTGACCTCTCCTTCGGGTACAAATATACCTGACCTAGAACGGCCGTCTCGATTTCCCAGAAGCCGCTAGCCCTTTTTCCTCTCTAGGATATGTTTGCGCTATTCTGTGTGGAGAGACGACGTGATAAATACGTTTTTGAATGGCAGGGGGCAGAGGTCATAACGTCAGTTTCTACCGAAATGTGGTTTGCACTTCAAATCTGTAAGCCATAGTTTCCCAAACTTTAGATCGAAGTTCTCTTTTTTCGATGAAAACTTCCTTCGGTTTGATCTCAAGTGTAGCTGTTAACAAATGTTTTTGGAGAGGTTTTGCCGGTTGGGAGAGTGATGGACTAGCAGCCGGAAGGATGCGAGTTCGAATACGACCCATAACCCGTGTACAAAGGGGGCTGGTGCACGTTAAATCTGTCCTGGCGTAAAATGTCCTCACGTTGGCGTGGTATGGAAGTTTGGAGAGTGGGGTGCCAGCTCAGGTGTGACCTCGTCATCTGACCATAATTTAAAATTACACGGTGTTGTCCTCGGGTTTGATGCTCCAGTGCGACATTAATGTTGAGAGTGGGTGGGGCGAAGGTTCTGGGTCGTAGGCCCTCTACCTTCTTCAGGAACGTAGCTATGAGTGACGAAAAAATGAGTTCACAGAAGTTTATATACAACTAGGTGGCCTGCTCCATGCTCACCAACCCCCGGAGGATTACTTCACAATCCTCATTGTTTCGCTGCGCGAACCTATGCTCGCTTCGCTTGCGTCAATGAAGACATGTGTCCTAGCAGAAGGGATTGTTTACAAACTATGGTATTCCAAAAAAAAAAAAAAATGTTTTTCAAATCTAAAATTGCTGTTTTTCAGAAAATATATATGCAGTACCTCTAAAATCAAAATTCAAATGAAAGCTTTGAGCACATTTTGACTTGAAATGTGAGCCCTGCTTTGGAAATTGTATACCCAGAATATTGTTTGTGTACATTTCCCCAACACTCGAACCACCCACACTTTTTCATTGAGTTTGTTGCCGAAAGTTGTAGTGCAAGCGTCTTGTTGAACTATAATTGTTGGTCCTGAAAAGATCCTCCGCCTTCTTTAATTTCTATTATAAAATGCAACAGCTCAACTAAAATCCATTTTTTTTTCAATAAAATTTCATCCGATAACACTTATAAAATCAATTGATGCGCGAGGCCTTGTGGTAAACAAACAAACAATCATACAATGTTGCCAAAACGCGTTAACAAATAACGTCTTTTTTGCGTGCCACGTAAGAGAATTATAAGAATGGTGGATTGTGTTCCACCAGTAGAATTGCAGGATGGGTCAGGTAGGAGTGGTCACAGAGTCGAATTTTGGCTTAACGGCCGATGCTAAGTGACTTGCATTATAAATGAGAAAAATTAAAATAAAATTAAATTACATATTAAGAGTAAAGAATGGCCCTAGGCCTTTTACTGAATTCCGTTAGACGAGGGTCGTATCTTGGGATTTGCTGGATTACGGGATTATCTATAATGACAAATTGGGTGTAGAATTTATTTGCGAGTTTACTGAAAATTTGCCCGAGTTCAGTAATTATGAGATCTTTGCGAATTTTATTGTTTCTGTAATACCAGGGATAACCACTGATAATACGGAGAGTATAGTTTTGAAAAGTTTTCTAATTTATGGAGGTTACTTTACGCTGCAGTGCGACATTGATAAAAATACATACCTATCGCAGTCCTGAATTGCACACGTTAGGTAAAAAACTGCATTCATACTGGGTCACCGCTCTAACTAAGGTTACCGCTAATGATCAGACTAATAAGCAACAAAATATTTAATTGAATGATAGTTACACAAAAAGATACATTGTATCTCTAGATCAGTGACGAAACTGGTTTGCGACGAGGGGGAAAAAACTCGTAACAGTGGTCTAAGCATTTTTTTCATTTGACTAAATACGTAGATTATGATAGTAATGTGCAGTTATGCAAATTTAATTAGTTCGGAATTTCTATAAGTTTATTTCGTTCCCATACACGTGTCTGAGTGTTCCAGAAGTGGAGAGTGAATGACCACATCAATCAATTCATGCAGAATATTTGCAAACCCCAAATCAAAATTTGTTTGAGTGCCCAGAATTTTTTTGAGTGGTCTCGGTGTTCTCCATTTGGAAGATACTGAAAAATCCTGCCATAACTAGTCTTAAACTAGTTTCTTACTCTTTCATATATTGTTTGTAACACGCTAAAAGCACCTGAATTTTCCATACTATAATTTAAAACTGCTAAAACGTTTATAGATCTATTGAATAGTTTAAATACTATAACTAAGGTGTTGAAAAGTTAATATAATTTCTTAGCATTATGGCGCCCCTTTAAATTTCGTATATTGCGAGTTGTTAAGCATTTCAAGGGCGTCATGTCTGGCTTCCTTGAAATAGTTTAATGTTGGAATATAACTATATAGACTGGTATATTGTGGCTGCTGAGGTCTAAGGCCGGGTACACATATCCGGTTTTTCAACGTGCGGCACCGAAGCCCAACTATGAACACATAACCGTGAAATGACGCAAGTACTCATATCGCGCCATTTGCGATGTATATTCTATCGAAGAAAACGTGTTTATTTCGCTTACTTCATGTACAAAAAAAGTATATTTTGAAACAAAATAAACGTTATTGGATACAACCATTTGTTAATTATTATTTACTAGGGGGCCCGCCCCCTGCTCGCTAACGCTCGCCAACCCCCAGAGGATTGCTTCGCAATTCTCATTGGTTCGCTGCGCGAACCTATGCTCGCTTCGCTCGCATCAATGAAGACACGTGTCCTAGCAGAAGGGATTGATTACAAAATAAGATATTCCAAAAAAATATTTTTCAAATCTAAATTTGTTGTATTACATAAAAGATATATACAGTACCTCTAGAAACAGAATTTAAATGAAAACTTTGAGCAAATTTTTATTCGCAATGTGAACGCTGCTTTGGAAATTGAATACCCAGCATGTTGTTCGTGTGTACATTTCCCCAGTACTCGAGCCACTCATACACTTTTTGACTGAGTTTGTTGTCGAAAGTTGTATTGCACGCGTCTTGTTGTACTATAATTGTTAGCCTTGAAAAGGACCGTTTTTTAAATAGCCCTGAAAAGATCCTCCGCTTTCTTAGATTTCTATTACAAACCGCAATACAGCTCGTCTAAAATTCATTTTTTTCAATAAAATTTCATCCGATAACGGTATAGATTCAAATGAGGCGCGAGGCTCCTAGTAAATAAACAATCGCACAATGTTGCCAAAACGCGTTAACAAATACAGTCTTTTTTGCTTGCCACGTAAGAGAAATATATATATAGATATTCCATTTGTTTATGACAACAAGGTACTTCAGAACGGAGACGCGTGTGCGGCGAACTGCCGTTCAAATTGCACGCCAAGTTGGACGTGCGGCGCCGCAGCGGCACCGGAGACATGTGTGCACTACTCCATTGGATCTAATGTATCTCAGACCGCACTTGCGTTGCGGCAGCGGCGCTGCACGTTGATAAACAGGATGTGTGCATCGGGTCTAAATGTACTTTCATTTCATTTCATGTTCTCGTCCTGTGGTAGCCTACGGATTGTCAGTTGGTAGAGTCACGGAATTTATCGATACAACCAAGACCGCCGTGTTGATTGAGCTGGTGCGTGTTAAACCTGTCGTGGCCTCAAATGTCCTCACGTTGTCTTGGTGTAGAAGTTTGGAGAGTGGCTCAGGCGTTGGCCTCGTCTGATTCAAAATTACGAAGTGTTGTTCTCGGATATATTTCCCTTCAGGATTGATCCTGGACCGTCGCGCCGACCAACCGGTATAGTGGTCAAGGTGTTAGCCTCTAGATCGGAAGGTTCCTGGTTCGAATCCGGGCCCGGGCATGGATGTTTGTAAACGTATGGTGTAGAGGCGGCTGGTGCACCTTAAATCTGTCGTGTCCGAAAGTCCTCACGTTGGGTTGGCGTGGAAGTTTGGAGAGTGGGGTGCCAGCTCAGGTGTTGCTTCGTCATCTGACCGTGGTTCAAAATTATGAGGTGTTGTCCTCGGATCTTTCCCTTAAGGGACTGATCCCGGACCTTCGTCAATAGCCCGTTGTGTTGCTCTAGTACGACGTTAACTAAAATTACCAATTACCTGGACCGTCGCCGATAGCTCGTTGTGTTGTTTCAGTGTGACGTTAATTGAAATACCTCTCCGACAACATCCTAAGATATGATGGGTAATCATCCCTCCCCACACACCTAATTTGGTTTAAAAAAAAACAACAATTATTTTTAGCATAATCAAAGAAAGGGCCAGGGAATCAATACTTTTTTCTTTGCTAACCATGCCCATGGTCAATAGGAATCATCTTTATCAAATATGGCACCTACGCCATAAGAATTCAACGCCGTACAATTATTGTAAAACAGATTACGGAAATTCAACTAAGTTTCAAAAGTGTCAATTTTACTCTTGAATTTTTTTGAATTCTAAAGGCAAACTGAAATTTCCTAGTTGTTACAGAAAGTCGCAAGACATCACATACAACTATTTTCCAACTTTTCAAAGTAAACCGGATGCTTTGTTTATTAGATGTGAAGACTGCGTTTACGTTATTTCTCTTCAGAGGGGATGATGTGTGGTTTAACATTGCTTCCACTGATCCTTTGGGGCGAGGGTTATCGTTTACTGACCTCTGGTCGCGTGGCAATGTGAACCGATGACAAGGAACCACCCATGCTGCTTGTAGACGTTATCTATAATGCACCGATTTCTGAGTAGTACTTGATTGAAGCTGACTCCCTAATCAATGGTTTTGCGTAGACTTTTGAAACGATTTAGATGATAATGTCGAATATTCAAACATGTCAGCAGCATGACATCTTCTGGTGATGGAAACAGTACAGACAATAGACCGGAGTTTTCCAAAATGGATCGTGGATCTATAAGGGCCAATTCCTATAGCGCGTCTGACGCAAAGCACTGCTACAATGGGATGTTACGTGTACATTGGGGTCAATTACATCATTCCTTTTCGAATTTTACAGGTAATACATCACATTAAAGGAAACAAACTGTTCTTTAAAATGAGCTATAAAACATGAATATCCGTTAAGTAATGAAAGTGCTGTGATGTGTTTAAGGCTCGGTGTACACATCCGGTTTTTCAACGTACGTCACCGTTGCGGCATCGAAGCCCAACTATACACACATAACCGTGAAATGACGCAAATTCTCATTTCGCGCCATTTACTACAAATATTCTGTCGAAGAAAACGTGTTTATTTCGCTTACTTGGTAAAAAGGATATTTTGTAACACAAAATAGACGTTACTGGATACAACCATTTATTAACCATCTATACTATTAAAAAAAGAAGTTTTTGTTTGTCTGGCTGTTTGTTTCGCGGCTGCAAAATCCTGACGACCTATGGCACTTACAGCAATGAGATTTGGCACATTGTTAGTCCAAATTATTTGCAATTTTTGGGTCGCGGCGAAATTTTAAAATTCAATCTAGAAGATCTTTTTAATGAATTTAATAGTTTTATTCTCCACTAGCAAAATACCCGACCTTACTCGGTTTGAATTCGTTTACTCTAGATTGAAGAGATAATCAAAATATATAATGACTTACGTTTTTTGTAGAGTAAAAATTTATTTTAACACCTTTCGCCATCTTTATATTTTCTACAACTTACTTTGGACACAAATCCTACACATGCATATCCATTCATGTAATACATTTCACATACATCGCACAATTGCTGTATGACAAAGCTCAAAAAGACGAAAGGTGATACTAAGGTTACTACTATAAAAGACGATTTATAGGAAGATTTGGAATTCCCTTTCTTAAGTTGTTTTCATGTGCAACTCAATTAATTAAAATTACGATTTACGGCGAGTGCTCTCGCACTCATAGTCAACAAAACAATATTTTTTTACCTGTGGCACTCTTGCCTCCGGTATGCGACATTGTGAAATTTTGCAATCTTCTCCTGTCATTACTACAACGAATTTTTTAATGTTGGAAAAAGTTCTAGTTTGGATTTTTAAACATTATTATTATTTCAATAACGACATTATTCTTTAAATAACGGCATTATTTTTTAAATAACGGCATAACTACACTTAAAATTTACTGAAAATTTATGCTGACTTACCTAACATTTTCAAGTCTAATACTTTGTGGTGCTGTTGGGTGTGATGAGAAGGAAAACACATTTATTAAAATAATAAATATTTAAAACAGGAAACAGCAAAGTAAAACAAAATAAAAGATGTCGTAAAAAATTGTTCCAAAGATATTAATTTGTGATTCAATTTTATCTCTTGATCTCGCACAGTTGCCACAACTTACAACTAAAAGTGTACAAAATTTAGAAATGTGAAATTAATTCAGAGCGAAAGAACCAGAAAAAATATCACTGCTCGCGCGATCGTGTTCATTCTCGTTTCATTGAAAAATATCGTCTGTCCCAAATTTTCGGAAATCGTTTTCATTGCACAAAGAATAAAAATAAGACTCGAAATAAATGACGTATCAGAAATGAAATTCCATAAAAAAAATAATTTTTTGAAGAATAATTACTTTTTCAGCAGTACTGGTAAAGCAATCGAATTAATCGTAATATTCAATAGACATTCCAATTTTTCCAAAACTACCAAATTATGGTTGATTTCAGTATACTTACTCAGGTGTTTTAGCATGAAACTCGTCTAAATATAACAATAAAGAAATGTTTAATATTGCATTCACTAAATTATTAGATAATGTATAAAATAAAATACAATGCAATCAAATATCTGGAATACAATTCATGTGATGCTTGCACAAACACACAAACATAAAATCGAGCATAGAACAGAAAGACGGACAGACAGACTTTCGCAACCAATCCCACTCACTAAATCAAGATAAGTACTCTCTGTATGCAAATTTCCATGAAAATATCTTAAACCGCGTGGACGTGTATAGGGCACAACATACAGACAGACACCAAACGAGAAAAAGGCGGATTCGGCATCAGAAGGGTCCAAAACGGATAGAAAACTTGAAATGCGTCGAAAATATTGAATGTACAAACAAACACTCCATTCTTATTTATATAGATTGCTTTTTCAAACGCGGAGTACTTTTTCTACCCGTGTGACCTTGCAGTCAGGGTTTGGAAACATGCCAATTTTTTTTCATCCGCAGAACGCGGAGAAAATTATTACTTTTTCATTTCCGCTTTGATTTTGCGCGGACGAATAAATTTCCAGCCAGACGATAAATCTTTCAATTGAAGTCAGTTCTTTTTTCTGTCTGCTAGACCGTTAAAGAATTTCAACGGATTTGAAATCTGCGAAAAATGTCAGTGTTGATTGTTAATTAAAAATTTGATTTTCTTTTTAAATAATTTTTAAATTGAATATATCTTTAACGGATTTGAAATCTGCGGAAAATTTTACACCAGATTAATACCTTACGTTGCCCGTGGTATTAAAATCTTCGCGCGAATCTCCCAGTGACACACGAGGCGATTTGTGAAACGCGACCCGGATTGCGCTTCTTTTCGTCTCGTGCCCTGGGGGGCGTGTTCCAAGCGGTTCGATGAATCTTTGATTTCAATTTATGTATTTTCATGTCTTGTCTCATTTGTTACTGCGACCAACCAGTCTGGTGGTTAAGGCCTTAGCCTCTAGATCGGATCTGGGTCTAGAGGCCGCTGGTGCACCTTAAATCTGTCTTGGACGAAAGTCCCCACGTTGGGTTGTTGTGAAAGTTTGGAGAGTGGGGTGCCACCTCAGGTGTTACCTCGTCATCTGACCCTGGTTCAAAAGTACGTGGTATTGTCCTCGGATCTTTCCCTTAGGCTTAGGGTATTGATCACGGGCCGTCGTCAATAGCCCGTTGTGTTGCTCTGGTATGACGTTAGTTAAAAATTACATTTGTTACTGTTTATTTGCTACTAACATTTTTTTTTCACACTTCAGTACTTTTTGCTTACTAAATATTAATGAGAAGTTTTTCATGAAATTGATGTACTTGTAAGTTCCTTTTATTTTCTATCTGGAACATGCAAGTTATTTAATAAAAATAACAAAAGAGAAATTCTATATATTTTAACAAAGGTATAATGCAAAAAAAATTAATTGTCCGATTTTTGAAAAATTGTATACAAAAATTTATAGTATGGTGTCGGTAGGACCTTCAACATTATTCAATTACGTCCGAAAATTTCATGTCGGGCCGGTTATGGGTTAAAATAAAAGTAATCGAAGCCCCTCAAGAACAAGATGCAAAAACATTTCTGATGCTCAGCATTTTTTTTTAAATTACGGCGGGCACTCGATTTCTAATCATAGGCTACTGCAAGGCCGGGAAGCGATGGTCATTTGTGAAGGGGCACCCAATGGGCGATCATCACTACCCCTAACTAAAGACAGCACAATTACATCCATGCCCTGACCCCGGATTCGAACCAGGAACCTTCCGATCCAGAGGCCAACACCTTAACCACTAGACCGGTTGGTCGGCGCTCAGCATTTGTGGTGCTGTTCTATTTACTTTAACATGTAATTAACTTTGCTATTCCTATGTCGTGTTTTAATCTTTTAAAATTTTATTACTAATACAGGAATTACGAATATGTCAATTTTACACGTTTAGCAAAACTACCTAGAAAACTACACTGAGTTGCATGTCTCCTGTCGAACAAGTTCTACATTGAACACACAACAAACCAATTAAAATTGTACAAATCTTATTTTAATAAAAAGAAATATGATTTAAATAAAATAAATCCATTTTTTAAATCATGATTTTTTTTCATATCCTGGATGAGGTCAGCAAAATCAGCAAAACGGAAGTTTAAATAGAATTCTGAGTAACTATATATCAATCAGTAACGATCGGTTTGAATTTTTCGGCAACTGGTTCGGAACCCAGTTAAGAAGTTATTCTTGACCAATGTCCAAACGTGTTGCATTCAATGCGCCATTTGAATGCTGTATTCCAAGGTGGAATGTATCTTCAAATTCAGAATCCTTCTGTTCTTTACCGCTGATGGGTTGTTATTGTATGACCGTTCCTATTATGCCTGTCCTTCCTGTTGAATTGACCCCTTCAGGCTTAAAACCACTGCTCCGAAGACACGTCGCGACAGGGGAGAGTCTTTTTATTCTTTTGTTAGAATGGTTTGAATGGAATCCCCTACAAAAATTCCCACGTATAAATGTTTATTTTCGACACTGATTGATCGTAATACATCATCTGGTAGCGATTGCTTGACATTTATCCAACTAATAAATTATCGCGCTGGCGATAAATAGCAGAAAGAGTTCCAGGTTCAAAATGTGGTAACCCCGGTGATTGCTACGAATTCCCATTTGGGGAGCCTATTGGATAGTGATGGCATCATGGCGTTGCCCGTGGTGTTGTTTTGCTTAGCAAACCAAATTATGAATATATGAACTATGGTTTGCTTCGCAAATTGGATAAACTATAGCCTGTTGGATAACAGCCATAACGGCGTTGCCCGTGGTGCCGGTTAGCTTCGCAAACCAAATGGGAATGCGTAGCCTATTCGATACATCCACCACGGGCAATGCTCATTGTCGAATGTGGCCAAATTCGAATTGCGATGAGATACATTCGTGAAGTCAGAATATCTTGCAAAAATGTTAAAGATATGTTCAATTTAAAAATTGTTTATTTAAAAAAAAATCATATTTTTTAAGTATCGAATGTGAAATTTTTCGCAGATTTCAAATTCGTTGATATTTTTACTTTGTCTTTAACTGTCTAGGAAATAAAAAAAAAACGAAATAACTCCTAATTTTTATTTGTTTTTTTTTAGTCTACTGACAAATTGTTCCTCCGCGCAAAATGAAAACGGAAACGAAAAAATATATTTACAATCTGCGATGTTTTATAGTGTTGCCATTTCAAAGAAAACAATAATAATTGAATCCATTAATATGCATTTTAAAATATTCTAGATTGAATTTTAAAATTCGCCGCGATCCAAAAGTTGCAAAAAATTTGGACTACCTGTGTGCCAAATTCCATCATTGAAAGTGCCGTAGATTGGTCAGGATTGGGATAACGAAAAAGAAACACTTCCTTTAATAGTAGAGACTAGCCACCGCGTGGCTAGCCCGGCGTTGCCCGTGAACGTGGTGTTTGGTTTTTGTCTGGGTGTAAATTTTCCGCAAGTTTCAAATCTGTTGAAAATTTCAATGTCTTTAACGATTCCGATTTTTCGAAAAAAGAACTTAACAATCCCAGTCAAAATGTTAATATTTCTTTGCCTCTCCTTCGCTAAAATGAAAATCTGTTTACATTTTCTGCCCTTTGCATTAAAACAAAAATAAAATCTGTCTCCTTTACTGGAATCCGTTTCGCAGGAAATCAAAATGAATGAATCTCAAAACAAACGAAGGTCATTCGAATGTGTTCTCTCCCCGGAGATGAAAGAGAACTTGGCATAGTTCCAAAGGCTGACGTCAATGTGACACGTGAGGGCGAAAAGTCCAAATTTTGATGTTTCTTTATCCTTGGAATTACGGCGAAAGAATGAGAATGGTGAAAAAAACTATTAAATTCATTTAAAAATGTTCTAGATTGAATTTTAAAATTCGCCTCGACCCTAAAATTGCAAAAAATTACTGTAAGTGACATAGATTCATCAGGACTTTGCGTACAAGAAACCAACAAACAGACAAACAAACACTTCCTTTTATAATAGTAGAGATAAATCAAATAATTATAGCTCCTGGCTAATGTTAATTTTTACTATTGCGAAATCCTGTGCACAGACCTGACTCGTGTTTAATTTCACATTTTGGTTTTCCTCATTTTTGAAATTTTGCATTCTTATGCCTGGATACCAGTCAACATGCCCTTGTGCAGAATTATATTCAGTGTTCTGCAACACAACTTCAAGGAATTGCAATTGTTCTGCAGGCATTTTGTCCGAATTTTGAATACAACATTATAATTAAAACAGACGTAAAACACAATTTTCGGCTAAATATGTATTACATATCACTATTATTATGAAAGGAAGTGTTTGTCTGTTTTCTGTGATCAAAGTCTTGACGAATGTATGGCGCCGAATTTTAAAATTCAATCTAGAACATTTTTAAATGAATTAAATTGAAATTAATTATTATTGTTTTCCTTAGAATGGGAACACCATAAAGAGATGGCAGATTCTAAATGTATTTTTTATGTGTTTCCGTTTGAACGCTTTCAGGCGAAGTGCAAATAAAATAAAAAGTTTTAACGGGAGTTATGTAGTTCCTTTTTCTTTAGATCGTTAAAAACAAAGTAAAAATTTAAACGGATTTGAAATCTGCCGAAAATTTTACATTAGATCGATACGCAAATCTTCTCTGTATGACTTCTAGCCAATTTTATCATCTTGACCAGTAAATTTTTCTAAGTTATCGGGGTTGTCAAAGACTCATTGAAAAGTATAATTTCGCGATAGTGTACAAATTTTTCATCGCGAAGATGAAACGTCAGTTCCTTCTATCTGTCCTTGGGAAGAAACTCGCTGTGACGTCATGTCTCGTAAAGACGCTTGCGAAAGGAGTGTTGGTTTGCGAAGCAAACTAAATGGGATTGCGTAGCTATCTCCGGGTGTTGGCGAGCGTAAACGACCAGAGGCCGAGCCCACTAGTATTCTTTGAAAATGAGCCATGCAATCTTTAAAAAGGATTCTATTCTGAAGAAAGGACCTATATAATCTTCCACACAGAGGATTATTCTAGGGAAAAAACCGACAGAATCTTTCCAAAGGAATTTTAGGAAAGGAGCAATAGAATCTTCAAAGGATTCCATTCTAAGGAAGGTACCAATAGAATGTTTTCTAAGGGTAAATGGATTCTGTCATGTAGTAGAAGTGATAATTATAAGTCATTAGGCGTTTAGTTAGGTGTGTTGTGGTGCAAAAGGTATGCTATACCACTAGGAAATCGTGGCTCATTGCCTATTGGTTTTTTTTTAACATTTAAAATCTCATAGCTCTCGAACTCTGGGAATTCTTCTATATGTCTCAGATCACTTCATGTTTAAGCTATTTACTAGAGGTTTTCTTGTTCCCTTTTCATACAGCGACAATCGCCTAGCTTAGCTTGGTTTGCTTGATAAGTTAGTTTTTTTTGCTACATATTAGGCTTAATGGAGTTATCAAACATTGACATGCTTTAGCGCCCGATCAAATTGCTATAATACTTAATTTCCCCCTTTTTTTGCAAATACGTTGGATTATTTCTTTTGCAAATAAATACAGTGAAGCATCGATTATCGGAATTAATTAGAAGACATGTCTTCATTCAACAAAATTTCCATATATGGTTTCCTGATATGGAAACAAGAAATTGTAATTTTCCGGTAATAATTGGGCTTTATGTACTGCATAAAGCAGATACTTTGACTTAGTTTTGGGTCACCACCTAAACCAGTTAGAATTCAGGAATTAGGATCAGTTAAAACAATAATGATGATCACTTCCAGAAAGTTTAGAACTTACTTTTTGACGCAACTGAAGGTAAATAGATTTTAAATATGAAAGTAATAAAAATTGAGAGTTCGCATTATAGACCAGTCTTAGTCAGTGTAACATAAAATGAATGTTGAGTGACAAACCAAATCAACAATTTTAAGCCTTAAATTTGCATATTTTTGAGCTTGGGCATATTTTAAAAGTCGGATATCTGTAACTAGTTATGAAAAATTCCAAATTTGTGCTTATTCGTCGCTTTAAGTGACGGATTTTCATTTTTAAAAGCTATATTTTAATTAGTTTATTCTCTTATCGTCATATCCAGTGATGTAACTGAATTTCTCCAATCTAATGTAATCCTGCACCAAGCGCTTATAGCTAATTAACCTGCAGGATATCGGTTGTGTTCGGGACACCCCTGGAGGTGGGACACCACAGGGGACAGGAGACTAGTGAATGATTCGAGGGGTCATTACCATATATGTGCAGTGCATCCGATTTCACGGGGATGAATGCCAAAATAATAGGTCCAAGTACTCGCCGAAATGGGTGGTGCAGCAACAGGTACTCCAAATCCCGTTTTGGGGGCTTGGAATCTTCGCAGTGGTTAGGAATCAATTTTTTCAGTTCCGAGAAAAGTTCTCTCCTCAAAAAAATAGTTAACAAGCTGCTTATGGTGCTTTAAGGTTCCAGAAAAAGAGAGAAAAAAGTAGTTTGATTTTTTTAAATTTTAAAAGATCGTGTTGCCTTTCTTCAAAATGGGTATGCTACTCATTTTGAATTCAATGACCAGAACGTGCTCCCAAGTAACCTGTAGTGTCCTATGGCTCGGGGCACATCTCCCTCAGGTATATATGGGTCTCACGGACCCGAAGTACTTGAGAAATCTTTTCCAATGGGGTTTACTGTCTTTACTAAACCCAGGGGTCGTGCTCTCGCGGAATACCCCCAAGCGATCTTTTTCTACTTACATCACACTCTTGTTTCCAATCCCTTCTTTTTCTTTTCACATTTTAAGCTTGACGTTGTCTTGTGTTTGGCGCAGCTTGACCAAATAGTGTCCTTGTGCCATAAAACCCCAAACCGACTGTTATCTAAGGGTGACCGATTGATATATGTTACCAAATTTATTACATTGGGCCTAACGCTTACACCTACCTAGATAACAAAAGCTTTGGCTGAAATGTAAAAGATGAAATAAGGGGATCGTGTAGTGGCTGACTTAATATGTTTTATTCTCATTTCCTGAAGATTCTCTTGGTTACATCATGATACATGAAATGCATTTAATTATTAAAGTTTAATTACAGACAGTTATTTCCAATCGTGATAAGAGTGCACGGAGATAATGAGTGCTGATTAATGCAACCTGATTAACACACATATTACCAGTTTAACAATACTGGGGGTAATGTAGAGAAAGAAATGGAGTTTACTGAAAACACTCGCCGACAACCGCCATGTACCCAACAATAGCATTTGAAAAACGCGCTAGCCTACACACGTGGGGAGAAAAGTAAATCTGAGTTTTTGGCGGTCTTATCGCTTCTGTCGAGGAAGGAACAAGTTAAGTTGTAAACTGCTGCTGTCGGCCTGGCTTCGTGAGAAATTGCTTTGTACCATGTGTGACACCAACCTAACTGCCCCGCTTTTCCAGTACCATAGTTATCCGAATCCAGTTCCATCCTTATTCTCCTTTAGAGTTTTCTTCTCCGGGGGTTGCGGACGCCCTGTTGGAAGAGTAACGTATCAGCAATCTCCGGGTTGCGAGTTCGAAACTAGGTCCAACCAAGGACCGTAGTGTACACGGGACTGGTAAACGTTAAGTCTACAATGACCTCAATTGTCCTCACTTTGGTGTGGCATGGAAGTTTAGAGGGTAGGATTTCAGCTCAGGTGTTGGCCAGACCGTCGCCAATTGTTGCTACTTTATGACCATTCTTCCAATGACGAGAAACCTCATCCGTCGCGACATTATCAGTTCAATTCGAATGGCGAGGTAGCTTGACAAGATAAATTACCAGAAGGGTAGACTAGGACCAAGTGAAAATGTTTTCACACACTCTGTCAGAGAAAAATGCCATCCGTCAAAAGCCCCTATAATTTTCACAACCTTTGTACACTGTATGTCCTCAACCTCCTCTTTAGCCCGGGGCAGTAAAGTCGCCAATCCTTTGGCGACCGTTTTGGCGCGGTCGCTGCAAACTTCGGGATGGTCCTTTTCTTTTGGTCGCGGAATACCTCAACCGAACTTGTCAGTCGGCGTGGCGGCAGTTTGCGGTCATGTTCAGAGCGAGCGGGATGGTTAACGGATCTGGGCATGGTGTCGGACCACAGCAAAACTTCGACAACTTTCAGGGCGGCATGGCTCCTAATGGATTGTACTGTGATGGAAATTTCTTGCTGCAACAGGTGAGTCGTGGAATGTCACTCGATTTCACCGTTTTTTGAGTTGATTGAAACAGATTTTGTGTTGGGGAGTTTGTTTATGTTTTGGACTTAAGTCTTGCTCGGAGTGTTTTCGCGATTCAGTGTCTACTTCTCAGCCTTTGCAAATGGTAACATATCTACAACTAAGAGCCCAGTTTTTAAGGAATTTACGACTTTTCAGTTTTCAGGCATGTGTTTTAGGGTAATGTGGCATATTTTATGTCCGGAATCATAATTTGGAATTGGTCGTTTCTAGTAGCATGCTTGTAAGTAAAGTGTAATACATCGGTAATCGGGTATGAAATGAGTCGTGCATTACATCAAAAGGGAAGTTTTGACCATTAGTACGGAGTGTTTTCATGATTCAGTTTTAAGTTCCTTGTTATTTCAGACTTTTAAAACGGTAACAAATCTGATAATTAAGGGACCAGATTTGATGGAATTTCCGTTTTCTCCTTTGCAGCACTTTTCAGTTTCAAATAACGTATTTTAGGGTTATGTCGATTAACAAGCGATTTTTGTTAAAAAATCAATTTTTAAATTTTATTTATTCTTCTGTATTAAGTGTTACTACTGTACAAGATGCATGTTATTTTATTAGTTTTGTACTCTCTTCATGAAAAAAGGACATTTAGTGACAGTGAAAAAGTTTTTTGCAGTGTCACAAAAACATTCCAATTTTGCACTTAAATCTTCTACTAAATTGGTAATTTTTATTCATATTTAATTGGGAAATTTTATGCTTTGGTTCCAACGAATTATTTACACTGCTAGCATAACAATTCAGTATTCATGAACTGGGATGAAAAGCAAGAATTTTGGAATATAAAAGTTAATTTATCTAATCATTGATTTTTTTTGTTGTTGCAAGATCAAAATTCCAATCAATTGGTATGCTCTAGGAGACTGCTAGTATACTTATTCTTTGCTGCTCACAGAGAAAAGCTTTATTTTCTTATGTTACATATCAACCTTTTTGTGTGATTGGAGTACAACTTAAATACTTATCAACAGGAAAATTGAAAAATAGGCATATTTGATTTCAATTTATGATATTTCCATGGCTTGTCTCATTTTTTACTATGTTTACTTTTTTTTGTAAACTTTGGTAACTTGATTTTTCTCAATAACCAATTAACTTTGCATAAAAAATTAAAGAAATTGTTTAAATTGTATTCACATGTAGATATATAATGCAAAGGAATTCTGAAAATTTTCTGATTTTTGATTACTTTTATACAAAAATTTATGTGTAGTGTTAGTAACAAAAAATTCATGCTACTTGTTACGGGTGAAAATCAAATCAATCGAAAAGAACCAAATGTGAAAACAGTGTTTATGCATTGCAAAAATTGTGGTGTTTTATTTATTCTATCATGTGATTATGACTTTTTCATACCCTGGTTATGTACCATATTTTATATACGGAAACAGGAATTAAAATTAGTCGTATTTTGGATCTACAAATGAATAATTTACTTTAAGAGCAGGTTTTTGAGATTAGAATATGTTTTGTAGGGTTGGGGAATATATTTTTTACAACTCATCAGTAAGTCATCATGATGAAGCATCATTTTGTTTGGGTCATCATTGTTTTGTATTTCTGCCTGTTATGTTTATTAAAATGTAGAAATGTGTCTTGGAAAAGTCCCTAGAAGGAAACTTTAATCAGCATAATTTCTTTTACACAGCACACATTTCTATTTACATTTTTGTACGAATTGTAAGGTTATACAGGCATTCGGTAAGATGGTAAAAATTTCTCAAAATTTACTCATGAATCTTGAATTTTGTAAGCCGCTGTGGCCCTGTTGAGAGAGCAACTGATTAGCAACCCAAAGACTGCCATGTACACAATTTCCAAAAGATACGATGGAAATTTAGACTTGCCAATTATCATGGGTTCTCAGAATTATCTGGAGGAAAATTAATTTTCCATTCTCAAAGTTGGCCAGACTGAAAGCCAAGTGATTAGCCCTGACCCTCGATAAGTCATTGATTTAAATCAAACGGTCTGACATTTTTGTAACTAAGTAAAGACACGTTGGGAAAATTGCATAACTCGTCAAAAACTTTAAACTTTTTGCATTCATGGTAATTTCAGCACTAATGGCTACGCCCAGTACTGATCAGCTTTTGAAAAAATGTTTGGCACGGGGCACTTGCTAATAATCTTAGGTGTGTATGGACTAAGTAATCTGGAGTCAGGGATTCGGACAAACAGTAAAGAAAAAAAAACCAAGTTAACATCTATTTGAAAGTTTTGACGATGTTCATGTATATTTTTTATATGTTATGAACAATAAAGCTTTCATTCATTCAAGTGTGGGAAGCTTGGGAAAATATTGTACATTAATGTTACACTAAAAAACTACAGCCAAAGGAAAACCCCGCTAGTAGGCCAAAACTACTTGTTACCCCTTTAATTGACTGTGTCCAATGGCGTAGCTATAGTGATTTTTCAAAAACTTTTTTTTTTAACTGAGACATATATACAAAATAAAACAATTAATGTGATTTATTATTTTAGTAAATGAAAAATACAACTGAGCTTTCTATTTAAAAGTATGAAAGTTTAAACACTTGAACGTCTTTCATTTTGCAAAATGCACCCTGAAACAGTTGCCTGTCACTATAAGAGTAGTGAGCCATAACAAATATTTATCTAATCAGACTATAATTTAGGTTTGTCACTTGCTCTTACTGATAAATTTGTGAACATGTTAATTTTCTCAAGAAAAACTATGTAGGATGTCAACTTGTGTTTAAAAGTTTTAAACAAATGTTTTACCTTTTGCTTTTATTTTGAAAATTTAATTTTTAAAGTATTGCCCTGGTTGGAACAAACTATGATTTTTAGTAAAATAAATATTGATTTACTATGTTACAAATGTTGATTGCTTACTTAAAATAAATATTGATTTACTATGTTACAAATGCTGATTGCTTACTTAAAATAAATATTGTTTTACATGTTATGTCAAAAACGCAATTTTTTTTTATTTTAGAAAAATTATATATAATTATTATAAAAACAATGTTTAGTGCCAACAGAAATTTAAATAAAAAAAAAATCAGATTTAAATTTTAAAAAGATCCATCTACTTGGATTAAAAAAAAAATCACGATTTTTTTCACACCTTGGTCACAGGTGTCATGTTAGTGTCACAAAATCAAGGTTGATGTCCATGGTACCCATTCCTTCATTAATCCAAACAATTACTTTAAAGCACAACCAAATTAGCCATCATGTTAAAATATTTTTCATCTATAATTGTTTGGGTGTTTTTTAAAATATATTTTCTTTAAATGGGTCTGTTTGCCCAGAGAAAAATGTAAGATTTCCCAATTGTCATTGGCGCAGGCTAGCCAAATATGGCCCTTGAAACCCAAAGTCAACCAAAATTGTCATGTTGGCAGGCATGGGCTTCGTTGTTACCTTCAAGTTAAGTTACTTCTCGGAGGAAAATCGTTCTTTTCGAAACATAAAGAGATTTATCATTCCTTATGCTAAACAGGTAATGATTCTTTGCCTGCCACTGTTTTGCCGTGTACTTGCATCTCCTAGCGATGCGAGACTTCATCCCGGCTTCTTTAAAATGGGCTTGGCCAAATATGACCCTTTGGCCATAAAACCCGTCAAAACACCCTCTTTAAATGGAATTCAATCATGGCGAATTTTTAGTTTTTACTAAAACTGGTCAATGCTTTCTGATAACAATTCACGTTCTATAATAATGAATTTTAATCAGAATCGTTCCTTGCGAATGAGATTGGCATTTTCTACAAGCTAAATTGTAGAAGTGTTTCTGCTGTAGGTCGTGTGTTCTCTACATATCCCGAACATGTCACTTCGCTTGTTCTTCGAATATGATTTCAGCACTTCTCCAAAAAACTTCCAAAGAATGACTAGCGAATTGGTTTATGATAGTTAATTAGTCGATGTATGTGTATATATTTTTATACAAATTCGATTAAACGTCAAATGGTGATGAACAGCATTTGAAGGTAACACCCGAAAAATACCATTTTAGTGCAGCATGAATGGCTTATGTAGTTTGAGTATAAATGCTAATAGTCATGTTGGGATTGGTATTTATTCTATGCTGTAATAAAGTTACTACGTATAACATTTCATAACGTAAAATTGATCTTGAAATGCTTCTTATTATTTTTGCCGTTAGAAGTAAGATTCTGTTGGACCCTCCAAAATTTCGGGGGAGGGGGGGGGGGCTTAAACTACACTTATTTAAAAATAAAAATGTACACATCGCATTTTTCGCAACTTCCACCTTGTCCTAATCAATCACAATTTACGCTTCTCTCATTGGTTCAGTTATCTTTTCGCATCAAAATTTCATTTAAAATGTTCAAATCAATTTCTTGGCCCTTTCATTTTTTTTATGTTAATAGCTATGAAATGCCTTTTCCTACTAACAATTTGTATTTTTGGTTCAACTTGTTAACCCTCCAAGTAGTTTCGACGAGATATCTCGTCCATCAACACATCTGGCCAATATTGCTAAAGACGGGGTGTAACGATCTCCCGACAGGTAATTACGAACACAGATAGTTTATAAGAACAGTTGCTCTTGTGTTCTGGTTGCTACTGTTTTACTGGACGAACATCGATGGATGACAGTGCCTGTGTTCTGTTCTGATCAAGAATATGAAATACTAGGGGGCCCGCCCCCTGCTCGCTAACGCTCGCCAACCCCCGGAGGATTGCTTCGCAATTCTCATTGGTTCGCTGCGCGAACCTATGCTCGCTTCGCTCGCATCAATGAAGACACGTGTCCTAGCAGAAGGGATTGATTACAAAATATATTGCAAAAAAATATTTTTCAAATCTAAATTTGTTTTTTACATAAAAGATATATACAGTACCTCTGGAATCAGAATTTTGATGAAAACTTTGAGCAAATTTTTACTCGCAATGTGAGCGCTGCTTTGGAAATTGAATACCCAGCATGTTGTTTGTGTGTACATTTCCCCAGTACTCGAGCCACCCATACACTTTTTGACTGAGTTTGTTGTCGAAAGTTGTAGTGCACGCGTCTTGTTGTACTATAATTGTTAGCCTTGAGAAGGACCGTTTTTTAAATAGCCCTGAAAAGATCCTCCGCTTTCTTAGATTTCTATTACGAACCGCAACAGCTCGTCTAAAATTCATTTTTTTTTTCAATAAAATTTCATCCGATAACGCTATAGATTCAAATGACTCGCGAGGCTCCTAGTAAACAAACAATCGCACAATGTTGCCAAAACGCGGTAACAAATAACGTCTTTTTTGCGTGCCACGTAAGAGAAATATATATAGAGATTGGGTGCTTTTCTGCATAAGACCACAAATAAGGTGAGATTCGTTGTACATTTCAGAGGGGGGGGGGACGTGTTTTTGCACCGGACGGTGCGGCTAGTATATTGAACTTTATTTATTATATTGTAAATAAATTTTACTGTCCAATTTAGGTGTGCAGTGCCCCTCTGTTCTTGGCCACTACTACACACGCTGTCTACCAAATTAGACATCGCTCGTTCACTCTGACACGGGGCATTTCGTCATCACGATTTTGCCGATTTTTTTATGATGACGGAATAGAGGTCTGGTCAGTTTTCTTCGAATGATTGAAGTATTCTTGTCGATCAAATATCTAGTAACGGTTTCGGTAATGATGAGATTCAACCACCAGGAGCGTCAGCAGTAAGATCGATTAAAAAAGCAGTCTTCAAAGGCTTGAACTTAATTAATTTTCACACGTGTAAATGTTGTAAACTATTAACTCATGGGTCAACCACCTTGTTGACAAGTTTTGATTCATCGGGTTGCTTGTTTCTGCTTCCTATGTTCCGGGTTTATGGCAGTTTCAAGTGATAGACTCCCTTTTCCCAATTTCAATTCTGAAAGCTATTTCTTGTGTCCGAACTGGGCATACTTCAAATTCTGTGTTTAATTGTACGCGATCCTTCCGGTCGCTATACGTACTTTGAATGTCTAATGAGCTCTCATTCGTCTGTCTTTAAAGTGCACTTCCAGGAACTTAACAGAAAAATGGCCACGAAGAATTAGCCGTGGTTTGGGGCTAGTCTTTGTGTGGTGCTTTTCTAAAAGGTTTCAAGCTCGCGGCCTTCACGGGGGCGGACAAAGAATCCTTTGTTGAGGGGTTACAGCTTTGACCCCTCGGCTACAGGTGCGCGATCTGGCTGCTCTGTTGGTAAGGTTGGGGTAGTTCTGTGTGCGTTTCGGATTTTGGCCCCTTTTTTTTTGTACCTAAGCACAAACTTTTTGCAACTGCGTTCACCAGTAAATTGCTGTGTTTTCATTGCACCTTTCTAAAGAACATAAGTACTTATTTCCGTCATTTCGTACTCACCCTCCAATTAAATTTAACGACTGCTTTGGTTGGCGATTAGATTTTGTTTCTGCTCAATTGGAATCGCCTAACCTTTTTTTTTTAATCTACACATAGCTTTTCGTTTAGATATGAAAGAGCAACAGATTATCAACCAGAGGGTTGCGAGTTCGAAACTTGCTCCAGCCGAAGTCCGTCATGTACAATATACCGTTGTCGAGATTTTAATTCATTTCTTGGATTCATTGCTTAAATATTAGAACAAAGCTATTTGGTTGAAGTGGGAATGAATAATTTGGATGGGATTATAGCTATTTAATCGTGTGTGAAATTATTTTTTAGCTGCTTGATTTGCATTTATTTAAAAAATTATTTCAAATTAATGAGTTGGCATTTATTGTAGTTGGACTTTTGAATGGGTGTGGTAATTGCAGTACAAGTTTAGGGGTTCAATGGTTATTTTGGTTTTACGGCGCACGGGCCATGCCAGGTCAAACTGCGTCAAACATCAAGTAAATGAACATACACACAAGAAACATTTTATTGCCACAGAACATAGAAATACACCCTGAGGGAATCGAACCTCTGCCCGAAAACTCGAAGATGGCTAGGTCAATGGAAACCCATTGAGACACGACCCCAGTGCACGTTTGGAAACTATACTCGCGATGTGGTATTGTTTTGGTGACGATCACTGCTAAAAGAATCCATACAAAAGTAGAATGTCATACACGACATCAAAATTCGCCATTTCAAAGGATAGCGTCTGCCGTTTTCCGCCTCGGATTATCCCGACATGGATTTCAGCCAGTCATATCAAACTGCAATTTTTTCACTGGTTCTCTTTGTTTCATTGTCAAACTCGATTTTTATAGGAAAATATTAATAGTACCTCTTGATTTTGTTTCACGGAAAATTTAGTATCTAGCTGAACACAAATTATTAGAGCGCTGTCAAACTTCCGCGGCTCTCTAGGTCCCAGGGGGCCGCTGTAGTCAAGGTATAGCTGTCGTGGCCTCAAGTGTCCTCACTTGGGCGTGGTGTGTGAATTTGTAGAGTGGGGTGACGGCCCAGGTATTGAAATCGTCATCTGACCGTGATTTAAAATGGCCGGTTCTTTCCCTTTAGGATTGAATGTCGCAATTTGCCTGTCGTTTCGCAGTGCGATATAATTCAAATACCTACCAAACGCATTCTCAATAGGAAAATATTAATGAAAATTTAATATATATCCCGGAACATACAGGTTATTAGAGCGCTGTAAAACTTCCGCGGAAACAGTTTGAAAAACTGTCTTGCCGACTTACGCATGGGATTTTTCAAAAGGTAGCCCGCAAAAAAAAAGATCCTCTTTCGGCTGGCTGAACCTTTGTAATCCGAATACCACATCCCTTCAGCAACTGAGGAAGAATTAGCGAAAGCGAAAATTAAGGAACAAATATGAAAGGGCTCGATGATTCCGCAGCGGAAGTGTTGAAGAACAGGCACTTCAGTGAGTGCCTCCGTTTTATAGCGTAATCGAAGGGAACTTGGGAAGAATCGCTGCCGTTCATCTCTGTCCTGCGTAGGCCGCGGGGAGAGAAGAACGAGATATTTGTGTCGTTCCCAGAACGTGGGCCCGACATCTTGTTCCTTGCGCAATTTGTAGGTCGCGCTCCCTCCCCTAAGCCTGTCCCCTCGACTTGATTTTTCATTGGCGATAACTGTTATTCTTTTTGCAGTTCAAATAACTGTGTTGCAGTATATTCAGTAAGCAACTGCTATTTAACGTACTAACCTGCAAACTAACACTTGGAAAGTTGTGGTAAATTTTAAGTTATCGGTGTTCCAAGATATTCAGTCAACTGTTATTTAACATACAAATCTGTTAAAATAACTCTAGGCAATTATTATCGAAAATTTTAAGTTGTCGATAGATGTTATTGGGAATCACTGAAACAATTGGAAAAAAAGAAATGGTGGGTTGTGTAAAAAAGAAATGGTCAATTGTGTCGAGGACTGAAACCGTATTTTTGACTTGCATACCTATGTGTGATGTTGGATAGTGGCACGAATTTTGAACTGTATTCAATTGTTACAAAGTTTTCCTCGCTCACAATTGTTCAATATTAATTGTAGCTTATGTCGGTAGCTTTCGAATGAAACCACTTACGCAGTGTCCTCCCTCTTTGGACTATTAGCAGATAATAATAGCTGCTATCGAAAATTAGCAATCAATAACCGTTAAAATTTTCGTAAAGTAACAATTTTCTCCGTTTCAAATTTTAATTAGTCACAACGTATCTTCTGACAGACAGCCTGTTACATTTTTGGTCCACGGCCAGACTTTACCCTCTACAGGCGCGTTTACATTTGCGAGGCGAAACGTTCTCGAGTTTGGACGGGGTTTGGGGCGCCAAACGAACGGCTCGTGAACCGCTCGTGACGATACGCCTCCTTCGGTTTTTCGACGAACACGAAGACGTTCTCAGTTCAGATTGGGACGACGTCGTGTGTAGTTCGTTGCTTTTCTTTCTGCTCGCGAACCTCCAGGCTCCATCGTCATCACCGGTGGCTGACAAATGACTGTCTGGTGGTTCGCGGTTCGTTCCTTCTTTTCCACATGGATCGTTGGAAGTTCGCCGTGAAAATAATTTCAACGGACGGCTCGCGAATGTATACGCACATACATTTGCGAGCCGTTCGTTGAAATTATTTTCGCAGCGAACTTCCAACGATCCATGTGGAAAGGAAGGAACCACCAGCAGTCATTTGTGTTCGTCGAAAAATCGACTGGAGGCGAATCGCCAAGAGCTGTCCGTTTGTCGGCGCCCCAAACCCCGTGATAATCATGAGATCTAGAGGGTCTCAAATGTATACGCGCCTTAAGTAGAGTGCCTATATAATAAGAGTGGCGACATACGGGAAACACTTTTTGATTGGCTTAGAGACCTTTTCTACCGCCCGAGGCGGTCTTTTCCTAGCTCCCGTAGACTTAACATGGGAACTTTTTGTGTGTTCGAGAAAAACTTGTGCATATTAAATTAAAAAGAAAATATAGCTTATTCATGTTCCATTTCGTGTTCTAGAATGTTTATTTATTATTATTTTAATGTTTTGTAAGCATAAGTTGGAAGACTTTTTAATCAAATAGCTTTTTTTGAACAACATGGTGTTTCCCGCAATCTAAGTTAGCGCGTTGTGCCATCCATCTCATCAATTACGCATGTAATTGAGCGTTTATATGATTCAATTATACCGCTTGTATCCATATTATAACTATAATATGCTTTTTGTTCTCCTTGAAATGATGTATTAATTCGCCCAGCAACCTACTTTGAGACGATTCTGGTAGAAAAATGACTGCCGCGCATGCGCATTGAGCCAAATTTGGTCCCTTGTCGCCACTCTTATTATATAGGCACTCTAGCCTTAAGTAGTTTCGACGAGATGACTCGTCCTTCAAATTCTGACAAATGTCGTTATTGACAACTCGCCATCTAGATATTACCGATTTTTTGATGAGATCAAGATCTGGTTTGTTTTTTCCCTTCTAACGGCGATAATCTCATCCACCAAGACCTGGTCAGTTTTGCTTTTCAGATACCTCGTAGTTATAATCACCAAAAGGTTTAGCGGACGTATCAGCTGTTGAATTTTTTTTTAAATTTCAGTTAAACGTTTTTATTAATTGCATAATAATTTATCATCGCAATATATCACATTCGCTGCCGGCAGGCCCTGATTTACCATTAGGCCCGTGAGGCACGGGCCTAGGGCCCCCATAATTTAAAGGGCCCCAAAGTTTCAAAAGTATTTAAAAATTTTAAACAAAAATAACTTTTTATATTTTCTGGAATGTTTTTTCAATAATTTTTGAAACGGTCAACAGTTAAATACGTAAGTACCAATTATTGTTTTAAAATTAGTTTTTGTGATGAACGGATAACATGGAGGGCCCCCTTCCTGCGTGTTGTGCCTACAATACCAAATTTTCTAAATCGGGCCCTGGCTGCCGGTCACGTTAGGATGTGTTGATAGTTATTGCCCCGCCGTAGAAATGGGTTTTTCACAGAAGCCGACTTTTTAGAACCAATATGATTAAAAAGTGCGCCAATACCATAATAGATTGGCGAAAGCTCAGCAAACAAATTTGCGATTTCATCATCTGTTAGAGGTTTATTAGATTGCATTTTTCTTTTTTGGGGGGCGTGAAGGCCCTTCAGAACTATCGTCTCTACAACTCATTACAATATTTTTTTAATAACTAATGCTATAAATTCGAAGAACCACATACCTTAACAACTCAATAGCTTTTAACCTTTTTACCCTAACATACAATGCCAATTGAAGCGGAGAATAAATGTTGAGGCGCAGCTCTTCCCGCGCAAACGCATGACTGGCTACTGATACATCACACCACGCATTGTTGCGTTGTTGACGCCACATCACGCATTGTTGCGTCTTTGACGTCCCATCACGCGCTGGTACGAGATCGGCAGCGACCGTGTTAATATAGGCTTTGGGTTCGTGCAGGATTCCTAAATGACTTTTAAAAAGGAATGTCCATCACTTGACGTTGTCTGTCTTGTGTGGGTTTCCCCACTGTGTGCTAGCATCCATCGTAGTTGTGGGCGGCCAGGTTCCAATCCCTGCAACTTACCCTGTGTTCGTTCCCTTTTTTATGTCAATAAAACTTTCCTTGTGTGTGAATGTCCATTACTTGACGTTGTCTGTCTTTTGTGTCCACAGAAAATCTTCAAACTAATTCTCAAAGCATTTTCTTTTGTTTTTCCTCTACTGTTCTTACCTTGCCTATGTTTCTCTCTTCTGTGTCAATATAACTTATGTGTACGTCCATTTAATTGGCATTGTCTGTCTTGTGTTCGGAGCCACTTCGCGGAATATGACCCTTCCAGTTCCAGTTATTTGGGAGCGCACTTCCCTCAGTGTCACCCCGTATTGGAGTATATATCGGATTTTTCTGCAGGGAAGGACCCTGCAGGGAAGGACCCAGTTGGAAAACAGATCCTCGACGACCCGCTCGAAAGGTTCATTGCTGCCTTGATTGGCTTAGCCAGGACATGAAAGTGGTCGGCCCAATGGAGTCGGTGGACAGTTGTGCTTGGAGACTAGCTCCGAACCCGAAGGTTTCTTCTTCAAAGCACACATCTCATAAGGACGGTTAATATTCATTTAGGTTCACGAGTCTTTTCAAAATATTAACCTACGTCTGCCTCCATCATAAGAGCTACAGCGCATGCATCTTTGGGCTAAGCTGTTTTGCCTAATAAGTGCAGGCAGTGGTACAAGTACCGCACAGAATGCAATGCTTCCCTCAGCGAAACTCCAGCAAAGACCTTCTCAAGCCAGAATATGAACCCAACCAATCTTAAAAAATTATTTAAATAAAAGCCTCGGTTATTAGTTGGAACACTGCATATTTTATTTCACGTGCATTCAAAAACCCAGATCAATGATATTTGTCCAATATCAAAAATCGAGGGCACATGAATTTTGGTGAGCTAAAAATTAGTTTTTCTAACTGGATTTTTAATATCAAACATAGCACTTTCGTTACAGAAATGTTTTTAAATTTAATGTTAAAAACAGATATATCAATGTTTTCTTACCTGTGGGTTTCTAACTGATGGGTTAATATTTTGCGATCTATATGAACAATGTATCGAAAGAAAAAAATATATATATAACCCTTATAAAGGGATTAGTTTTTCCTCAGTGGGAACCCTAAACTATAGTTATTAAAATGCTATCTTGCTTCTTAAATGTTTAATTTTATTATGTATAAGGTCATTGCATTTCTTTTAAAACGAACAGCTGATAATTCTTTTTACTTATTGGGCGTATAATATTGGATGGACCACAATAGTCTGATTGGTAAAGTAGCAGCTTAGCAATCTTAGGATTGCGAATTTGGAACTCGATCAAATTACAGATGGTATTATACGTGTGCGTGTCGGGAGATCGTACACGTTGAATATGTCGTTGCCTGAAATCAAGTTTGGAGAGTAAGGTGCCACCTCAGTTGTCCTCGGAATCTTTCCCTTCCAGATTAAAAACATCAATATACATTTTTAGAATAAAAAAAAAGTTCCACACGTACTTATTTATAATTTATACTTTCATTTTAACTAGATAGATTCTTAAATATTTTATTGAATTTACTGGGCAAAATTTCGTCTTGTGTCTGGCGCATCTTGTCCACTATTGAATCTTATGCCATAAAACCAAACCAACCCTTCGAAATTGATTCCCTGACCGTCACAGTAGCCTGTTGCTTCAGTGCGATGTTAAATAAACTACCACCTACCTATAAAATATTGGAACATGCTGTGTTAGCTTATTGTACAACCGAATTTAAAATGACTAGTTTTGATTGGATTCATTTATGTATAATTGTTCACTAATAGTTCTAGAAAATAATAGGAAACTGGATGCTCTTCAATATGAACAGACGTTCACACCATTTTCCTACCCACCCTTTGACTGAGAGCGAAACGTAGTCATAATCTCTGAAAAATGAGAGTATTCGTTGTAAGCTCCTCGGAAGCCATTCACGCTACTTGGTATTTATTTCGAATCTGGGTGAGAGCATGGATGTTAGTAACGTATGGTGTAGAGGCGGCTTATGCACCTTAAATCTGTCGTGGCCGAAAGTCCTCACGCTGGGTTGATGTGGAAGTTTGGAGAGTGGGGTGCCAGCTCAGGTGTTGCTTCGTCATCTGACCGTGGTTTAAAATTACGAGGTTTTGTCCTCGGATCTTTCGCTTGAGGGCTTGATCCCGGACCGTCGTCAATGCCCGTTGTGTTGCTCTAGTACGACGTTAACTAAAAATTACCAACACAAAATTTACCCTAACCGTCGTCATTAGCGCGTTGTAGACTTACGCGAATTCCGGAATACCTGACTTGCATCTAACGTAGGGATTGCGTATGGAACGTATTCAGATTTGTGACATTGGCGTACTCAATAAGAAATTGGAAACATAGTTGTCTATATCCTATCTATCTATCCTATGTAATATCTTTACGTTAGTTATCTCTATCCGAGAACATCTATTGCGAGTTCGAAACTCGATGAAACCAACGATCATATTGTGTACGTTAGATATTTTAAATTGACGTCGCCCTGGAGCAACGCAATGGTCTATTGGCGACGGTCCGTGATCAAATCCGAAGGGAAAGAACCGAGAACAACGCCACATAATTTTGGAACTACATTCCATTAGCAGACGAAAAAGTATTTTTCATGTTTTCTTTTGGGCAGAAATTTTCCAACGGGCCCCAATTAAGAAAGTTTGGTGCCAAACCGTGGGAACAATGAAAGAAAAACATCGGAATATGGTTGTTGGATTGTCGTGAAAACCTTAGGAAGAAAATATTTAGTTTTATAATTTTAATTTCTAAGCAAAATCGTCAACTATTGTTTCATATTTAACTGTCCCATTTTGTGCTTCAGCCGATTCATTTTGTATCCGAGCTACTAAAACTGCTTCTAAAATGGGTTTGAGACGTTTTTTGCTACGATTTTTAAATATTTACTCCACTAAAATGGTACTTTTTTCACGAGTGCTTTGACTGTGGTAGACCTGTGTTTGTCTCCCATTTTGCATGTGCAACAACCCCACGCGTGGCTAAGGTGTCGAGACTCCTGTTATTCTACCACGTGCGTGGACAATGTTGGATAATCCGCAGCAGGAGGAATATCCTGCTTTTGAAAGCTAGAGCGCATGTTTGGATAAAACCCTTGAGGGGGATTGACTTGAATTCCTTCCCCGTATTAAAAGCGTGTACGATATTGGTCAAAATGAGAAAGTGGATTGTGATTTTTCAGGCTAGACTTTTTATTTGAGCAGCCATTTCCAACCTTTTCCATTCCATGGCACATTAACTAAAATTCTGCGGCACACATTTTGCTGAACTGACAAAAACAAGCATAGTTTTCAGTGAAAAAAAAAATACTAGTAATTACCTAAGCCTTTTACAAGTGGGTTTGTCCTCTGCGCTTGCTACCTGTGAGTTGAAGGGTTCGATACCTCCCTGTGTGTATTTCTTTCTTCCATTACTTGGTATTCTGTCTTGTGTCTGACGCAGCATGGTCAAATATAGCCCTTTCACCATAAAAAACTAACTAACACCCCCAGGATTTTGGCACACCGGCGGCTCCCATGAGGAGGTAGTTGAATCACGTGGTTTGAACGAGTCTTAGGCATTAAAAAAGGCTTGTTTCCTGTAACATAAGCAAAAATATTAGGGTAGGTAACAATTTTTTTTTTTGCAACAGATTTGCTAATTTTTTTTATACAGCAATTACGCAAAATGAAATATTATCTGAGTGTTAATGTTAGATTTAAGATTGATCAGAGGTGTGTGATCAGTGATGTAAAATACCCGAGTATATTTATTTTTTCGGGTCTATATCCTGGGTATATACTACTCCGGTATTTATCCAAATTGGATATGTTAGTGGGTATTTATAATTTTTCTTCGGTTTTAACTCTTTATTCCCCCCCCCCCAAAAAAAAGGAGTTTATTTATGACATATAATGGTCTGAACTGAATATATAATAAACAATTATTAATCGATTACGATCGCTGTGACATCGTAATCAATTAATCGTTTTATCGAACCACCTGAGAATTGCGAGTTCGAACCAAAAACCGTCGTGTACACGGGAGCTGGTGCGCATTAAATCTACCGTGGCCTCAAATGTCCTAAATTTAGCTTGGTGCGAAAGTTTGGAGAGCAGGGTGCCAGTTCAAGTGTTGATCTCGCATCCGACCATAGTTCAACTGGGTGCTGCCCTCAGCCTTCCCTTTGAGATGGGTTCCTGACCGTCGCCAATAGCCCGTTGAGACCAGTCGCCGCGTTCCAGTGGACGGCGTGGGTACGCGCGAAGCGAACCCCGCGCTTCTGATGTGGACAAAACGATGGATGAAAACATTTCCAAAGGGGTCGTTTTCTTGGAAAGAGCATGCAATTACCAACCTATGCAAATCCGAACTTTGCCAACGAACAACCAATCGTCTATGACGGATAATGCTACCAGTTGCTCCATTTATCATGACTTCCAAAACTGAAAAAGTGGTTTTTAAATCACAGAAATTAAAGTGGCTCCCATTAACTTTCGAGGAACAAAATGCGCGCATCAAGGACAGCTCCCTGAAAACGATGCAACTTCCTCTTTTTTTTTTTCCACGCGATGACACATTCGCAGTTATCACACTCTTCCTGGATGACGCTAACAGATGAGAGCGGGTAATTATCCCTGAAATCTGATTATCCGATCGAACAGATTAGAACTGCGGAGGACTTCAATGTGGAGACGTCCCCCTAGAATCTCTGGACGGAGCGGAGGGGTGGGCTCTTCCAAACAAAGCAGCCTTGTGGTGGTTGACTGAAGAGAAGAGAGGAGCTCGGATAAACCGGTTTCCCCGTTTTTGGCACGTGCTCAGGATGGCCAGACTGCTTGACGCCGAAATCCCGACAACGTTTTTGAAATTGAAGGAGGACGCTTTCTGGTCCCTCAAGGCCATCGCGAGCCAACTCCTTCGAATTGCGTGGGTACGCGCGAAGCGAACCCCGCGCTTCTGATGTGGACATAACGATGGATGAAAACATTTCCGAAGGGGTCGTTTTCTTGGAAAGAGATGAAATGAGAGTGCGCTCTTTCGGCAGAAGGGAATGTGTTGTGCCGGTCAGCTTTCTCACTTAGCATCTTTTTGCGATGTTTTTTGTTGTTGCTTGGGCGTATTTGTTTACGAATGGGCCGGTCGGTTGATGGGCGCAGCGTGTCTGGTTTTTTGGATCCTGCGACACCAAACCCCAACATCCACCAAACAACCAGTCGTTGACTGTGCACTGTGGATGCGACATCGATGTTCAAAATTAAAACATCGATGTTGACAATACATCGCCGCGAGACCATCGGAAGTTTTTAAACATCAGTGTATTTAAACTACCCCCCATTTCTTAAAACTGGTTTAGCAACCTCAAACATTAATGTTCGCCGGGGGTAATTTAATTTGTCATTTGCTGTGTTTATTAATTTATAACTAAATTTTTTTTTTGTTGTTACTGTCAAAACAAGTTATTATTAATTATTTATCAACTTTTGGGGGAGTAACATTACAAACTTATTTTTTATTTTCTGTATATAAAAAATATTAGGGCCGATAATTATTATATGCTCCAATATTTGTTATTTACAGTTTGTAAAAAAAGAAGCCTGTTAACTTTCTCCACCTTAAGCCGACTTCTTTTTTCACCGGTTAGGGAAAAATCTCTTTCTGATGGGACAGATGTCGCCATCACTGACAAATATTTAGTTACACGGCTATTTTTCCTTAATTTTTACTTTGGTGGTTTTTGTTATTCAAAAACATCGACAATGTTAAAACATCGATGTCGCATCCTTACTGTGCAGCCATTAACCCTCATGGTGGCTGACTTGACGAGGTATCTCGCTATTAGATATCCCAGAGATGGCAGATTGGGCCCAGCCCTGGAAAAACCCACCTGGGTTTTTGCTGGCGTTCCCACCTGCAAAAACCCTCTGCATATTTACTAAAAGTTGGTTTTTGTACAAGATTGTTATTTTTTAAATTTTCTTAAATTATAATAATTCATATAATTTGCAGGATTGTATCATTGCTTCTAAAATGTTACATTTTGTGTTATTGCCTATAATTTGACCTTGTAAGCATTTCTATTTATTTTAAAACTTGCTTTACACATTTTTACTCCTTATAGATATATTTCATAAAGAGGCACAACCAAAAATAGGTATACAAGTTAAACATAGCTTGTAAAAAAATGTATAGTTCATAAAATCAAAGAGATTTACAACAAATGCATGATATACTATTGTGAATGACTACATTATTAGATCAAGCTTTTCTTCCAACATATTATGACACAGATCCATCCTTCTGTCTGTAAAAATTATTGCATGAACTTGCCTGTTTTATTTATGTATTCCTGTATTATTATCATGCATTATGTTTAACAAGCTTTCCAGTAGTGGGGGTGTCCTAGGCAGATAATAAAGCAAAACCTCAAACCCTGAAGAAATACGTGATCACAATTCTTTCTCACCATCAAATTTTTTTTTTCTTCTGTCCCTTCTTCCCTTGGCTTTAAGGCAACTTTCAAGATACAACTGCTATAGCCGTAGTCGAATTCCTTTCTTTGCACGATTCGTATAACTTTCAAGGCACAACTGTTGTACTCGCAGTCTAATGGTTAAATCAAACTAAGCTATTTTTGTTTTTTAATTTTTTTAAAAATGAAGGTAATTTATATTTTTATATGTTAAACATAAAAATACAAGAAATTAGAACAATATACAAGTATTTACAAATATCCCCACTAAAACCCCAGACACCCACAAAAATCCGGGTGGACTGGGTTTTTGCCAACCCTGTTAGCTAACCATTAGCCCGTCTTACTCGAGATATCTCGTCACAAAAACTGACCAGATCCGGGGAAGTGTTGGGAGTTTGGGATGTTCTTGATAACTCCTTATTCCAAGGGGCTCGTGAAAAAATGAATAGTTATACAATGAACTCGCTGTAGAGGGATAAGGATTGATAAAAAAGATTATTGGACCAGTGGATCTATCAAGAAAGTTTATAGGTAGATGTCGGGTGGTTTAACGTAAGAGTAATATGATCTTACACAGGCGATTTGAAAGGAAGAGTCCGTGGGAGGTCAAAGTAATGAGATGACTTGAGTTCAAAGGTGGCAAGTTGTATTGACCTCTTCGACAGGGAGAAAAATACTGCAGGAAAAGCGACTCTAAAATTAAAAAAAAATAATAGTTTTATCTTTGGACCTGAACACACTAATAATTAGCCTTTAAATAGAGCTGTGCAGTAAAAAATTTTATTTGTCAGTTTATGAGTTAGTTAGTTTCTGCTCTAAGCCGACGATTTGTTAGATAGAAAATTGAATAATATTTTTTTTTAAAAATCTTTGGGTGTTTCTTTACGAATAATGTGCTATTAGCGTAATGCATTTGGTAAGAGAACGAAGAACGAAGTCCGTTTGACATGACGTCATTGGAATTGAGGAAATAAATCTTTAAATTGGCGGAACCTGCTTTTCCATTCTGATTGTTCGCGCTGCCAAGGTTGAGATAGTTCATACAGTATTCCGTGTCCTATTTCCCAGCATTATTAACATATCAGGCGGACCTCCGTACTTTTTGAGGACCTATCGATTGAAAGAAGGTAACAGAGTTAAGTAACGTAAATAGTGATCGGTTTATTCAGCCCAGTCAATTTGAAGCTAATGCATCAATGAACAGCGGTGGAAAGCGCACTATTTTACGATATCTAAAACCCCCCTCTTAATGACAATCGTCTTAGTTCCTTGTTGTTCTTAAATAAAAAGGAGAGGCGTCGTTAATTTGGTACTTTTAACGTCGTACTAGAGCAACAGAACGGGCTATTAACGACGGTCCGGGATCAATACCCTAAGGGAAATATCCGAGGACAACACACGTAATTTTTAACCACGGTCAGATGAAGAGGCAGCCAACGCCTGAGCTGGCACCCCACTCTCCAAACTTCCACACCAACCCAACGTGAACGGAGAGGCGTCAGAGGAGATTGCCCACTGTGTTTAGCAACATGCGAGTTGTAGGCCACATATGTTCGATTCCACCCGGAGTATATTTTTTTCAGAGGCAGTAAAACTTTACTTGTGTGTGTGTTTACATTACTTGAAGTTTTATGTCTTGTGTCTGGTGCAGCATGGCCAATAATGGTCCTTGCGCCATTAAAAAAAACCCCAACAAACCAATCCTGTCAGGTTTGATTCCTCCCTCAGTGTATCTCTTCTGTGTCAGTAAAACTTTGTGTGTATGTCCATTATTTGACGTTCGTCTCGTGTTCGGTGTAGAATGGCCAAATATGGCCCTTACGCCGTAAAACCTACCAACCGCAAAAAAGGTCATTGACGGTCCTTACAAAAGTTTGTAACTTTCATTACTAAAAGATTGTTCCAAGCGCGAAGTAAAACTTCCAAGGCATGCTCCTTAGTCTGAACATGGATAGTTCCAAAGCTAAAAAAAGCTAAATATTTTCAAATTAATGAGTGGATCTTGTAATTATCCAATGAATCGGAATACGGTTTAGATCGCAAGAAAAGAAATCGTGAAAAAAAATTCAAGATATACGCAACAAGAAGTCCCCGATTCCCCCAAGATTAGAAAATGGAATTGTTAAGAGAAGTAAATAATTTCAATATAATACATTACATAATTTTTTGAAAACCTTCCGGAAGGACAGTCGATATATCGCCCATAACAACGACCACGCTTTTCCCCATTTGTAATGCAAAAAGTATTTGCGAAACGTTCCCTTTCCATATAAGAATATCCAGGATTCGAGGGAAACTTGAATCTAAATGTTCCAAAATCAAATAAAAAAAACGGTTGAAGTCTTCAAAATATTCAATATTTTTTTCATGTTTGAGAAGGCAAAAATTTCGATTAATCGCACGCCCAAAACGCAGTTTAGACCTTACAAAAGAGAATTGCAATGTCACATGGCAAGGATATAGAAGCGAATCAGCATCGCCAAAGCAACTGCTACCACGTTTGTCCATTTTCACAGCACACATTCGCAAGCGTTCCATCTTTCCCTTTCTCCGCGACCGAAATTCGTTCCATATCTCAGGAGAGGAAGACCGGCTCCGCGAGACTGCGTGTCGCCCTTTGCCTCTGACCTTGAAAGGGGAGGGAAGAGCTGTCACTAAAATGGGCATACTTCTCAATGGCCCCTTTTTTATTGCTCCAGAAACATTCCTCCCGTTGGAATGCCCGATCCCCCTTTCGACCCCGCGGAATGACCCCGCCCGCGAAGCTCTTCGGAAGGGGAGGGGGAGGCGTTCTGGATTTCTCGAGCTTTAGGGACCTGTGTGTGCAGTTTGGGGAATCGTGGGAGAGAGCTTTTTGATTTTTCTTCGTTTGTTTCTTCGCAGTTTCTGTATCTTTTGCGGGCCTTCGACCCTCCGCGACGAACGCGAGTGAAATGGAAGTTCCAGAACACTTGGTTCGGTGTTTGTTTGCACTTGGGTTCGCTTCTCGTTTGTTGGAGCAAAAGTTGGTGCAATCTATTGTCTTGTGTCGCTGCCGATTGCGAACTATTAAGATAAAAATTGCGTGAATCTAAGTGGGTTTAAAAATGTTTTTTTTTTTTTAATATTTATAAAATAATTTGTGCAGAGGTCGAACTTGGGATATTCCCTTGCATACGTCTCAGGTCACTTCATGTGCGGGCGAATGGGCTATATTTTTCTCGTCCCTTCCCATTTAACGACATTCACCTTGAATAATTTGGTTTCATCGGTCGCTCCACGGTCAATTTGACGTGAAAGTACATCTTTAAAATCAGACCAGTACAAGGTGGCTAGAACGAGAAGCTGAGCATTTTGAAAAAAATGGGTATCGCCATTTTTGTACTGTCAACGCAAACCTAACCAACCTAGTGTCATTCGATAACAAAGGGAACAGAGACTATGTAGTGTAGTGCAGGGTATGACAAAAAAAAAAAATTTAGGAACCAGGACCCTTGCAATACATATACTAATATTTTTTCGAAAGCTGAGAAAATAGCAGAACTCATTACACACACGAGCAGTAAATAATATGCTATTTATAGTGTCACTGAGACAATAAAAAATAACATTTTTATTATCTACATTTGTCATTTTGCTCCATTTGTAACCTTTTATAGCCTAAAAAAATTTTATGAAATTTTATTTCGTGAACAGAAACAGTAAATCTAGGCGCAAAGCCAAAATTATTTAGGCTACCTGGCATCCGGGATTTGTCGTGCCCTATGGTAGTGACATAGAATTTGTGCGCCGCGCAAACTTCAAATCAACATAACTCGCGACTGAGAATCATAACCGCATCTCAACTGAAAGCTAACGTTGAGATCTACCGGTGGGAAGTAATTAAGAGTGAAATCGAATAGTGTTGGTTGTGAAAAATTTTCACACGTTTGACCTATTAAGAGATACGCGATTACAAGTACTTCTGAGAATCGAATAAATCGTAATCGCCGAAATTGTAATTCGATTACAGAACACTGGCGCCGTAATTTTCAAACACCGCGAAAACCGCCGCCGCCGTAGTTTACGCGGCAGGAGCGTCACGTCGCCGTGAGGCCGGCGATACAACTTGTGGAAACAATTTGAAATTTGTGTGACTAATGATAGTTTTTTTTTTAGCATTGAATTAAAAATTTTCGCTTGCAATCACATTTTTGTTGCATTTTTTGGTTAAGCTTCAGTCTACGTTTATAGTGGTGGAAACGGTCTTGTCGCTTTGTTTGGCGTACTTCTAAATTCGCCTAGGAAGTAATTATTTCAAATGAACCAATGAAAATCAGACGACAGTTTAACGGATTTTGAAAGAACTTTCTAAAATATTCAAAAAAAAAATTTAAACTTTTCGCTTACCGAGGTTGCCATGAAAGCCGCAATATTCGCAATACAGATGGGTTGCCTTAACATGCCATAAATCTTTACTAGAAGTGCGCCAAGACCGTTGCCACCGCTATAAACGTAGACTGAAGCTGTACCAATTTTTATGTAAATTTGCAATTGATTTTGATGTTTAGTAGGAAAATGTTGGATCAGGTGTCAAAATATTTTGTATTTTTTCTCCAGTATTTTCAATTGCTATTGTAAGGGTTCCAGCCCTTACAATAACAATTAAAATATGAGAGAAAAAAATAGAAAATATTTGTGGAGAATGATCCTTTTACCCCATCTGATCTGACCCTAAATATTTAAAAATATTGTCGTGTGGATACTGTATATCGATACCAATTACGGATCACGACATTTCTTAAGGGAATTGTAAAATCGGGGAAATTTTTGACACGATCAGTGAAATATCGGAATTTTTTTTGCCACCCTGGTCTGTCTATTTAAATGACGTTGTTTGGCGTATTGGTTGGGTTTTATGTCCCTTGCGCTGTTAAACCTCAATCACCCAATCAAAAACCAAGGTCAATGATACTCGTACTCAATGATACTGCCTACATTTCGTAGTCAATGATACTGCGAAATGTATGCAGCGCAGGTTCGATTCCTCCCGGAGTGAACCCAACGCTTAGACCTTTTGGGAAGTCCTTACAATAAAAATTTGTTTTTATTCATCTCTGACATCGGTTTTGTGAATTTTAGTTAGATTTTATACATTGGGCTAGTCTCAATTCAAAATTGTAAATAGATAAATTGTATCTTTATTTTGTCTAGTTTTTTTTTTGTCTCTAGTCTGGCGCAACTTGCTCATGTATGGTCTTTAGTGTCATAAAAACCCATCCAACCTCCCGGAGTGTATTTCTTTTCTGTGTTCGTAAAACTTTCCTCATGAATGTCCTCATAGGTGCATTTCCTCGTAATGTCCATGACTTCACCTTGTTTGTCTTGTGTTTGGTGCAGTATGGCCTAATATGGCCCTGACGCCAAAGAAACCCAACGAACCATCTTTAGCTTGGAGAGTGTGACCCAGAAATTCCGTGAAATTTTTCTCAGCAGGTCGCATTCATGTGTATATCGTGTTACCAATAATCGACGACGTACTCTTCGAAGAAATACAAATCACGGCTCGGGTTCGCACGGGTCAGGAAAAACCTGGAATCATCAGGAAATTTAATTTTGTCCAAAAAAGACGGAAAATTACGAAGTTTCGTCTAACACTTGTAAAATTGCCTCAATGACCTGGGAAATGATTTATCATGGCTTCTCAGACGCTTTGGAGAAAAGTAGCCAATAAGATTCGTACGCGGTTTCTTATCACTTTATTTTATGAATTAATTTTTTCAACCGATTTTAAAAGAAACGGCTAATATTTAACGGGTAAAAAATTTTATTTCGTCCACTGGGTTAAATTGAAGAATTTCATGGTCATGATGCATTAAATCACAAATTGATTTACGTCAAATATGTTGGATTATTTGAATAAGTTATTGTAATGCAAAATTACTTGAATTTTGTATTAATTTTTAGAATGCTAAATTATTTCTTGTTTTTCACCTTAAAAATGTCTGGAAAAGTCAAAATTTTGTTACTGAAACGGAGTGGGAACCCGGACAAATGTATTCTATGTGCACAAATGCAGAAAATGTTCTCAAAATTTTTTTAAATACCGCAACCCGGCAAGAAAAGTGATACAACTCAAAATTGCAGAATTTGAGAAACATCAACTAAAAGGATACTTTAAAACTTATTGAAATAGTATGAGCTTCTTTTAAACTTTAGGTAAGTATTTATGGTGGTAACGTCTATTATATTACTGTTACTATTAGTAGTTGCTATTAATAGTAATATTTTTCAATGATATAACATCAAAATTTTTATTTTTTGACTTGTGTCACTTTTCTTGCCGGGGTGCGATATGTTGACTCCAGACGAAAGAAGACCTAATAAATTTCACATTATGTAATACTCCAGATTTAGATAAATTTAGAATAGCATGGCAAACTTTTCATGCGTTAAAATTTGGAAATCAGTCGTGCACAACGCCTAATCCGCGTTAAAAATATTAATCGATACGATTTTTACATTCTACACTAAATTTAAGTGTTTTGCACTTTATCGTTGAGCTATCAAATTAATGATATAAATTGTCTGACATGAAAAAAAGTGGAGTGTGCATTTTATTTTAGAACTCCATACCTAAATAGGTGTCGTTTATGGAAATCGCAAAAACTGACGACGCATAGTATGTCACAGTGCATTCGGGTCGAAACGTCAGAAAGCTCTTTGATGGCCCGTACTGACTTTTCCCACTGTAATAAAAGTAGAAAGGAATTCTGTTTGTTTCGACTGCGGTGGTCTACGCCCTGTCAGCTGCCGTTGGTTCCTCCCTCTTTCTATCGTGCCACCCCCATCTCGCCCGAGAGTTCAAGAACACTTTCCTCCGCTGAGGTTTGGGAATTAGATCTGGAGCTTCTCTCTCCTCTTCCGTCCCGATATTTATTTTTCGTCCTGTTTAAAACTGGAATGTTTTATGTGGAAGTCATTCTAGTTAATTCATTTCCTCATGCATGGGTGAAACATGGATGGTAGGCTTGTTTGTCGAGTTAAATACGAGTGGCGGTAGTGCTCCAAATATGATTTCAGCACTTCGCGATAGTGAAATTTCAAAGAGCGAATTGAAAAATGACTGTTGATTATTCTACTCCAATCCTGACTGGATCTTTTGCTTGCGAAGCAACTTATTTCCTCACCATAATGGCCGAACAACCGGTCTGGTGGTTAAGGTATTAGCCTCTAGATAGGAAGGTTCCTGGTTCGAATCAGGGGCAGTGCTTGGATGTTTGTAAGTGTATGGTGTAGAGGCGGCTGTTGCGCCTTAAATCTGTCGTGGCCGACAGTCCTCACGTTGGGTTGGTGTTTTCAGGGAACTGTACATTCCGTAAGTATTGACTGTAATCGCTGCTTAGTAGAAGATCATAGGGGCTCAAGAATCGGATCGAATATTGGGAGGTGGGCTTGTCAATAGCGTAGGCAATCTACCACTTTATTATATCCCCAATTCACTGTCAAACGTTCTTTGGTTCGTAAGGGGGAAAGCCAACAGGAAGACACCTATCTCCCCAGGAGACGAACTTTACTCTGGTGATCAGTTAGGGATATAGTTAATCCCGACACACGCAGCTTTAAAATTGCCCATCATTAGAATAACCCTGCTTGGTTATCACGTGCGGATTATTCGCCTTTTCGCCAGAAATGGATATAATAACAAAATGGTCTACCCTTTCTTTTATACAACTTGTAAATCTCGCGACGATCAGAGGTTTAAAAGTGGGGTAATGCATGTTCTATACTACCCACAAATCTCGTACAACACACTTTTTGGCTAAATAACCACAACTTTCTAAAGAACCCATGAATTCTTTCATCCTTTAAAAATAATTCATTTCGTTCTTTCCTTCGAATAGAATCTTTTGAATGATTTTGTCAGTCTTTTTCTTGGAAATAGAATCCTATGAAACGACTTTAATTAGCCCATTCCATAGATTATAAATCTTCGATGATTTCATCTGGCATCAAGCGGTAGCCCGGTTGAAATACTAGCGGATTAACAACCGGACTGACGCGAGTTTGAAACTAATCCAACCAAAGACCGTCGTGTATGTGGGGTGCACGTCATATCTATCGTGGTCTCAAATATAGTCTTGTTGGCAGGGTATAGAAGTTTGAAGAGGTGCTTGCTCGTCATCTGGCATCATTAACCGTGTCATATGGCCGTGGTTGAAAATGACGAGGTGTTGTCTTCAGATATTTCCCTTCTGGATTTATCCCGGACCTGTAGTGTTGCTCTAGTGCGACGTTAATTCAACTATCTACCTATCTTTGACAAAAAGTAATTTAGAGCGATAATTTAGTCAGTAGTCAGTTGAGTGGTTGCACAGATTCAAAATAGCAGGTGGAAATTGTAAGATGGACATATTAGGCTAAACTGTTATTTTTCTGGTAGTTATTTGTTCGAGTCCTTCATGGACTGCGTGCTGTATTAAACTCCTTTTAGTGATGGGTATCAATGTGGGATTTCTCCTCTCCGAGTTTAAAGATGAAATCAGCGAAGTTTGACTTGTGTATATGCACCTCGTGATGCTCAAAGTGATACCCAATTATCACGATTATATTCCCGAATTTTTGCTTTGCAACACCCTTTCTAATTCTTCAAGTCCATGTTTATCTCCTTACCAAAGTGACGAAAAGAACCTTGCTTTCAACGGAACTAGTTTTTATGATTTTCATGAATAGTTTTCTGAATCATAAAGTTATGAACAGCAAATGTCAAGCAAAAAAATGTATCGTAAGGGAGAAAAGAAAGGCTGGTATAGAATTAGTATGATGAAAGCTGATAAAGATGACTGGGGTTTCTCAGAAGCACACCCCGTGTTTATTTAAGGCAGTAAACTCCATAGAGTTGTGGAAATAAAGCATCACTAGACTACCTCGGGTCCGTGAAGCGGAGATGTGCCCCTTTGATACTGATCCTGGACCGTCACCTTTAGATGTGTACTGGCATCATAACCCCGATCTGTCCACCCTCGCTTAACCTTCTGCATTTTACTTTTGTCTCCTTTTTTTGTCTTGTTTTTTGCCGGTCTGGTGGTTAAGGTGTTAACCTCTAGATCGGAAGGCTCCTGGTCCGAATCCGGGTCAGTGCATGGATTTTTGCAAGCGTATGGTGTAGAGGCGGCTGGTGAACCTTAAATATGTCGTGACCGAAAGTCCTTGCGTTGGGTTGGTATTGAAGTTTGGAGAGTGGGGTGCCAGCGCAGGTGTTGCCTCGTCATCTGACCGCGGTTCAAAATTACGTGGTGTTGTCGTCGGACCTTTCCCTTACGGGATTGATCACGGACAATATTTTGTGTTGCTCTAGTACGACGTTAATTGAAATTACCTTGTCTTGATTTTGGCGCAGCTTGGCCAAGTAGAGCCCTTGCGCCATTGAAACCTCAAACAACCAACACTACCTACCAACCAAAAGCATCATCTCGCATTTAAACGCGAAAATGTGGCAAATTACCTCCGCATTTTTGTTTATTCTCTTTCGCTCCATCGACTGTCCCGTTGCCACGTCGCACCAATACAATCCAGTTCAAACCACACTAAAAAACCTCGTATATTCGCGTCCAGACTACAATATGTGATGGCATTCCGCATCCAATAACTTCCACCTCCGAAACAAATCCGAAGTTCAATACGCGATACTGTGCTAATTCGGTCCCGCAAAACAATCCCTTCCACCCGTGGCCCTGGTCCGTTTTTATAATTACGGCTCCCGAGGACATCATCCCCTCCCCCAATACTCGGGGAAGTCAAGTCATTACCGTGGCATTCCGAGCGCGTCTAATGCAAACAGATGAGGCGGCCATTTTTAATGAGAACTCTTTACGGCCCTTAATACTGACGACAGGGACCGCTGGCCGCGACAGGTCTCTCTTCTCGGTTTTTGGTTCTTTTCCTCACTCGCTTTTCTCTTCGCCCCCCTCCCCTCCGTGATGATGTTCCGTATCTGTGTCAGGTTGAATCCCGGAGGTTGTGCTGGCATCCTTCGACTTTTATTTATTTCGATGGATTGCGTGTCTTTGCTTCTTGGGATGGAGAAAAAAAAGAGTTGCTAATTGAAATTGCACGTTTTGCTTTACAACTCGTGACGTGTGAATGAACTGTGGTTTCTGATTCTGGTATGGATTCGTTAATTAACGTGTCCCTGGTGCAACACAACGGGCTATTGGCGACGGTCCGGGATCAGTCCCGAATGATAAGATCGGAGGACAACACTTCATCCTTTTGGAAATGGTAAAATGGCGAGATATATGTCCTTACGTTGGTGTGGAAAGGTTTGAAGAGTGGGGTGCCTGCTTAGGGGTGTTTTCAAATCTTTCCCGTCGGGATTGATTTCGAACTGTCGCCAATAGCGCGCTGTATTGCTCCTTTGCGACACGCAAATTCAACAACAAACAATCGTCCACAGTTGCATGGATGATTGAAATTTAATAAAATTTGAAGTACAAAGGAACAAAGCAAATAACACCATTGATGTCAAACAAAGAGCATAGTATTAGTTTACTGAACCGAATGGAAATCTATATGAAATGAATTAGCTAGTCACTGGAGTTCAGTATGATGCAGTACACAGCTGCTGAAAACAGTACGATCGAAAGTAATTTTAGGGTAAAGTTTTCTCATAAGCAAGAGCTCAAAGAATTTCATTGCGTTCAAATGCTAAACCAAGAGGTGAATAGCACGTCTAAGGTGTCGCCGTGGCTCAGTGTGTTGTCTCATTACGCTATCAACCTGCGAGTTATAGGTCGTGCTGGTTCGATTCCTCCCTGGGTGTATTTCTCTCCTCTGTCAGTAACATTTTCCTTGTTTGTATTGGTCGATTTATTTTTGCGCTTATGCCATAAAACCGAATCCAACCAAGCTAATCGATTGCGTCATGCCTTATCACGGTATCTTCTGCATATAGCCGACTACATAGTACATAACCTCTCCTCGGGGTCACGTCTTAGGTCCGGTGCACACATCCGGTTTTTCGACGTGCGGCACCGAAGCCCAACTATGCACACATAACCGTGAAATGACGCAAGTATTAATTGTGCGCCATTTGCGATAAATATTCTATCGAAGAAAACGTGTTTATTTCGCTTGGTGTTGAAAAAAGTATATTTTGAAACGAAATAGACGTTACTGAATACAACCATTTATTAATTATTATTTATATTCCATTTGTTTATGAAAACGAGGTACTTCAGAACGGAGACACGTGTGCGGCGAGCTGCGGTACAAATTGCACGCAAGTTGGACGTGCGTCACCGCAGCGGCACCGGAGGTATGTGTGCACTACTCCATTGGATCTAATGTATCACTTGCGTTGCGGCAGATTCGCCGCACGTTGAAAAACTGGGTGTAAGCACCGGGCCTTAAGGTGTGTACGGGTTTTACGAGCACTAAGTGCCCTAGTGATGTATTCTTTTTCCATGAGGTTTACTGCCTCTGGTAAACATGGGGATCGCTACCCCAGGATGACCAAGCGATCTTTCTCTACTTCTCTCCAACCTTTCTTTTCACAATTGCGCGACGTTGTCTGTTTTGTTAGGTGTGGCTTGGCCATTGAACCCAAATCCAACCGATCTTGCTGTAACTTCGTTATATAAATTCAAGGGGTGAGTGGATTTTAGGCAATTGAAAAACAGCTTCAAGACATACAGCACATTTAATTAGATAGTTAACATATTTACAAAGTTAACAATTGAAGGCAATTTCGAGGCTACATGAGTAAAATGACGAAATGGTTTCAGTCCCGCGGTCCAAGGTTCTCTCATTCGATGGGCCAGAACTCAGCGTCACCCCTTCTCCCGTACCTTGTCAACGACGCTGGATAGTTCAAAAACCATGGGCTCAAGACATTCCTTTATCCCCATCCGTTCACGAACTTACCAGCCTCTTCCCTCATCGACGGCGTATTCACAGGTTTTCAAGAAGGAACCATGGCTCTTGTGGCGTTAGACTTGCCGAAACCTAACTATGTAACCCTTGTTTTATGCTAATGACTGTGTCTCTCTCTGGCGGTTAGGAATATGAAATAGGCAGTCGAGAGCCTAGTTTCCCATGCACGGACGGACGCCGACCAACCGGTATAGTGGTTAAGGTGTTAGCCTCTAGATAGGAAGGTTCCTGGTTCGAATCCGGGTCCGGGCATGGATGTTTGTAAGCGTATGGTGTAGAGGCGGCTGGTGCACCTTAAATCTGTCGCGGCCGAAAGTCCTCACGTTGGGTTGGCGTGGAAGTTTGGAGAGTGGGGTGCCAGCTCAGGTGTTGCTTCGTCATCTGACCGTGGTTCAAAATTACGAGGTGTTGTCCTCGGGTCTTTCCCTTAAGGGACTGATTCCGGACCGTCGTCAATAGCCCGTTGTGTTGCTCTAGTACGACGTTAACTAAAATTACCATTACCATTACCCATGCACGGACGCATGGTCTTCTGTATCCTTAACTCTTAACTAAATTTTGGCTCACTAGCATTCTATTTTCTTACCCCAACAGAACTCAGTGGCTTTTCCTGGCCACAACTATATTTTTCTTGTACTAGTTTCTTTCCTGTGAGACGCATATCCCATGTTAAGAAAGGCAAAAGGTTGCGAGTTCGAAACTGTCCACCCAAGGACCTTCGTGTAAAAGGGGGATGGTGCTTGCCATGGCCTCGTCCTCGCGTTGTGGCGTGGATGTTTGGAGAGGGGTGCCAGCTCATGTTGACAGGTCATCTAGCCGTGGTTCTAAATTACGAGGCTTAGTCCTTGGATCTTTCCCTTCGGGTTGAATCTCGGGCCGTCACCCATAGTCCGTTGTTTCAGAATGACGTTAATTAACTACCTACCTATCCATATTAAAAAATAACTGTCGGTGATGATACAGAAAATAGTAATAATCCAGTGCAACCACCTGACAGAACCACAGCCATCAACTTCTTCAGAAGAATCAAACGAATATTTTTATGGGGTGTGAGCGGAAAACAGAATCCGAAACGAAGGCCCGGAACAAAAAGGCGCGTGTCATTCCGAGAGGACGTCACCTCCCTCCCCGAAAATTAATCCGCGCCCCTGCCCCGCGTAACAAGTGTCATCATCTTTAATTTCCGAACGAGTTCACCCCTCCGCGGCTCATTGCGCTAAAAACCCGGCACGTCAAAAAGCGGGCGGCCCTCCGATGACGTCTAATTAATGGGACTCGTGCATATTAGAAATCTCCCTTCGCCTCGGAGCAAGGGAAGGAAGAGAGAAGAAAAAAAAAGGAACAATAATTGTTTGGGCGGCCTGCATCTGAAAACTTTGAAGTCGGAAAAAGGATGCGGTTGTTTTGTCTTTGTTTTCCGCCTGTCTTCTCGGCCGCCGCGTCGCGAAATGTGGTGGTGTGGGCGCTTTTATCACCGCGCGTTCGTTTGAGATGGTTGTGTGTATTCGGGATTTGGGTCATCAACTGTGTGGTTTGGCAAGTACTTTTCAGATCAATCGAGTACTTTACGTTTTCGAGGAATACTTTCAAGTATCGAATAAGTATTCGAGTACTTTTGTATTCAAATACTTGTGCGGATAACTGGTATTCAGATATTTGAGATGTACTTTGATATTTCCGAATGCGTGGGATGAAGTCTTTGGTGTTTGAATACTTGGGATGAAGACTTTGGTGTTTGAATACTTGGGATGAAGACTTTGGTATTTGAATACTAGGGATGAAGACTTTGGTGTTTTCAAGTATCGAATAAATATTCGAGTACTTTTGTATTCGAATACTTGTGAGGATAACATTTTTATTCATATATTTGAGATGTACTTTGTTATTCGAATACTTGGGATGAAGTCTTTGGTGTTTGAATACTTGGGATGCAGACCTTGGTGTTTGAATGCTTGGAATGTATGGTATCAAATACTTGGTATGAAGACCTTGGTATTTGAGTACTTGTGATTAATGCTTTGGTATTCGAGTACTTTTGTATCCGAGTATTTTGGTGTTAGTATTTTCTTACTCGAGTACTATTAGAATACATTGAATGAATACCTTTATGTACACGAGTACTTTTATATACGAACACTCCTATCTCCAAAAAAGAAATATCCCTTACTTTCTAAAACAAATTACTTACTTCCAAAACAAACCTATTCGATTTGTGTTTGAAAAATTGAGGCCACGTGACAAAACTCTTTCCTTTACTAAGCAATTGCGCTAGCTTTTTTTTATTTATCAGCGGCAAGCTGAAAACATTTTGCAATTTTCGTTTTGCGCGTTCTTGTAAAACGGTAAATAAATTTATTTACAAAAGTCGACTACACTATTTTCGAATTAATTAAACTTTTGAAGACATGAACCTCTGACGATGCCATGACAGTCATTCTCCTTTTCTAACAAATATTTGTACGTTCTTTTCTATTTATTCCGAACGAGATGAAACGAATGTCCATCTGAGATCTTATCTCGCCATTTTAACAGACAGCTATGCCTGTCAAATAGTTAAAAATTTTCAATGAATTCACAGAAGTTAAATTTTCTGTGTTGATCTATAGTGCTGTGTACGATTTCAATTCTGCAAACGTAGCAACTCGTTTTTAAAAGTGCGTTCCACGTATGTGTGCAGAACGTCTTGTTGATTCCAAATGGCTTGAAGCAGAACCACCTAGTTTGGCGAGTTATCGGTGCTCCAAATGCCATGCCTCTGGCAGAGCCGTTGCCCAGTCCGAGAGAGGCAGGAAGTAACTATTATAAATCAGACTTATCGTGGATTATGCCTAACCCTTTGATGTGCCGCCGAGCGAAATGTTCGATGAGCACATCTCCCCCCTCCCATTGAGATCGTCAGCGTGGGCCTCCGTAAAACCTGCAAAGTGACCTTGAAAGCTAGAAATCGGAAATGCTTGAGTATGATGTCACTGAAGGATCGTCTACTTGCAGTAGCTTTTAAATTGCTTGTTTTGAGATTGTTCTTGATGCGTCACAGGTAGTGTGTTGAGAGTTATAATAACTATGGCCGGTAACTTTAACTTGAAATAACTATCTTTAAAAAAATCTTCTGGTGCCGCAAAACTTGGTAGAGTGTCGGAATAGCAACAGGAGGAGAGTTGCGAGTTCGAAACACGGTCCAACCACAGACCATCGTGTATAAGGGAACTGGTGCGTGTTAAACTGTCTCCTGACGTTGGCGTGGTTTGGAAGTTTCAGGTGCCAGCTTAGGTGTTGAACCCCTTCACATGACAGTGATTCAAACTGACGATTTGTTATCCTCAGATATTTCCCTTCGGGATGATCCCGGAACGTCACTAATAGCCCGTCGTGTTTCTCCAGTGCGACGTTACTTAACTGCCTGACTACAAACTTTCCTGGGCCCTATTCGTTTAAAGTAGCAAAGGAATAAATCCATGGCTTTGACATTCAAATATCAGAATTGCTGTCAAGCGTTTGGATTTTGCATACAATTTAAAAACGGATACTTTATTTTTGTCCCTCAGGCGCGCATTTTCTTTCGGAGTGTACGGGACTTTACTGACCCGAGGTACTCTATTGATATTTTCTTTTCTCGTGGGTTTTACTGTCTGGTAAAAAAACGGTGGTCGCGATCTTCTACTGCTTTGATCGCACTAGTCTTTCCCTAATTCCCCTTTTCCAACTTGTTTTACTTGACGTTGTCTTGTGCATCATGTTCAAATATAGCCCTAGTACCATAAAACGTTAAAACAACCAACCAAGCCGTTATTTTCTTTATGTGGACTAGTGGCTCTGAGGTTTACCCACTGCGCCAGCAAGCCATAGGTGGTACAGGTTGGATTCCTCCCCGAGTATATCCCTTCTGTATCAGCGAAGCTTTCCTTGTGCGTGTTTGTCCATTTACTTGGCGCAACTTGGCAAAAGGTGTGGCCCTTGTCAGAAAAACCAAACCCGCCAACTCTTGTAGACCCCATTGTGATTAATTTTTTACTTTCCATATATTGCATTATAATTTTGTCGTGCTTAGTTGACTAATTATAACGATATACTGTAACCCTTCTAGCGAGGATCGAGACAAATTTGCTTGTTTGAAATTAAGACGTCTCAGTTAGGGGGCTATAATGTATGTCTGCCATCCAGTAGATCAAAGTTTGTTAAGCGCATGATGAATTGTCTTTGTAAAGAGTTTTCCCATTGAGTGCTTCTTCACAAATATCCTCTAGTTTACCCTTTTTAGTGCTTATGGATGAAGCTTTTTTATTGCCTTTTTAATTTAAATACTGCAGACTGTTTTAAATTATGCTTTTTTTTTTAAATTAATACAAACATTTAAACTAAAAAACGAATATAGAACAGCTCAGGTCAGGTGTGACCTCGTCATCTGACCGTGGTTCAAAATTACGGGATGTTTTCCTCGGATCTTTCCCATAGCGGATTGATCCCCGACCGTCGTCAATAGCCCGTTGTGTTGCTATAGTTTTTTATGCATTTTTTTATCATTCGTTCATATGCGATGGAGGAGGGGGGGGGGTTGTTTAAGGTTTTTATGTTATCCGGCTATTCGACTAAACGTCCCGGTCCCTACCCGGCGGTTTCACTGTATATGAAACTGATCTCTATTCCTAGTTCTAAAGATTGAAATTTCCATTTATTATTCCGCCCGTGGTGCTCGAAAGTTAGAAGAGTAGCGGATTAGCAACCGTAGGATTGCGAGTTCGAAAGGCCGTCGTGTACGTGTGGGCTGATGCGCGTTAAATCTGCCGTCACGTTGGCGCATGGTTCGGAGAGTGGAGTGCAAACATAAGTGTCGACCACATCTGACCTTGGTTCAAAATAACTAGGTTTCGTCTTTTGATCTTTCCTTTCGGGATAATTCTCGGACCGTCGCCAATTGCCGGTTCTGTTCTAATGCGACGTTAATTCTCCTACCTACATTGTGTTGTTCACAAATCGAATAGAGCGATATACCCCACCCGTATACTCGATATATTTTGTGGTAACTGTTTGTTATTGGTGTATTTAATTTTTTTTTAAACTTTAATTAGTTCTTTTTCCGTTGAAAAAAAAAATTGCCATAAAAACAACTTATTTTTTAGAAATAATGGGCTGTACAAAATTTTTAAGCTACTCTCGAAGTAAACGACGAGCAGAAGTATCCATGTTATGCAGAATAACCACCGAGTTCTATTGGGAGAATTATGGTGCCGAACAGTGTTATTGACCTTCAACGATGACATTGCAACATCTGGACAATTTAATGTAAATTAGTGAAAAGCTGCTAGCTCCAGCTTGTCTATAAAAGCAATCTTTGTTAAGTTATTTTGAAATTTTCCACATCTGGCTTTTCTTCCATTTTTCTATCGGATAATTAGTGATAGTATTGCCTTTTGATATTCAATTCCTTTGAGTTGTAAAAAGTTCCGTTTAATCGATTTTTAAATAAATTGCGACGACTCTTAACATTATGTTCTTACATAAAAGCTTGTTAAGAAACAACGCTTGAAAATGTAATTTTTTTTTTATTCAGCACTTTGCTCATTAAAAAATTGTGAATGTTTAAATTTAATTTGTAATCACCTTGGGATCGTTATGAAAGTAAATTTCTGCCAAGCCAACTATAAATGGCGGTAGTGTTTCTGAAGCATGTGAACGTGAAGTGTTGGTGTAGGAATACGATTTCAGCACTAGAAATTGACATTTCGCGCCCCGGTAAAAAAAGTGACACGAGTAAAAAAAAAAAAAAAAAAATATGTTATGTCATTGAAAAATATGAACGAGGCACCCCAGCGTGTTCTATTATATTTTACAGAATAGTAATGGTTACCACCATAAATACTTATCTAAAATTTGAAGAAGCTTATACTATTTCAATATAAGTTTTAAAGAATCCTTTAAGTTGATGTATCTCAAATTCTGCAATTTTGAGCTGTGTCACTTCTCTTGCCGGGGTTGATGTTCATTGATCAACGTCGGCAAGACGGTGATAAACTACAATTTAGGTAACCTAGATGTTTCATACGAGAAAATTTGGACAGCAGAAGTTAAATCTACGCAAACCATTTGGTTTGTTTACACTCAAAATCCAACTTGGAAAATTTGATCCCGGGCCGTCATCAATTGCCCATCGTGTTACTCCAGTACGACGTTAATTAAAATACTAAAAAATTCATACGAACTTGAAAAATGGAAGAAAAAACGTGCGAATATGTATCAAACGATTTTATGTATGAAAATTCAGAAGCAACGTAAAAAAAAGAACGGTATTTAAAAATGCGATATGCAACCCGCAAACTTTGTCTTATCGAAAAGTTTCACAAGAAACAATACTTCGAAAAAAGTAATCCTTCGATTTGCCAAAGTTTCAAATTGCGGCCCATTTTATTCTTTTGCAGTTTCAGACGGTTTCGAATCGTACGAAAAGAGAAAATTTAACCACCGCTTTGGTTAACATTTCCTCTCACACACACGAACACTTTATTTCTCGTACAAATAAAAAAATCATCTCGACGTCCTTATTCTCATTTTGATCAATATTTCCGGTGCGATGCGAGAATGAAATATTGTTATTTTTCAAGAGGAGAAAAGTTCCCGACGTGATCTCACCCGCGCCCGTATTCGAACCAGAATAGAAAGGGCGCGAAGTTTTCACCGCCTCCAACTACTAAATTGAGAATTTTATTCCTCGTCCCCTGCTTTCGATTATTCCTAACAAACATCGGGGAGAAATGGCGAGGACGGTGTTGGGATATTGTTTTGGTTCTTTTTAAAGGTTCTCACAAAGAGAACTGGGTGTTTATTTTGCTCTACACTTTCTGCCGGCTCTTACCGCTATTGCTTCGCTGGCCGCCGCCACTGGGACACCTGCTCTGATTCTGAATGACTTTTATACGTTGGGATTCGGTCTTTAAAATGGGGAATGGGTGGAGTTATCTTTGAACCTCCGCCTTCGTTCTGTTTAACGACAAGTGCAAACAATTATCCCGTATCCGTTGAAGTGTCGTAAAAACTTCCCAGAAAATAGCCTAAAATCAAATTTCGAGAATTTTTCATTTCAGGGAAATTGCCCGCCGATATGTTTTCTTTTCCATTTTACCTTTTAATGAATTTTTAATGCTAATTAGAGTTGATGAATTTATTAATTACTTTTTCTTCAAAAAAATATAGGTTGTAATTTAGTTGATGGTTGCAAGGGAGTTTATAAGGTACACAATCACAGAAGTTTTTATCCTTCCTTTTTAATTGCCTTTGCGAAAAATGTTTATAGAATACAAACAAATTTGATGGAAGATGGTTTGTAGAATACTATTGAATTATGGCCTGTTTTTCAAAAAGCTCAAGCAAACCTAAAATTATTTTGCGTTTTCTTTTGTTTCACAAATTTACTTTTCTAAAAAATTCTCTGCAGTACATTTTTTGTGAATTCTATAGAGGAGTTTATTACACAATATATAGAATAGAAGAAATATATTTCTATAGAATCCTCTGTAGAAATCTCTGGAATTTTTTTTCTCAAGGGTTTGTTGTTTATTTGGTTTTTAAATAATTGATTTACTATTGGAAGGTTGTAACACAAATTTAAATCATTTGCCCATAGGCTAATTATTGTTTTAAGATTTATTGTGGATACATTTTTTCTCTAAAAGTAAGAAAACATTTTCTAAAACAATAATCCTTTTGTCTTGAGGATGAAGTTTTTAATATTTTTCAATACAGTTGGATTTTGGAATTAAAGACAAGAAATATTAATCTTGACAACAGCAGGCTTTCTAAGGAGTATTTTGTTATACCACACCATTGACAATGAACAGAGTTGGGGTAAATATGCATTGTGTGGGTATTTTCAATTCTGCAAGTTATTTTGCTTCAATTTCAGTTGCCCACTTTAATTTTTTAGCTATAAGTACGAACTTCCTTTTATATTGACAGCAAATTTTCATCTGGCTCAGTAAAATATTCCATACTATGCATATTTACCCTCATTTAATTTTAAGCAAACTTATTTGAATTTTTTTTTCTTTCTTTTTACTGTGTTTTGTGTATAAGAACCACTGTTTGGTGAGAAATATTTGTTTTAACCATTTTTTTTTTCTCTTACAGACCTTTAGCTCGGAGAACTATGAAAGAGAAACCCCACCTTATTCTGTGTCCAAATCTATGGCTTATGGGGATGGTTACTACATGAATGGTGAGTATTTTGTTCTATTTTTGCTGCTTTTGCAAGCTATCATAGTTATAATTATAACTAAAACCATTAATGATTTTGAAAGAATTTTGATTTAAGAATGTTTTTAGTTTTCGTTTGCAAACTATTTTATAATGTTATACTTTCCTATATAAGTTTTTAATGAAACAAAAATGGATTTTTTTTTTTGAGGGGACACATAATAGTGAAAAAATAATTTACCTACGGTCTATTCTGCTTCAATTGATAAAGAAATTGGGTGTTGTATCCAGTATTCAAGTAACACAATTACTAGATTAATCTTCAGGATTAATCCCAGACAATCACCAATAATCTATTGTGTTGATCCAGTGTGACATTAATTCAACTACCAACTTAGATTAATTAATAGTTAAACTGATTCACTCACTAGATATATAAAAGCATGCAAATTATTTATTTTTACTTCATTTCATATACCTACATATTGTACCAACACAATTGAATTTCCTGAAACATGATTTGAATATTTAGTTAATGTTTTAGTCAACTATTTCATATGAACACAATCATTTTAAAATTTATTTACTTGTGTCACCTGAGATGCATCACTATTTATGGTTACGTAATTTATTAATTTAAAACTAATGAAGTTATGAAGCGTAAGATATAAAAAACTTAGCTAAACTTTTTTAAATTTTATTAAATTTAATATCAGACTGTGTTTTTGTTAAGACTACTTGTTTTAATGCCAAGCAATTACATCAAGTAACAATTGTTTATGGTGAAAACAAAAAGGTTATTAATTATCCTCTCAAATCTCCAGAGTTAACTAACCCTCTTATGGGCACATCTTTAGATGTACTTGTATCACAACCACAAGGTACAGGTGCAGTCTTTACTCCCTTTAATTTTTACCCTATGCTTCTGCTTGTTTTTTTTTCTTCCCTCATAGTGTTTGTCTTGCAATTGTAGGCCAAATATGCTTGTGCCATAAAACTCGAAAACAACAAACTAACCTGAATTAACTTATATCAGAATTTTTTTAAATTGAACTCAACTAATATAAAAACACAGAAAAACTATTTTGAAATTCTTATTTTTTTTTTCTAATTATACTCTTAACTAAATTTTATAGAGGTTTTACGATACAGGTCTCCACAGGGAGGCATTTATAATTGCTTCTGATCACCTTTCAAACATGGATCCAATGAGCATGATTTTGTTTTTACTGCTAAGTGAGTGAAATAAAAGTGATTGCCCAACAAATACTCATCAGGTCTTGATTGAAGGACATGTGCATATGCTAATTTCCAAGTCCTTAGGTGGATCCTTAGTAATAAACCTTTGGGAGGTGCTATAAAATTGCTTGGGTTCTAGATGAAAAGGGTTTAGTTGAATTATTTACCTTGAATTCAATAGTTATGAAGGTTTGCTCTCATATAAGTCCTATTTTTCATAGAATAGCTTGACTTTTTAATCTCACTTTTTATAAGCACCTTTTCTAGCTGGCTTAGTCCAAGACTTATTGCTGCTTCAGACAAAGTTGTGTTCTCTCAACAGTTTCTTTGCTTCGTCAAACAGCTTTTTGCTGTGTTATGGGCTTCAAAATCCCGAGGTACCCTAGTGATCTATGCTTACCTCATAGGGTTTACTGCCTCCAGTGAACAGAGTCGCTACCCCAGGAAGATAAGCAATCGTTTTCTTTTTTATCCCACTTTCCTTTCCATAATTACTTGACATTGTCTGTCTTGTGTTTGGCACAGCTTGGCCAAATGTTGGCCATGAAACCTCAAACCACTAACCTCTTCTGATTGATCGGTTCTTGAAAGGTTTTGACGTTTTGTGTTAATTTGAGTTTGTGAAATAACCTATTTGTGTCTTGCATATGGTTGTTTTATGGGTCTAAGAGGGAAGGACATAATGAGCTGAAAGTAGTTGCCTTTACTCGGAAAAACCAGTAATGCAAATATTGGGGCACCTAGAGCTCAGCGTTCCAGAATTTTTGCTGATTAAGATTGATTTTGGCTTATATAAGAATTTAACTGCTGTTAGAGAATTAGGTATTTTTTTCTTAAGCAGTGAAATATTTTAAACTATTACCTATGCTTCCATGATTCAGTGATAACAGGACAAAAAGTTCTTTTGCCAGCGATATTAGTTACCTGGAACTATTAACTTGGTTTCACAAAGTTGATATTTTATAGAATACTGTCACCATGACTGAATTCTAATGTGAATTAAGCCAAAATGAATTAAAGTCGACTAACTTTTCTGTAAATGTATGTTTCTTTGATCACTCTACAACCATCTTAATTTGCTGTAGATCCTAGCAAAACATTGCAGTAGAATAAGTAACTGAATATAAAATGAACAATCTATGTCCAAAATTTATTGAAATCTATTGTTCCCAATACGTTATATAGAAGCAATATAATTACATTCTACATTTTTCTTTTTCTACAGAAAATGTTCCAGATACTTGGTCTTCCAATACCAGTCTCAACTCTCCTAATTATAATTTTCAAAACTCTTTGATGCCAAATCCACCTGCTCTAAATCATGCTACTCAAGGATTCCCTTCCACGTATTTACCCTCTGATCTGGTAAGTTTATTGCTTGTCTTGTATTAAACCCTGCTGACTGCAATGAAATGGAATTTCTATAGAACTCCATTCTGTCACTTGAGTTTCTACAAATCTTAAATGACAGAATGATCTACCACTAAAACTGAAATATACAAATTTTGTTTCATACTGAAAAACCATTTGTCTTATTTCAATCTTCATTTATTCAATTAGATTCTCTGAAAAATGAATTAATGCAAGAAAATTAATTTTGTAAAAGTATTGTTTGGTACGAAAGTGTAATAACGGTTTTGAGTAGGCACTGCACCAGTAGCCTGGTTGGAAGAGTTGTGGATTAGCAACTGGAGGGTTGCAAGTTTGATTCTCAATCCAACCTAAGACTGCTGTGCACATGGAGATCTGTGCACATTAAGTCTGTTGTAGTCTAAAATTTTTCCTCGGATTGGCATGATGTGAAAGTTAGGAGAGATGGCTACTCAGGAGTTGACTTCATCATCAGACTGTGGCCGTCACCAATAGCCCTTCACCTTCAGTGTGACGTTAATTTAGCTATACGTATCTATATTTTTTTGCTGTTCTTATTGTTGCAGTCAACTATTGTATTTAATCGTGTGCATAGTTTGGCACATTCACTATTATGATTTATTAATAGTTAAACGTGAGCAGTAATCGTACAAATGTTTTCTGTCAAGTTCACTTTGCTTGCAAATGAACTTGAAACTTTCTAAATATATAATGCAATCTTTTATCAATATGTATTGCACTTTGCACATTTTTACTAATGCCTTTAAAATTAGTAGACCTAAATTAGTATTCCTTGTTAATTCAAGTATGATCACAATAATTTCTGTATTATGTAAGGTATTATATTCTTCATTATTTTACATTATAATGTTGTCTTTTCTGCAAATCTAGACGTGCACAGCAGATCAAACCAACAGCAGCTTTTCATCTGCCCCATCAACGCCCATAAGTTCTCCACCTCCATTATCTTGTAAGTAGGCCTTTTTGTGTTTTCCGAACTTCATTAAAAAAACTCAATGCAGTTGTACCTTATCCACAGGGGAAAAATTGATCTACCTCACTTATGCAAACCACAGTTAATAGCCAATGACAAGTACAGCCGGACTGCCATAGATGACTATATTACTATTTTCCATCCTTTGTGACATGGGGTATCAAAGCAAAATTGTCACAAAGCTTCTAATTTCAAAATTTTGGTGACTTTTGAAAATGCACTAAAGATTAACAAAATTTAGTCTCTGAATTAATAGCTGATGGAAAAAATGTTTTTACGAGTTTTCTTTCTGGAGAAAATTTTCCAATGTATGCGAATGTCGTAGTTTTTACTAAGCCATGGCAACATGAAAAAAACTATTTCGTCTTTTAGTTTTAAAATTTAAATTTCTTGGCAAGATCTTCTGTTTCATAATTAATTGGCACATTTTGGTTTGAGCCTATTCATTTTATAATTGAGCAAATAAAATTGCTAATAAATAACATTTAAAAAGATACTTTTTATCTACTATTTTTAAAATTTATGCTACTATTTCTCAAGTGATGTGCCTATGACACCCTTGATATAGCATGATAGTAAGAGATATTGAATGACAGCATTCACATTTTTTACCCTTGTGACTTATTAAAGGGGTGACTCCAAAGAGTGCCAGCACCGCAACTAATAGTCTTAATTAAAATAATAGTCTTATAATAAATTTCTAATAGTCTTATAATAAATTTTTTACCCTACTAGGGGACTCCGCCCCTGTTCAGCTACACTCGCCAACCCCTGATGATTTCTATGCAATGCAATCCAGTTCGGTTTGCTTTGCAAACCAACACTCCTTTCAACCCTCTACAACGGCAAAACTATCTTAATGATTTGTATATTCTTGATTGGACTCTGTCCCATGACTTCACAGTGAGTTTCGTTAAGACCGTTTCTTATTTGATCTCTGCAAGGAACAATTTGTACACTGTTGCAAAATTATACTTTCGATCACATCGAATTTATTTATGAACCAATTTTAAAAATAACTATGCCATAAGACAGGGTGTATTCTAAACTTTCATGTGGTATTTTCAAATTTTAAAACCAATAGTATTAAGCTATATATATGAGAGTTTGTTTTGTATTGGTAACTTTTTTTAATATAGAGAGAATTGCCCAACTCCTGATGTTGCCTAGCATCAAAGAGTTTTTAAAAAGTTACGGGTTAAAAAAAAAGATGATCATCATAAACTTAGTCTTTCGTTTAACCGTTCTTACACAAATTATAAGAATGCATGAAAGGACAGATAGCTCACAGAGAAGGCTTACAACAGATCTTGCACTTAATAGTTTGCTTGTATGATATAAAGATTTGCTTACATTACATATACAAATAGGTGACACCATCACTCACCAGTTAAATAGTTGTAATAACCAGTTGAATAATCAAGAAAATTTGTATACCAGTTTCAAGGCTGGTAGATTGTAGCACTCACTAAATTGTATTTCCAACAACTCCACAGTTTTGTCTACTAGCTCTGATGTCATTTGTTGACAAGTGCTAGTTGTTAAAAGTAGTTCTAATTATCATTTGCATCTTAATTATCGTCACATTTTGTTTGTTAAGAATGGCACCAATGTGATGTTATTTTAAAAAATATGTTTACAAAAATATTTGTAGGGACAGACGTGTACGTATTGTAAAATATTTACGGAGTTGGATTAAAAGAAGTGAAATTTTTTTTTGTCTAGAATGACTGAATATTTTGATACAGTCTCATAACACTGTTCGTCCTCATTGCTGCAGTTCAGTACTGTGCAGCAGCCAGGAAGAAGGCAGATTGCCTTCCCAAAAGTAAAAGGTTCGAAAAAGAAGGAACATAACCAAGACAAATTTGGATCGTATAGTGGTAATTTTGAAAAGAAATAGACTCACTGAACCCTGTACATGAATTATCGATTAGGAGCTGTCGATATCTTGATTAAATAAAGTTTTACTGAAAAGGATTAAAACATAATATGCAAAATGAGATCAAAAATCCCCAAAAGGTTTCGTGCAAAAAAAACGCAAAAGATATCCGTGTAATTTAACAAAAGAATATTTATTAAAAAACACAAAACAACAAAAACGGGAAAAAGCCATGAATCAATTAGCATAAGAATTAATACAAAAAAATTAAGAAAACTTATAGATCTAGAAAAAACTAAACGAGGGGAAAATGGCAAAAGATGCTAAGGGACATGAAGGTTATAAATTAACGAGGAAGAAAGGGAATATGCGGAATTTTGAAGAGGATGGTGTTAGGAACATTACGTCCAAATTACACCATCCTGGGTCTCTGCAGAGAAAAAAGAAAAGATACTTAACAATCTGGATCCATGATTTAAAGTGGCAAAAGCCACACGAACGCGACAGCACGTGCTTCTAACACATGTTTGGCTCTCAGGGAAAAGGTCGAAGAGACAGAAAATCGTTTTGCGCGGGCTTTTATCAACTACTGCGTCAGCGTGTGATGTCAGCAGCGTCTATCGATATAATTGAAACTTAAGAGTGGCTCTGCAAATAGTGCGTGTTACGTCGTTTGAGGTATAACAGATGTAGGGCAAGTTCTTTTGTTTAACGGAGATTAAGCTAGCTAGTGGAACACAAGCCTTACACAAAATATTATAACTGCCATAAATGATTAGTGGGGATTGCGAGTTGGAGAAACAACTATCGCTAGTGGCATCAAACGTTAAACTCGCCGGTAACCACACTATATGGCAATTTACATGTAACTTGATTGTATTCTAATGAGTAGTCTTGTTCAAGCCTTTATACTCTTTTCCAGCTGCTGTGCAAAACTGGCATCGTAGTAATAATCAGTTCAACAACCAGACTCCAAACTACACAGAGCTAACGAATCCTGTTGTCGTAAGTATTGCTTTAGATTATGTTTAGGGGGGCACAATCCCATTCTTAATATTATGAATTCTATTGATAACAATCAACACTAAACATATCTTTTTGCCTACATAAGGGGTTTACATAAGTGCGTTTTGAATATTATACCTATGATGGGAACTATAATTTTCTAATTTGTCATTAGATTGGCCACATCAAAAATTCTTTGAAAGGTTTTGTTTCAAATTAGCAGGGTGTGAAAAAACATGATTTTATTTGATTTAAATCAGACTTTCGATTTTGTTTAAACTTGTTGGACATGAGTCATGCAAACCAGAGTGTACTTTCTAGAAAATATTGATTTGTGTTATACATTAATATATATGATGGTTTATAAAATATAGCAGTGAAAATATTTTAAAGATTTAAAACAGTTAAAATTATTATTTTTGGCCATGTTGAATGTATATTTTGATATGAATCCATATTAATTAATATTTTGAGAGGGAAATATTATTTACTTTTAAAGTTTATAATTTTCTATAAATCATAATAGTAAAATTAATTTTCTATGCTTTCATTACTCAGGTGGCATTATGAACAATTTTGTCTTACCAATAATACTGGTAATGATGCATGGAAAATATATTTTACTGTATCTAATTAATCAAATAAAATTAAGTGTTTAGTTTCCAAATAAAATATACACGGAGGTATGTTCCTATTACATACTACATGTGAAAGCTCTTTTGGGGATAATAAAAGCCACTTTAAGGCCCATAGGTCTTAATTTAATTAGTCTTGTAGCAAAAAATACTGTAGAGCGAAAAACCTTATAAAATCTGCTACTTTGAGGAACTGTATAAAATTATTTAAGAACGTTATCGAATTGTTAAAATAAGGTAGTTTATCATTTTCAAGATCAGCATTTTAATAATAAAGGCAAACATTTTAAATCTATATTTGATAAACATTATTTTTTATTTGGAATGTTTCAGAATAATAATGGAATAATTGAGGAGAGATTAGATGATGCCATACATGTCTTGAGGAATCACGCTGAGGGTTCTACTTTGCTTCAAACACTTCAATCTGTAGCAGTGGGGTCTTCGCCCACCAATGTCAATTCTCTACATTCCAGCTTAGTCCAAAAGAACCCTCAGTCTGCTATAGAAAACTTTCAAGTATTGCCTATTATGCAAATTGTAAGTATTCAAGTATGATTCTTCTATTAAATTATTTAGAATTTGCTGTCATTCAGGATTCTTGTACTTAAGAACTTTTTGACTGTCACAAGAACCAATGTTAAGGATAACATAGAGTATAGTTAACCATATTGGTGGCTTATCTTCACATCGAAAACTGCCCTGTGGTGACCAGCTTGATGCAACAAACCTGTTTCAAGTTGACACTAGTTCTATGCAAGGGGCAAGTTGTTGTTTCTTATGGATATTCATTCCTCTCAGAGTTAACAAAGCATATGATATAGTAAATCCAAAAGTCATTACATCCCTTCCTCAGATGCTGTATCAATGTAGGCACAGATTTTGTGATCATCCCTACGAAAGGGAAATTTAAATGTGCATCTTCCCTACCCGATTGGGAATTCAATCAGATTGATTTGGAACGTGGTCGAAGGAAGACCACGCTGGAATGGACCTGCCCATTCTCTTTGTGTTTCTTTTCATTGTGTTAGTATTTTGTCATTTTAATAAATAGATGCTAAAATTGGAATTGAATTGATTTGAACATGCAACTTTGGACTTGATTTTATTACATCACTGATGCTTTGAAATTACATAATGATGCTCTTCATGCCTCAGGCTCGCAGCTAACTAAAGACCAGTTTCCACTTAGGGATATTTGAGGTTTTCTTTAAGTTGTTAATTAAAGAAAACCTCAATTCACAATTGTTGATTTGCATTTCAAGAAAATCACTTGATCTATTCAATTGGTTGAAAGGCGATTTTGGAAATCTAAGAGATACAGCATTATTTATGTGCCTTATTTAAAGATTTTCATGGGAAAAATTGTCAGAACTTGTGAGAATCACATGTAACAATGCTCAGAATCACAAGGGGTACAGCAGAGCAGTTTTTGGAAGCCCTTAGAAACAACTTCCATGCCTGCTCAATCAAATGAAAATCACCTGTCAATTAAATACTCAGAGAATGGGGATCTCACAGAACTCATTAGCAGACCACCTGTGATCTTTTCCAAAGGGGTATGAAGCAACAAGCCTCCTCATCCTTGGCAAAATAGGGCATTTTCCCATTTCAATGTGTATACTTTGTGTTTAGCAAAATTAGCCTAATCGTGTTCGGTGAGGTATCTTGTCCAACTTGATCTTATTCTTTTTTTCAAACTGTTTTAACAAGGAAACATAACTTTAGAAAAGTAGGGATTTGCCTTTAAAAGTCCCTAATTTCTTTTTCTTTAAAAAATAGAAAAAACTTGTGATTAGTATAATTGTTTTAAAAAAATAGTACATTGTGTGAAATGATTATTTTTTCTCGTAATTAATTTCATTTGAAATGTTCTATTTATCTTTTAGCAGCAAAATGGACTTCCCGAGAGCAGAAGAACAATTGTAGGAGTTCCAAATCCATCAGTGCCAACACCACAGAGCTTTGGTAAGCCAATTTTAATTATCTGAATTTGTGGATATAATTTTTAAATACAGGGACATATAACTACAGAAATGCTTAAGTATCTTGAATTCCTCTGCAGTTTTAAAGTTGAGTTAAAATCCTTAAACATGGAAGTGTTTTGTCCTTTTAATTAACTAGTACTTGATTAATGCCAACACAGAATTTCTTGTACTTTCTTTCCATTCAAAAGGCATGGGGCAAGTATTTTAACAGGTTCTTACAGGCTTGATTTTTAATTTTGGCTGTCAAAGGTCCTTAAAATAATATTTGCTGAGGGGACATTATCTGGTTTTTTTTTTAAGCCTTAGTTTTTACACAAATGCTGCATGTTTTATTCCACCTGCATTCAAAAACCAGGTCAATAATACTTGTCCAAGGTGGTCAAATGTTAAAAATCAAGGGCACATTGTTTGTACGTTATTTAAAATTTATGTATCTAATTTTAGGGGAAACCTAAAACTAACACTTATGAAAGTTTCTGCACCTGTGCACATATAGGTTGATCTGTTGCACAATCTTTGAAATGCATCTTTATAACCTTTAGAAATACCTTAAAAGGGCTAATTTTTCTTTTGCATGAACAGTGGAAAACTTGTTGACAGATAGAACGTAGTTAGTTATTTAATGAAATAGTTGTTATAGCTTTCAGTATCCCATGCATTTCAAATTAGTGTTGATGACTAACTTCATTTAATTTGTCTGTATCACTAGTTTATAAACCCCAGATAATGTTTTAAGCTATTTTCCACAGTACACATGAAACTCTAGTAGCGGTTCAAAGAAAGGCTATATACAGTGTTCCCACGGTTCAGGGAAACCTGAAATTGTCAGGAAATTTAATTTTGTCCATAAAAATCGGGGAAATTTACGCATTTTCGTCCAAAACCAGGAAAATTGTCTTAATTACATGGAAAATTGTATTAATGACCTGGGAACAGATTGATGGCGTCTCAGATGCTTTGGAGAAAAGTAGCCAATAAGATTCGTATATATTTTCGTATAACTTTTATTTTATGAATATAATTTTTCAACCGATTTTAAAAGAAGCAGCTAATATTTAACAGGTAAAGGATTTTGTTTCGTCCACTGGCTTAAATTGAAGAATTTCATACCTCTGAAATATTCACAAATTGATTCAAGTTAAACATGTTGGATTATTTGAACAAGTTATTTCAATACAAAATTACTGTGTATTAATTTTTACTAGTATATAATTCTTAAATTGATTTTTATTATTGGCTATTAAATGGCTAAATTATTTCTTGGATTTTCACCTTAAAATGTCGTGAATTGCTTAATGAATGACCTGGAATTTTGAAAAAATGTCTGGAAAAGTCAGGGAATTTTATTTCTGAAACACAGTGGGAACCCTGTGTAGAGTTGATACTTAACTTGTGAAGCTCCACAGAGCTTGTACTTTGCAATTCAGCAATATAAAATTACTTAGTGCTTATAGAAAATAAAATTTAAGCTTGCTATTGATTCTTTCAGCCCCTATTACCTCTAGTGAAAACCTGAAACTGGAGGGCCTGCACGATGCCAAAGACATGACATCTGTGCAAAGACACGATCAGTTCAATGTCTTGTCGCCGGCGCCTGTAGTCAATATCTCCTCTAGTAATGCTCCTAGGAAGCCGCAAGCCAAAGGGGTGAAAAGAACTCGATCCAGGTACTGTTTCTTCTGTGTGTGCCGAGTGCAAGATCGGTGTTTGTCATATCTTGTAAACCGTATTTCCAACTTGAAAATTTTAAATTGTAGCTCTAAGGTATGCATTTTTCTCCCTTATGATAGATCCATAGAAGAGGATGATGACGACGATCCCCCAGAAGTAAAAGCTGAAAAAGATAAAGAGAGGAGACAGGCTAATAATGCCAGAGAGAGGTAATTGTTCTGTTCACAAAATTAATGTAAAACAAAATAGTTACATGATGAAACAGTGCAAATAAATAAATAACAGCAACGCTAACAAATACGAAACAACGCTTGTATTTGCTTTTCGTTTAACAATGTTTTGATTTCTATAGTATCTTTGACCTTTGAGGGAAGTCGGTCAGTGAAAAACAAAGAGCAAAATTTTGGAACTGGAAATTAAACATGTTAAAAGAAAATGAAATAATTGAAACTCCTGGTTCCTATCGGCCTTAAGGAAGTAGTAACGAGTAATGCATTCATGCTTGTGCTGTATGTATGCATCTTTGCTATAAAAACGGAAGTGTTTCTCTGTACGCAGTGTCCTTACAAATTTATGGCACTTACAATAATGAAATTTAGCAAAAACAGGCAGTCCTAATTTTTGTGTAGTGCTGGAATTTTAAAAATTTAATCTAGAACATTTTAAAATGAATTAATTAGTTTTTTTCTCCGGAATGTGACGTTGCCCCTACCTTGAATGAAGAAGCACGCCGTATTTGCAATTTTTGACCACAGGCGTCACAAAGCGTTTTTCGTCTAAAACCTTTGGAACCATGCCAAGTTTTCAGATTCTAATGTGTTTTGAATTATGTTGTTGATATAATAGCCCCTTTGAGGCCATCACAGCATTGCCTGTGTGGAGTTCGTTTGTGAAGCAAAACGAATGGAGAGTACGTAGCAATCACCGGGGGTTGACGAGCATCAGCAAGCAGTGGTCACACCTGACCCCACGAAAGTAACTGTCACGGGCTTAGCGGTGCTGACCAAGCAGTGGCTAGTTGCTTATAATGCAAATGTCACTTAATTAAAACTCAAATAATCTAAAATGATAAAAATGCATTTTAGATGCTATGTTTACCACTTTCATTGTAATATCTTTGGTCTTCTGCATCTTGGCTTTTGAAAGTACCTACTGAAATACTGGCTATCAGCAATCGTCAATTACTCAATGTTGTTTATGCATGTTCTGAACTGCACATAAAGACACATCAGGTTTAACAAGGAAATATTTATTCAAACAACAATAAAGAATGAATCTCAATCAAATGTTTTAACCTTACTGCATTTGACTTTCAAGAAGATATTTTGAACCGAGAATTTAAATTTTAAATAAAAAGGAGAGAGAAACAGCACGCCCACTTGCGACTTTAAGTATAGTTTTGCGCAAAACTGTCAGAAGACAACAGCGTGGGCTGGTGCTTGTATTTTCACAAGGATGTTGGCACAAATCTATCATTTTGTTACATTTCACAATGTATCTGCTCTGAAAAATGGAAAAGACCTGACAAATATTTATAGAATTAAGAAGGTAGTGTAGGTCCATCTATTCCAATACCATTGGTTTATACACATGGTGAATTTTATGGTTTAAAGTTAAAGTGCAAAATATGGGGAAAATTATAAATATATTCTAAATTCCAATTATCTTTGTCACTGATTAAGTAACCAAAGTGTTCCAGAATTGCATCAATTTTTGAAGAATGCTTTGTTGAAATTCGTTTCAGAATCCGTGTAAGAGACATCAATGAGGCATTTAAAGAATTGGGTCGCATGTGTATGATGCACTTGAAAACCGAGAGAGCCCTAACAAAGCTCAATATCCTATATCAGGCTGTGGAAGTCATTTCAACTTTGGAAAGTCAAGTTAGAGGTAAGATTTTTTTTGCACTCCAAAAATGGCAATCTTGCTGTCTTTTTGATTATTGTTATAAATCCCAAAGGTTAATGGGCCATCATGGTTCCATGATTTTGCCCACTGCTCCATCAACCTGTGAGTTGCAAGTGGTGCAAGGTCAGTACATGTCTCGATTGATTTTTCCGTGTGTGTGTCCATTATTTAATATTGTCTCATGTCTGGCCAAATATGGCCATTTCACCATAACATCCCAACTAGCCCTAAGGTTAAATAGTATGATTTTCATTGAGCTTTGCATTTGAGTCATTACTTAAAACACCAAGTTCTTCCATCAAATCAAAATCAACAGCTAATTTAAGGGGCTTTTCTATTGTATAAAAATAAAGCTTTTAGCTCAACTATGCAGTGTTGGAAGAATTCTTGAAATATTTATGAATTTGAAAGCAATTAAAATTGAATAATTGTTAAATGCATATGCTCATATTTCAATTGTTAAATTTCTACAGTAACCTCTTCACTACCAACCATTTAAAAACTGTTTAAAAATCAGGTTTTTTTCTTATAAATGTTATGAAATACTTTAAAGTTCTCAAGTAAATTCCTCTTTTAGATGGTGGCATCATAGTGGGCTAAACATTTTAGAAACACATGTGTTCCATCAGGTCTCAATTATGCCGAAAGCAAAATAATTTTCTAATGATAAGATAATTATTAAATCAGAAATATATCATCACATATTTTAAGAAATTATCAACTGAAGCACATCAACTAAAGGATTTTAAAAAAAATGAAATTTACTTACTTTTACAAGCACGTTGAGTTGACACCATTTCTTCCAAATCGCTTATGAATAATAAACATTCCACGGAACTGCCGATTTATACAGCCATTTATTGGTGTCAAACGGAAGCTTAGACGTCCACGCACACGTGTATCTCAGTTCTTGACTACCAATTTTTTCAGGAAGATTATTTATAAGACGAAAGAGCTTAGGTCCATGTATGTGTATCTAGGTAGCGAAGAAGTTAAAGGAGAACTAGAGTACTACAGTCATTAAAAATGTTATTCAGGAAGTTCTTAAATTACTGCTTGCAGGAGCACATCTCTATTAGGTGCGTTTGCCCTTTATGAATTTAAGGTACTCTTTAGTGTGATCTTTTCTTTTCCCATTAGATTTATCTTGTTAAGGACCTTGCACCCTAAAACCCATATCAACAAACCCATTAGGTTTACTGTCTTTGTAAACATGTATGTCACACTGTCTAGATACCCAAGTGATATTTCTCTGCTTTCATTTCATTATTCTATTCCTCAATCCCTTCTCTTTCCTTTTCATGACATTTTTGCCCAAAGTGGCCTGTTTTGTGTTTGGTGCAACTTGGCCAAATATGGCCATTGTACCACAAAACAACCAACCATAAATTACAAAAAAAATAATGAACCGTTCCAAATTTTCATGAAATTTGTCTTCTTGCCACAAAAATCGTGAGTTATGGAATATTTATAAAACATACAAAGCAATTAAAAGTGTTAAATAATTGTAAAATTCCTATTGCTTATATAGCAATTGTTGAATTTCTGTATTCAATGAGAACTTGTACTACAGTCTTTAAAAATGTTACTCTGAAAATTATTTCCTGTAAATCCTCAAATCACTGAAATTAACAGTTCTCAAGTTTTCATGAGAAATTGTTAAACAAGAGAGAATACTCAATCCCTTGACTGATCAATGTAATCCAATTACATTTGGTCTTGTCAGCATTGGTGTTTTGGGTAAAGTGAAGTGTGTAATATACATTGTCATTTTTGTATCATGTGTAATAAGTCCTCAAAAGCACTTATTCTGTGACGAATTTGCATCTGCAGGTTTATGAATCAACTATATTCCTTGTGACTCTGAAAGCTGGTAATATCACCAAAGTTTATCACACGGATAAATATTTATAGAATAGGTTAACAATCTTAGCTATTTATACCCAATATTTGAGAATTCTTAGAATACTGTAGTTTAGCACAAATGAAGTCAATCATCCATTTTGCTTTGTTTACGATTTGCCTTGCTAGTACAAAAAGCTAGTTCTGTGCATGTGTTAATTCTCAACTGATTATTAAACAGCCAATTTTGGGGGATAGAAATTTAGCACGAAAATGGCGGTTAAAATCTTGAATCAGACATTGGGAATATCGTTTCTTCGATTATCGGGGATTATCATTGATCTGTGGCTGAACGTGGACTTGTAAATACCACCATAAGTATTTTAATCACCAAAAATTTGTATTAAATGTGATGAACCTAACTGAAGTTGTGATTGTGTTTACAGAGAGGAACTTGAATCCTAAAGTTGCTTGCCTTAAAAGGAGAGAGGATGAGAAGAATGAAGATATGCCGAAGCCACCCATGGGTGGCCAGGGCATGCAGCACTTACTCGATCCGTACCCACAACTGATGAACCATCATTCTGCACAGTCGGTATGTGCATTTTCTTTCGATAATTTAATGTGACCAATATCTGTAAAATTATGTTAAATCAGGTCTAAACGTTTCCAGCCCTAATGTGTTACAATTGAAGTGAAGAGGCCCATCTCCATCCCCTTATCACTAACCATTCTATGAGAAAGTTTTGAAGTGAGTTTCATATAACTAGTTGTCGTGATAGCCCGATTGGAAGAGTTGCAGATTTGCAATGAGAGGGTTGCGAGTTTGAGACTTGATTCAACCAGACTGTCGGGTACATTGGATCTGGTGCACATTAATCTTTTGTGGCCTTAAATATATATTCACTTTAGGGCATGGTGTAGAAGTGTGTACCAGAGTACCAGTTGAGGTGTTGACCTCGTCATCTGACCTTGGTTCAGTGATGAGGTGTCCTCGGCTCTTTCCCATAAGGGTGATTCCAGCCCTTCACCAATAGCCCGGTTGTGTTGTACCAGTGAGACGTTAATTTCACTTCCGAACTTAATGGAACTAGGGATCTAATGATTATCATGATGTTCATCAAAATGTTGAATGCTTGGAATACACTTTGAGATGTAGGTCATAGTTTAAACAACTTGTAGCAAACAATTGTCTTGGAATACCCAATCCTGAATGTCACTCTTAGGAATAAAAATAGTTGCATTTTTCATTCTTGCAATGTCTGATGTTAGAGACATTGCTGAACGGAGTTACCCATTTTTCAGTATTCAGCTCCTAGTCTTGATAGTAATTAGCTCAACAATTACTTCGCCAGTGATAGGTGATGCAAGCCCTCCTGTAGATTGATGTAGTAAGTTAATAAGTGCATTTGTCCAGTGCCTTAGGCCCACAAAAATGTTACTGTGATGCCTGAATTGAAATTTGGTTTGTGTTTTTTGGCCTTTCCTATTTTTCTGAATTAGTTCATGTAGAAATTAAGTACGTGGGTATGCTGGTGTAAAGTCTGGATGTTGGTATACTCTTGAGTTGAGACAGCATAGTTTTGAAACTAATTGCATACAGGGTTCCCACAGGTCAGGAAAAACCTGGAACTGTCAGGAAATTTAATTTTGTCCAAAAAAAAAATCAGGGAAAATTACAAATTTTAGTCTAAAACCTGGAAAATGATTAATCATGGCTTCTCAGATGCTTTGAAGAAAAGTAGCCACAGTTTCGTGTCACTTTATTTTATGAATTGAATTTTCAACCGATTTCAAAAGAAACTGCCTAATATTTTTACCGGTAAAAAATTTGTATTGTCCACTGGTATAAATTGAAGAATTTTCATGCTTTTATACATTAAATCACAAATTAATTTCAGTCAAATTTGTTGCATTATTTGAATAAGTTATTTTAATGTAAAATTACTTGTGCTTTTAGTATTACTTTTTTACGGGGGTTTTATTATTGGCTATTGAAAGGCTAAATTATTTCCAGATTTCTATCTTTTAAATGTTGTGAATTGCTTAAGTATGACCTGAAATTTTAAAAAAATTTGTCTGGAAAAGTCGGGGAATTGTATTTCTGAAATAGAGTGGGAACTCTAGTTCCAGTAGAAATTAAGTACCAGGGTATGCTGATGTAAAGTCTGGATGTTGGTATACCTCTTGAGTTGAGACAGCATAGTTTTGAAACTAGTTGTATTGCAAAATGAAAGTTTAATGTTTTGTTTTCATTTCTCTTTGCAGATGAACCAACACAATCTTCCTGTGTCTCAGCCTTGATTCTTTTCTACTTGGATTTCCAATCACAGGCATTAAACTCAGATGTTCAGTCTTTTAAGAGATTAAAACCAAAGAATACTTAAAATAAGCTATGGTAAAAAAAATGTGCCATCAAGAAAGTTCGTATTTGCGAAGTGAACATGTCGACAACTATTGAAACTATTTTATATTTTATGGACAACGCAACATGGTGGATGTCAAGAGTGCTCTCTAATGAAAACGCAGGATTAAAAAGACATTTTACACACATACCTCAGTGTGTTAAGACATTAAATTTTGTGTGTTTGCATTTAGTTTTTTTAATCATGGCATTGGGGAAAATCATTCTGATCTGTACTTTGCATATGTCTGGCCTTAAAATGTTGGATTTTTTCAATTAGTAATTGTTTTTGCCAAGAAAACTGAAGTTTTGTGTCAACAGAAATTAGTTTAAAGTGTATTTGTGTTATTTAATATCTTGGCAAACTAATTTCGAACTGGCATATTTTTAAACAAATTACTTATACTCTAAAATTCAAATTTTACTTTTTGATCAAGCACTTTTGTATTTTTTGGCATAGCGTATTTTATATCCTGACTTTCCGATTGAAATCGAGCATTTATCCCTTTTTTTGAGGAAGCATATTTTCACATTTATCTTATTGCGAATGTCACAGGGAAAAAATAATTTTCTAAAGTAAAATCTGAATATTTTTACCCCAATGTCTTTAAAACATGTATGAATTATTTTGTATTTTATGTTGAATGTTTCACTTAAGTATATAATTTATAAAGTTAGCTCTTACACCCTGTAGATGAGAAACTAATTATATGTTTAGTGAAGTGAATTTACCCTGCTATTTTTCTTATTTTATAATTGTAAGAAATCTTGAGTTATCCTTCCCTATATTGTAACTTCTCTTTCATGCTACTAATCATCAATGGTGGCAAAGCTATTGCTGTAATTTTAACGTTAACCGTCTTTCGAATATTAAATTTTTGGCCCAGGTATGGGGGGTATTGGGCCTTTGGGTGTTTTTAAAATTCAAATAGCTTTAATAATGTGATTCAAATGTTTGCTATTATACTGTTATCACTATTGAATCTTGACTCTTCAATAATTGAATTAAATGCTTGCATAAAAAATTTTCTATTTATCTCGTGTCTAAATGTAAGCCTGTCCTGCTCGCGTGTAGTGTGAGCAATGTAAACAATTCTGAGTTTAATCCTACTAATTCAAACGCAGCTGCAAGTTTTTTAATGGACCATTTAACGTAACATTCCGATGGAGAAATTTGGCTGATTAGAAAATAAGAATAAAAGCCCAATCAATTGGTCTAGGTTTGATTTTCACCTTAAATAATTTATGCTTTTTTTTTAGCAGTGCATTGAATTATATTCATAAAATTTCAAATTCACATGCTGATTACTTGATATTATATTGTATTTTTCATCTCCATTGCTTTAATTCAAAAGTTACACTAATGTCATAAAACATCTTTCATTGTAATACAAGTATAAAAAAAAAAAGTAGGAAACACGTTTTTAAATTTTGGCTCCATAAAATCTAGCTTTATTTGAAAAGGGTTCTTGTAAAATTACTGTCCAATAATTAGCATTTCAACTGGAAGTCTTAGAAACTAAATTTTACTGCTATGTGTATAAAAAGAGTATTGGGCCATTTTTATTGAATACCAACAAGTTTTCTGCTTTTGGTGTTCATAAAATCAAAGAATGCTTTCTTGTTATACCTTATGCTGCTTTTGAACGTCTATGGAATGATTAAATTTTGTAAGATGCAATCTGGTCTTTATTTTTCAAGTATTACTTAAAATGTTCAGAAATACAAAAAAATGTTAAAATGTCAGCAAAAATGTTTAAAGATAATAAGAGCAAGTACTCACTGTTTGATTAAGGTAAGATTTAAATAAGTATTTTTTTAAATCGCAGTACGGTATTATTTTTACGCTTTGTGTTCGTTGTTATTTTGTGAATACATAGCTTGCTGTCATAATATTTATGACAGTTTCTTGCTGCATTTAACTTTCATTGCTAGTTATTTATTACCCTTTTGAAAGAAGTTATAACTCTTTAGTCAGCATCGATATATTTCTTTCCTTAATTTGCTCCAGGTACCTCTAATACATAGTTTGCATTAATCCATTTGTATGTACTAACATCAACCAAATAACATATGCTTCAATTATAACTAGCATGTACATGACATGAATCGTACGAGACATGCATTTCTTTCACTATTATATCATGTAAAACAGTAAAAAATTGGATCTGCAATGTTAAATGCTTATTTTATGATATTTTTGTAATGTCTTTTTACAGTGTTTTATCATAGGTCAGTCTATATAGGCTATCTAGGAATACTTTTCATATCAGAGACTTTACTCAAATAAATATTAACTTGGCGTTATTAAGTTAAGTATTACTTTTTAAATAGGTGGCGATTTACATTTGTTACGTCACTTATAAAACCTGTTTCATTAATATCTTTTTAATTGTTTGGTGGTTTTAAAAGTGTTTTTTAAGCTAATTAAAACATTCTTTTATGGTTGGCTGCTTCATTTCATGACTTATAATATATCATTCTTAAAGGAACTGTCATTTTAAAAAGCAATGCAGTTTAGAGCATTTATCCAAGCTTGATTTGTGCTTGTTGAAGAGCTCTATGTTGTGACAATAGAGTATAGTCTCTGTTATGAAAAGTTTTTTTCTCTAGACTTGCAACTAAGTATAACCTGGGCAGTGGTCAATGTTTCTGTTAATTGTCCACTTGCTGCCAAAAACGTCTTAGTACCAGGCGTACAGGACGTCTAGAGTTTCAGCTAATTTCATTAATCACAGATAGGGTAATTATATGCCCAAAGTTTTAATTACCCACTGTGCACAGTCTTGAAAAATAAAGTGCCATTTTTATACTTGTCTTTGTTTATTTTGCGTACGTATCACTCATCATTACCCAGAATGGGACACTCACAAATGTGCTCAAAGCTCCTATTTTCAACATTTTGCGAAAATTCACCAAAGGGTAGCGAAACTTTAGTCCTTTTTTTTAACTATTAGTGTTTAAGGTGTTGGCCTCTAAATCGGAAGGATCCTGGATCGAATCTGGGTCAGTGTATGGATGTTTGTAAACACGCGGTGTAGAGGCGGCTGGTGCATCTTAAGTCTGTCATGGCCGAAAGTCCGTGTTGGGTTGGATTGGAAAGTGGGGTGCCAGCTCAGGTGTTACCTCATCATCTGACCGTGATTCAAAATTACGTGGTGTCGTCTATAGCCTGTTGTGTTACTATTAGGTGTAGTAAGAAGTTTTAAAACGAGTTTTGTATGACGTCTACTGCAAAATAGCATACCAATCAGTACACCATGTTTGTGTCATGTGATAAAAACCGGATCACAGATATCAAACCGACGTAGAAGCTAGGGAAAAGGAGAACGTTAGTTGAAATTTTGAAGGTATAAGATGTATACGATAAGACATTTATTCGTCACTGCATTCGTTATGAATTTTACCAGCACAAAAGTGCTGCAAAAGCATGACAATCAATTTGTTCTGATTTAGGGGTGAATATCGTATCGAAAAGCACATGTGAGTATTGGTTTCGACGTTTTAAAGATGGCGATTTTGAGGTTAGCGATCGACAATGTAGCGATGCTCCATTGAAGGCTATCCATGACGATTTGCAAACACTTCTCGATAAAGATGCATCTCAAACGCAAAATGAACTTGCTGAACAGTTGGGATTATCACAAAAAACGATATCTAATCGTTTATATGCAATGGGAAAGATTCAGAAGGCAGGAAAATGGGTGCCACATGCATTGAGGACGACCGTGTCTTGAAGTGCATGAATCTGCTAAACAGGCAACACAGGAAATCTTTGTTGTGGAAAATTGTGACAGGAGATGAAAAATGGATCTGTTATGACAGTCCGAAATGCAAAAAATATTGAGTGAATCCCGGCGAAGCAACAACATCAACGCCGAAAAGAGACATTCACTGCAAAAAAGTTCTATGCATCTGGTGGGATATGAAGGGAGTACTCTTACAAATTGCTGAAGTGGGGTGTAAGTGTAACTACTGAAAGCTATAAATAACAATTACTGCGATTACAACAGGAAATTGATCAAAAACGTCAGTTTACTGGCAAAGGTTTGCGGCCCGTCAAATTGCTCCATGACAATGTACGGCCGCATGTTGCAAAAGTGGTCAAGGACACGTTAGTAACACTTGGCTGGGAAGTTTTGGAACACCCGGCGTATAGCCCCTTCGGACTGTCATTTGTTTCGGTCTATGCAGAATGCCTTGTCTCCTGTAAACTTCTGGACAGTGGACGACGTACGAAAATGGTTTGACGACTTCATTGTGTCAACAGAGGAATCTTTCTACACTGCTGGCATCCGTGAACTAAATGACCGATGGCAGAAGTTATTAGATAATGATGGAGATTATTTCGATGAATAAAAGTATTATCAGCTCTAAAATGCATCTTCATTTCTTTGACATATGCTTTAAAACTTCTTACTACACCTAATATATTATGACGTTGATTAAAATTTACCATTACTATGAAAACCTTAAAATATTTTTTGTTTTTGATTAGATCTTCAATATCTGTTCCATACTTAATCAACACATTTTGTGTTTCACCATTTGTTTTGTATCAACTTAAAATTGCTACTACTTGAAAAAAAATTATGCTGCTGTTTCAGAAGTGCTGTGGCAACCTTGTTTTTTATCTTGTATTGAAGGAACAGGAAGATACACCCAAGCATTTGTGATACGCTTGCTTGAAGAAAAATGTAGTGTAAAGTTAAGTTTTTTATTAACAAAGAAAAGGTACAACGATTTTCATTGCTAAAATGTGATTGATCCATCCATGATATTGGAAAACCCCAAACGCATGATCACATAATCTAAACAGCATTAATTAGTCAATTCACAAAATCAATTGCAATTTTTAAGTAATTTACACTCTTAAGTTTCAACATGTCAATTTTAAATTTTTTGTTATCCAATATTTTTCACTTCTAGCAGTACTTGGCCTTATTTTAAATTTTTTATGAGAAGGGTTTATATAATTGGGTATATTAAATTAATGGTATATGGAAGAAACATAAACTAGCATATGTATACAAAAAGTACTAAAAGTTTTCAAATTTGTGAAATGTTTAGAGTTTACATTATATGTAACAATGTGCATTTGTTAAATCTGTTCTCAGATGGCAAAATGTTTTTATAAGTCACTTTTTTAATTTTCTATGACAGCAATTTTAAGATTCAACATGCGGGTCTGTGGTTTTTGACTTAATATTACAATTTTTCACCTTTGTTTTCTCATTAACTGAAAGAAAAACACTTGGGACATTTTGCCACTTTCTAAACATTAACAATTCACACTCCAGGATGGGACTTATTCAATTTTTTAGGAAAAAGTGACATAACATTTTGCCATTTGAGCACAGAAATGTCATGTATAATTTTTGATGTGCATAATATATGCACTCAATTCAAGAACAACTTCTGAAAAAAAGGCAAATACTATATATTAATAGTTTTATTGTATTTGTAAAATCCCATTGGCATTGAAACTCTGCCAAACAAGTTCGTTTTGCATGTTTTTTCACTTCAATATGACCTCATTAGAGTATCTACAAAATATTACACAACTCAATTTTCAAATGTGCCTTTTATTCAGAATTCTTACTACTACACTAGTAAATTTTATGGGAAAAGTGGGATGCTTTTGTTTGCTGTACAAACAAAATCTTGCTCGAGTATAATCTGCATTAATATAAATATCTTTTTAAAAAATTGGGTTGATATCATTCCTATGGTAAAGGGGCAACTAAAGCACGCGAGCTAAACAATTAAGTGGTTAAGCAATTTCACCAATGAATTTAATATCTTTTCAAAATAAACCATATTAGAGTTAATAGTCCATAATAGAATCCTTTGTCAATTGAGAAAAATATAATAATTGTGAGTTCTTACTCTTTAGAAGGGGCGATATAATAATAATAAATTATTCTCCGAAAATTCATCCATCAAGTTTTCAATTTAAAATCGTCTGAAGTCTCGACCTCAAATCACTCGATAACAAATCCTTAACTTCTACATCGTTTTCGCTGATACTGGTTAATTTCCTCATTCCGCATGCAATTGATTTCATTTCGCTTTGCGGTTCGGGTTGTCGACGGTACCGCACCAGAAGTGAGCACATCGGCCTGGGCGGTTCTTTCCGAACATGAACCCTTTTTTCAGTCGAGTGATCAGAGGAGTTGGAATGGAAGCGTTGGACATCACATTCCTCAGAACCCTGAAAGAAAATATTGCGGGAATTCAGTGAGACTATATTTCTCTGCTTAATCTACTGCAGAGGCAAGTAGACCCGCAGAACTGGAATGCCTAGCTCTTGACTACTTGAGATTAGATATCGAAACAAAGAAAGTTTTGTACAAGTCATGGGAAAAGGACAGCCATACTCAATACAGTTAAGAACTCTAAATCTCCATGAATAAGAATCAACAAACCTACATTAACGTTACGAGATTTTGCAGAAACTATATAGAAAATGTTCCTACGAAAACTTGAAAAGCTAACTTATGAACATTAAATGGATCAACTGTTGGGGGAGTACATGTATTATCTCTTACTTTTGTTATTTTAAAAAAGCTAAAACACATTCTATGAAAGTTCGAATTTAAAATGTCAATAAAAATATTAACTTCCATATTTATTACGGGGACTTCCATATTTATTACTTTTATTTTATGTTCTTACGACATATATGAGCGTCTTTCATCTAAGTCCACCTTTCTTTCAAGGTCCACTAGAAAACCCTTCTTGAGGAAAATTGGGTCCGTTGTGGCTCTATAATAGGTAAGACCACTGCCCTAGCAACCTAAGACTTGTAGGCGGCACAGGTTTGTTTCCTGTGTGTATTTCTCCATCGTGCAAGTATAGCTTTCCTTGTGTGTATGTACACTATACTTGGTATTGCATGTCTTGTCTCAGACGCAGCACGACCAAATATGGCCCTGGTGCCATAAAATACCAACCAACCCTGAGCAAACTCGAAATCGCGATTCCGGAACGTCGTCTCCTGTTCGACACGTTTCAGAGAATTCTTTTTTACTGATCATGTCAATGTGGGTTTGGGAAAAGAATGTACAAAATTCCAATGATCGGAAAATTCCTGCTGTGTTAACACTTTTTGCTAAAAGTCTCTTCTACCTAAATTATGGGCAGGGGTATCTTGGTTGGAAAAATAGCAGAATAGCAACCGGAGGGTTGAAAGTTCAAAACTCGATCCAACCACGTAAATCTGTCGCGCATTGGAATAAGCTTGCCAAAGGAGTATTGGTTGGCGACAACATTGGTACATTAAACAAACAGAGAAATATTACGTGATTTATCAATGTTATTTTTCAAGGGCACTAATAGAAAAGAAAGTGTTCAGAGAGGAACGAATCTATCGCTTGATAATCATGCCACGCGATTCTTTTACATAACCTTACACTGAGAGTACTCGTATTTCTCTTTTCTGAGACTGAATTTTTCCTTGTGTGTGTGTTTGGCATAGCTTGACCAAAATTGGCCATTGTGCTAAAAAACCTAGATCATACCAACCTTGACGAAAACCAGTCCGAAAAGTGTCGACTTTTCGATTGTACGCGGCATTTCGGAGATGTGTACCTACAACTAATAGTTAAACGCACTTATTTGAATTTGCATATCCATATGACGCTTTTTTTTGTACGTGTGTCTCTCGTCTCGATTTACTCTATTTAAAACTTATATACACACGCCGAGGGGGGGGGGAAATCTACTATTATAAAAGTGTTTTTCTGTATATTGTACGCAGTGTCCTGACGAATTGATGGATGGCACTTACAATAATCAAATTGGGCAAACAGTTAGTCCTAATTTTTATCGATTTTTGTATCGCTCCTGAATTTTTAAATTTAATCTAGAACATTTTAAAATTAATTTATTACTTTTTTCACCATTCTTTCTTCTCTCCGGAATGTGACGTCACCCGTACCTCGAATGAAGAAGGAAAGAATTTTGCGATTTTCGACCGCTGACGTCAGCCCTTGGAACCATGCAAAGCTTTCAGATTCTAGCCTGTTTCGATTTACGCTGTTGATAATAGCCACTTTGAGGCCATCACGGCGTTGCATGTAGAGTTTGTTGTGAATTCGTAACAACCACCGGGGGTTGGCGAGCGTCAGCGATCAGTGGTCACACCTTACTCCACGAAAAGAACTGACGCGGACAACACCGTGTTGGCCACCCAGTGGCTAGTAGATTATAAACTCAACTTTCTTCCTCACCTTTTCCGCTCAGCAAAACGTTGTGTTGCTCCAGTACGACGTTATTTAAATTCCTACCTCAACAATAACGCTAATTTCAAATTTTGAAGCCTAACTCGCATCGTGTGAACTATAGAAATAACTATCAGAATCTGAAAATCTAAAAGAAAATATTTGTGCTGTAATTTTTATAATTTAAATTTCTTGATGTCTTCAACGTCTGTTTCATACATAGGAATCTGGTTGCTAGATTGTTATGAAAACATTAAGAAAATAGGAATTTCTTCATTTTAAAATTTACATTTCTTGGTAGTATCCTCAAGATCTGTTTCATACTTGATTGGCACATTTTGCTTTGTAGCTGATTCATTTTGTATTTAAGCAACTAAAAGAGGTTTAAAGAGGAGATTCTTCTATTTTTAGCGGATCCGCTACTCTTCCATCCGGGCTACCAAGGCCTCTATATCCTAAGGAATCACCGTGCCTCCGTGAGTTTGCTCGCTACTTTATCAACCTGCGAGTTTGGCGGTACAGGTTCGATTCCTGTAGCCCTGAGTGTATTTCTCTTCTGGGTCAGTAAAACATTTTGTGTGTGTATGTCCATTTACTAGAGATTATCAGTATGGCGTTGATGGTCCAAATATGGACCTTGCACCATAAAACAAAACAACCATCCTATCGTCTTTTAAAGGATTATATCTCTGCTCAGATGGAAAAATGTCATAAGTCACTTGTCCCAAAAAATTGAGAAAGTCCCATCATGGAGTCTGGTTTGTTAATGTTTTGAAGATGGCAAAATATCGTAAGTCTTTCTCTTTCAGTTTATGAGACAAAGGTTTTAAAATTGTAATATGTCAAAAACCACAGAACCACATGTTGAATCTTGAAATTGCTGTCACGAAAAATTTAAAAAGGGACTTATAACATTTTGCCATCTGAGCACTGATATTTTCCTTCTTCAAACAAAAAGCAATGGTTAGGTTAGGACAATCAGAACAAAACTGCGGGAGAGTAAAAACTCATTACTTACATTCTGCCGATCCTTCTTTCCTCAGGATCCATGTGCGACGCAATGTCCGTGTACTCACAAGCAACTCTCTCCAAGCACTTATTTTTCCGCTCTGTGTACTTTTGGCACTGAAGGAAAGCCTCGCCCATTTCCTCCACCAAGTCATGAGATCCCGTCCTGGAAATGAAATCCTGGACTTCCAGAAACAGTTGCAGTCTCCTCTCCAGTTCAGCGGCCTGTTTCGGATCGATCCGCGTTTGCCTTTTGCGCCTCTTCCCACCAGCCACCGTGGTCACGGAGGTCAGTCCACCGTGGGTCACCCACGGGATCATGGCCTGCGTGGCTAAAAGTGGTCCGAAGACCGCCAGCAGGATCAACGGGGCCATCAATGCGAACAGGGCTTTGGCGTCTTTGCCCTTCTTCAGTGCCCCGATGCCAGTTGCTTGGCCGGCACCGAAATTCCCTCCCATGTTGTATCCGCCTGGGAAAGAATCCCATCCACCGAAGTTCTGATTGTTCCCGAAATCATGCTTCTTCATGGGTTCGTAATCTGACTCGTGGTCTCCGTGGTACAGTTGGTCCTGGTATGGAGCCAAGCGGAAGATCCGGATATCGGGTATCTCCTGTGAACCGGATGTCTTCTGGTGCGTTTCGAGATCCATGAAGTGGGGGTTGCGGTGGATTGCATCCAGTGGTGAGTTTCCGTTGGAGTTCTGTGCCAGCAACGATTCGAAGTTGCGTAAGTAATCGTGAGGAGCCTGAACGTATTGTGGAGGTTCCATGGACTTGTGGATGTCGACATCACTCCCTAAGGCTGCCAAATTGTGGTCGCTAGTTAAGTTGTAAAGTCGATACTGTTGAGATTCTGAAATTAATAAGAGTTTAAAATAGTTTTGAGGAGTCGTGCTGTTTGTCTATCACGAGAACTACTCCCGCCACAAAGTCTTCCCATGTATGTTGCTGTAGAAATGGGCCTTATCCATTTGCCTAGTTTCTTGAAGAAATGTATTCAAGTTTGTCCCATTTAAACTTAATGACAAATTGGATATTATGATTTTAGGTATTTCAAGCTATTTGTAAACTGCCTCTTTCAGCCGATAACATCCACGAAGAACAAAAAAAAAATTATGACTTCCAGCAGTCACCCCTTCTCAAAATGGACGAGCTCTGTTCCGAGACTTGATGTCTGGGGCAATTCTGGTAGACAGTGTAAAGGCGAGATGGATGAGTAAACATTATGGCAGAAGCACTTTGAAAAGACTAGTGGATTCAGCATCAAAAGACTGAAAAGATCGAGCATACTTCGCAAGGTACTGATAAAATGCAGGACGTTTTGCCTCAACTTATATAATTTTTCTAAAAGGAAAATGGAAACTTAAAAAAAAAAAAAAAAAAAAAAACAATGTAACACCTCTGACCTTCATCAATGAACATTTTTTAAATCGTATGCCCATTTTTGGTCTTTCGTCCATCAGTTGCGAAAAAGTCCAATAGAGGTCTGAAGTGTTTAAATATTGCTTAACACAACAATATCGAGAGTGCAATATGGAACCATAGAAATTATGCGATAGAAAAGTCATTCGCTAATCCACAAGGCACTCGAAAAAGAATCATCCTTGATCTTGATCATCCCTTAAAAACCTCAAATGTCACAAAAGGTTTGGTTTGTTGCTCTAGTCAGTTTTTAAGGTGGAATTTTAGGGCAAACGCGATAAAAAAACCAAACGTAGTGCCAATATTTTACTTTAACTACCCAAGTGATTAAATATAATACATATCGGGGTAAGCTTAAAATGTAGTTTATTGCAGTTTCGACGTCCAAGCTAATTGGCGCTGACCAATCAATATTCATACATCAATTCGGAATTCATTCTTTATAATTGTGTGTTGGTGAAGTATTTTTATCGCATCGAAAAACCAAGCCTAGTGACGTCACGTTTGGAATTAAGTACAGAAAACACGCAGTTGTTAAATTTATAAGCATTCTACTGCATAGATTAGAAAGGCAAATATTTTTATTTGCATTTGCATGTACTAAACGCTGTTTGTTTTCATTTTTTCAGGTCTGAAAATTAGATCACGAAAACCTCGATAATAGTTTTGAATTACTGCTGTACAATTACTGTCGAATCGATTGAATATATTATTTAAATGGTCTTTATACAACCCGATCTTACGTAGAACAATTATTGATGTAGACCATAACAATAGATCATATAAGCTAAATAATTCGAGTTGGAAATGGGTATTATTTTACATGGTTTATTTCAAAGTATTCATACATCCTATTAGAAATGTATTTAAAATTGTTTCATACGTACAATTCAATGTTTTGAAAGCCATATGTAAATACGAACAATTTTGTTTTTCCTTATTTCCATGTTTTGTGGTAAAGCTGCAATATTCATTGGAATATACATTTAACGATGAGTATTCACTTAATTCAAAAAAAAAACTTTTGGATTTGTTTTCAAAAGTTTGTTTTCTGTTAACTTTTTTTTCGTTTCACCGGATTTTACTTATTAAATTAGTCACGACGTTATAAAAGTGGAGATGTCATTACTTGTGTTAAAAATAAAATAGCATCATTTTCCTGGATAATACAGCAATAGCAAATAGCGATATTGTTCGAATAATCATTGTTATTGATAAATAAATCATTTATTAAAATGAGCTCTTTGCTCAAATTTACTGGTGGATAAATGTTTATTCTAAATGCTAAACTTTACAATCAAGTTATAAACTTACACCAACAAAGAGTGAAATAAATGTATGTGTGGTGCGAATTAAATAGTGGTTAAAATATAATACTTACCAAAATGAGTAGAAATGCAAAATGAATTTGATAAGCAACTGAGCAAAATGAAAACAGACAACCTCTTCATCGTCATCTGAAAATAATTAATATTTGAATTGCTTATTTTATTTTGATTATTTTTGTTGGTGTCTATTTCTAAACTAATCGATGGATGGAACATTAAAATCTGCAATAACAATCCTCGATTTTGCTCTACATTTGGAGCGTAATGTAACTAGGTTTATACAGACGTAGACATCCCGCCGTAAAAGCATTAATTTTTAAATTTTGCAATGCGTATTTATTTTATAGCGAAGAAAATTAAGTCAAAACATTGAACTGATAAAGAAAATTTTCTCCTAAAATAGTTTGATACTGGAAAATAATTTGAAATTGAAGTTTATTTATTGAGTTTGGAATATAGAATAAGGATAGGGAATATGGAATGGAGTAAGTTATGGAATATAGAATGGAGTAAGTTGAGGAATATGGAATGGAGTAAGTTAAGTAATACGATTATGTATTTATGATTGATTTCTCACATTAATTTCTGCAATAGGAAAAAAATTAGGGGGATAAAACCAAACTATTGAAAAATAATGGAGAGCTGAAGTTGGGAAAGTTAGGTCATCTGTAATCATGTGCGTTGTTTCACATACTTTAAATTTATATAAGTTAACTGTTAAAAAACATAATAAAGGTAGAATAAAATGTTCGATTTTTAATATTCTAAATCTAAACCTCTTCCAGTTTCGAAAAACGCATTTATTCGAAAAAATATTTATCGACAATTTAAGATACTTTTAAGATTACAAAATTTTTTTATTCTATCCTTTTTACAGAAAATAACAACAGTTAAAAATCATATCCCCAAATGGGGATCCTTAGAACAGTAGGATGTAATTGACTGGGGCAACAGGAATAAATAAATATACTTCAATGTCTTGCGAAAGGAGTGTTGGTTTGCGAAACAAACGAAATGGGATTGCGTAGCAATCACCAGGGGTTGGCGAGCGCGAGCGAGCAGGGGGGGGGGAGAGGCCCCAGGCCCGCCGTAAGCGGGCGTGCACCGCACGCAGGCGGCACATCCAGGGGGGGGGGGGCAAATCTAGCTATCGATCATGTAATATTCAAAGTCATTGACAGTGAAAATGTGAAGTCGTGAGTAAAATTGAAAAAAAAAGGTAATAAATAAAACTACTGTAAATCAAATACAACTGAGACTATTAGAATAATTAATAAAAAAAAACCAATGGTGTGCTGTATTAGAAAGAATCATTGCCGTTATCAAGTTTTTATCTCATCAGTGTTTGGCTTATCGGGGCTCGTCAAAAACATTATCTGAGCATGATAATGGTAATTTTCTAAAAGCAATCGAAATGTTAACATGCTTTGATTCAGTCATGCGGGAACATATTCACAGAATTCAATTCACGAAATCTGATTCAAGTCGTATCACTCAGTATTTAGGAGATCAAATTCTGAATGAAATCATTCATTTACTTGGTATGACCATAAAAAATTATATCCTGGACAAAATCAGGGAATGAAAATATTTCTCCATCATATTAGATTGCACACCAGATGTAAGTCACATAGAACAAATTACAGTTGTACTCAAGCATGTTCTTTTAAACAATAAAATGCGATATGCGAAAATGTGTTGGTTTCTGTCCAATTACCAGCTCCACATGTGAAGGTCTATTAAATTTTGTTTTGTATTTATTTTCACAATTAAATACCAATATTTAAAACTTACGCAGTCAAGGTTAGGATAATGGTTCTAATATGCGTGGAAAACACAATGAATTGCAAAAAAAATTTACGTTCCATGCTCGAATCATAGTCTCAATTTGGAAATCAATGATGCAGCAAATATTACGTACGAAACTGTGTATTTTTTAAATATATAATTCAAGAAATTTGCATTTTCTTTTCATCGTCTACAAAAAGGCGGTCGATAATTTGCAAACATTTACCAGATTTTAAATTAAAAGCTTTAAGTGGCACGCGATGGTCTAGCAGAATCGATGCAGTCAAACCATTACGGTATCACATCGAAAAAATATTTGATGCTTTGCTGGAAATATCTGATAATTCGTCGGAATGGGATTGTACTACATCTCACGAAGCTCATTCGCTTGCTTTGAACATTCAAAATTATATATTTATTTGCTTGGTTGTAATTTGGTTCGATATTTTAAACGAAATTAATGTTCGGAGTAAAATGATACAAAGCCCCACAATAAATACTCAAATCTGCATAAATTTGTTAAATAAGTTCACAGAATATAGTACGGATGAACACTTTGAAAGGGTGTTAGAAGAAGCTACCAATGTGGCTCACGAACTCAATGTAAAAACAGATTTTCCACCAATAAACACAATTCGTCTAAGAAGAAAACCAGCACAATTTCAATATGAACATAGTGATGAAGTTTAACTAGACCCCAAAATCAAATACAAAGTAGAGTTTTTTTTTCAGAATCCTATAGATCAGACATTAATTTCTTTAAAGGATTCGAGGGGCTAAAAACATTTACTGACATATTTGGCTTTTTCAGCAATAACTTATTTATTACTCCAATGATGAATTAATGAAACCTTGTAAATATTTAAATCTGAAACTTAAAGACGATTTAAGTATTGAAACAGACATTGACGGTATTGATTTGGTTAATGAAATCAGTGCTTTAAAGTTGCATTTCCAGAAAACCAGCCTAATGATCCACAAACCCTATTACAATATATTTTTACTAATGACTTAAATTCAACATTTCCGAACACAGCAATAGCGCTAAGAATATTACTTACATTGCCGGTTTCAGTTGCATCTGGTGAAAAGTCCTTTTCAAAGTTAAAAATTATAAAAAACTATTTGAGATCAACAATTAACAAGCAAAGACTAAGTAATTTAGCTTATAGTTTCAATTGAACGTGAAATCTTAGCTTGGATACAAGAAAATTGATAGCAGATTTCGCAAGCATAAAGGCAAGAAGAGTTCAATTTCTGTAGATAAATATTTATATGGGTTTCACACTTAAGTAAACAAAAATAACTAAGTTTTAAAATAAATAGTTTTCTTTGTAAAGTATTTTTTTTTTCACACCCTTATGAGACAACACTAAAGAGCCTTTTTGTCTAGCTCAGCGTAAGTAGTCATAGTTAAACAACTGGGCGGCATAATCGGTATTGCACATGGGCGTTCAAACAGCTAGCGGCGAGTCTGGGAGGCCCCTAGTTTCTCAAATTAAAAGTATAAACAAAGTTAACCATTTTAATGAGATACATAAATTGTATTAGATTTTTAAAGATGAAAATCTCCAAAAAGAACACTCAAATCGATAATTTATTTCAAAAAAATATTTAATAATCTAAAAAGTATATTTTCGAAATTGCACGCATTTGATTAGAACATATTTCTTCATCTTACCTTCAAAAGAATATTGATTGTTTGATAAAAACACAAAGCAGAACACACGTTATTCCATTTCGGCTTGCTGTTATGACATTTCTTGTGGCAACAAATTCAACGCGTTATATACGTAGCAGTAGACAATACCAAAGATATGAGAAATAGAGTATTTCTGGGAACAAAGACTGTACGCCAAAATCTATGGTGCGTAGATGAGGTTTCCTGATCGCCCATCTCAGTGAACGTCTTTTCGGTCCATTAAACTGCTAAGAGAATACGGGTGGAGCGGAAATAGGATACTTTATAGAAATAAATTTCATAACTGAAACTGGTTCAGACGGCGTAAATTGTAGAAAAGACACCGGATACTAAAAAATGTATGCTAATAAAAGAACAGAAGTTCGAAAGTTAGAGCAATGGAACACCTTTTTTGTCGCAAAATTAGGTTGCTTGATTCTAATTGTCATAGTCAGTCTCGCGCAAGATATTGTATTGCCATTTTTAATTAACGTCACACTGGAGCAACACAACGGGCTACATGTGACGGTTCGGGCTCAAACCCCGAAGGGGGTTCGACAGTCTCGCAAGGTAAGACAAAAGGTTATATTTATACAGCCTTGTTGGGCTTGAGCCTATAGCTGGTCGTCAATATTTGTATTTGTATTTAAGAATGGAGTCTTTGCTTGAAAATTGAATATTTTCGACCCATTTCAAGTTTCCTATTCGTTTTGGGCCTTTCTTTTGCAAAATCCGTATCTGTCTGTTCTTCTATCTGTTTGTATGTGTGTGCTCATGCTACG